>CM069409.1:3962657-4042657 GCA_035609135.1 Eleutherodactylus coqui
TGGGGGGGGAGCGATGAGGCGGACGGGGGGGGGGAGCGATGAGGCGGACGGGGGGGGAGCGATGAGGCGGACGGGGGGGAGCGATGAGGCGGACGGGGGGGGGAGCGATGAGGCGGACGGGGGGGGGAGCGATGAGGCGGACGGGGGGGAGCGATGAGGCGGACGGGGGGGGAGCGATGAGGCGGACGGGGGGGAGCGATGAGGCGGACGGGGGGGGAGCGATGAGGCGGACGGGGGGGGGGGGAGCGATGAGGCGGACGGGGGGGGAGCGATGAGGCGGACGGGGGGGGAGCGATGAGGCGGACGGGGGGGGGAGCGATGAGGCGGACGGGGGGGGGAGCGATGAGGCGGACGGGGGGGGGAGCGATGAGGCGGACGGGGGGGAGCGATGAGGCGGACGGGGGGGGAGCGATGAGGCGGACGGGGGGGAGCGATGAGGCGGACGGGGGGGGAGCGATGAGGCGGACGGGGGGGGGAGCGATGAGGCGGACGGGGGGGGGAGCGATGAGGCGGACGGGGGGGGGAGCGATGAGGCGGACGGGGGGGGGAGCGATGAGGCGGACGGGGGGGGGAGCGATGAGGCGGACGGGGGGGGGAGCGATGAGGCGGACGGGGGGGGAGCGATGAGGCGGACGGGGGGGGGAGCGATGAGGCGGACGGGGGGGGGGAGCGATGAGGCGGACGGGGGGGGGAGCGATGAGGCGGACGGGGGGGGGGAGCGGTGAGGCGGACGGGGGGGGGGGAGCGATGAGGCGGACGGGGGGGGGAGCGATGAGGCGGACGGGGGGGGAGCGATGAGGCGGACGGGGGGGGGAGCGATGAGGCGGACGGGGGGGAGCGATGAGGCGGGGGGGGGGGGAGCGATGAGGCGGACGGGGGGGGGGGGGGAGCGATGAGGCGGACGGGGGGGGAGCGATGAGGCGGACGGGGGGGGAGCGATGAGGTGGACGGGGGGGGAGCGATAAGGTGGACGGGGGGGGGAGCGATGAGGTGGACGGGGGGGGGGGGAGCGATGAGGTGGACGGGGGGGGGGAGCGATGAGGTGGACGGGGGGGGGGGCGATGAGGTGGACGGGGGGGGGAGCGATGAGGTGGACGGGGGGGGAGCGATGAGGTGGACGGGGGGGAGCGATGAGGTGGATGGGGGGAGCGATGAGGTGGACGGGGGGGGGGAGCGATGAGGTGGACGGGGGGGGGGGGAGCGATGAGGTGGACGGGGGGGGAGCGATGAGGTGGACGGGGGGGGAGCGATGAGGTGGACGGGGGGGGGAGCGATGAGGTGGACGGGGGGGGGGAGCGATGAGGTGGACGGGGGGGGGAGCGATGAGGTGGACGGGGGGGGGAGCGATGAGGTGGACGGGGGGGAGCGATGAGGTGGACGGGGGGGAGCGATGAGGTGGACGGGGGGGAGCGATGAGGTGGACGGGGGGGGGAGCGATGAGGTGGACGGGGGGGGAGCGATGAGGTGGACGGGGGGGGAGCGATGAGGTGGACGGGGGGGGAGCGATGAGGTGGACGGGGGGGGAGCGATGAGGTGGACGGGGGGGGGGGGGACGATGAGTTGGACAGGGGAGAGCGATAAGGTGGACGGGGCAAAGGGGGAGTGATGAAGTGAGTAGGTGAGAGGGGGAGTGATGAAGTGATAAGGTGAACAGGGCCAATGGGGAGTGATGAGGTGAATTGGGGGGGGGGAGCGATCAGCTTCACCCCTTTGCATTGGTATATTAAGCTTTTTTTTTTTTTTTTTTTGAGGCCCTTTATTCCTCCTTTCCTTCACCTCCACGGCTTCTCTCCTCTCCCCTCTTTCAGCAGATCTCTCCTGTCATGGCATAAACTGTTAAAGTTTCTATTTAGAATAAATGTCTATTATTCTCATCCTAAAATAGGAACTCTACATAGTGAGTTATGAGACAGATCTGAAGTATATAGCATAGACTGAAATGTTAGGAAAACCTTGACTATCTGTTTCCTTGACTCAAACTGTCGACCACACGGACTGTTTTATCATCTAATGGTCAATAATCCTGCAGTAACGAACTTTACATGATAACACTTCCTGTATAAAGGCTGGTAATCTCTTTCAATAAACAGTCCTCTGTTCTCTCCAATGAGGATCCGTCTGCTGTAACATGGATTCTCTTACATTATTTCCAGAAACTAACTAGCATTTCCTCTTAATGGGCATTCCTCCATTACAATTTTGCACCTGACAGAGGTCTAAGATAGTTACCCGTGCGGTTTCGATGACACTTCTTCTCCCGCTCCATTTCTCCGCAGCTGTGGAGGCTTGGACAAGGGATTATTCCTCTGTCTCCTGCTCCAAGATGGTGGCTGCCCGGCGAGAGGGAGAAGGGGGAGGGGAAGGGGAAGATCATTTCAGGAATGCCTCCTATCACTGAGATGGTCACTGCTTTGCAGGAAATGTATACCAGGAGCCCTTTGGGACTTTCACACAGCCCCAACACCATCCATGGAGTTTGCCAGTAGTGTCAATCCCCCGGTTCTACAGCGGTAGAGGGAAAGCAGTAGCTTCACCCCTGTGGAGATCTCTGATTAACCCCCCTGCTCCAGTCCACTCAGATCCAGTAGGGCTCTTCCAGATGCTGGTACCCAGAAATCAAGCCAGGGATGTTCGGGCCTAACAGGCCGCTGCGGGTGTCCTCCGTGGAGTAGACCTTGAAAGGTCTTCAAATATTCCCCCCCCAAGTCCGGCGAGGTGGATGAGGGTGTTAGAGAGCTACCCTGAGCTGCGATTGCGAAGGATGGCACAGGATTTCCCAGGACAGAGCTCTCCTGATCACGTCCTGTCTCTTGGTGAGCTAGGCCACACCCCCATACAGACAACTTTATAAAATAGTTCTTTAACAATTATTTTAATAAGAATTTTTTTTTAAACTTCGTTTTAGTCAAAATATTGCATAGTTAATACAAGGAACATAACGCTACCTAATCTGCGCAATAGTTCTCTTTGATATGTGAGGAGCAGAAGAGAAGAGGTTTCCTCGCTCTTTTTATACTAACATAATGGAACGGTCTGTTAACATATATTGCAATAAACAGGTCAACATATTGGCTCCGGTGTTTTATCTCTTCGGACTGTTGTAGAACGGCTTCAGTTCATCAGTCTGTTGTGTTTGCTAAGAGTTAAGCCAAAGTTCCCATATTTGTTTAGACATCCCCTGTGTTTGTGTATCACCTTTTGTAAGGGATCACTGCATCTACCAATCTCATCCAAACCGAGACCGAGGGCGGCTCCACTGCCATCCACTTCATGGCCAGAAAGACCTCCCTAAGGAAGATCCGAGTGTAGTGAGGCCACAATTCCCCGTCCATTAAACCCAACAGTGCTATCCTCGGGGCCAAAATAAGGGGAAGGGGTAGAAGTCAAGACAGAAAGGTACAAATGTCCGCCCAGAATTCTAGAATAGGAGAACATTCCTATATTAACCCATTTACGACCAGCCACTGTATATATACGGCGGCTGGTGCTGGGCATAGAGGACCACCGATCGTAAAAATATGGCGGTGCTCTAAGTCTCCTGCCTCTGCAATCAGTCAGAGGCAGGAACGGGTTATCAGCTGTCAATGACAGCTGATAACCTGGAGCAGAAGGCAGGAGGGTTTTTTAACAAAGTGGGCAAAGTGAAAGGAAGAAGTTCTTTCACTACGGGAGCCTCGGGGGGGGGGGGGGGGGTCATGTGACCTCCCAGGATTCCCTGCTACTGCAGAGCTGGAGGGTCAGACTAGACCCTGGCAGCTCTGCAGGTGACTAATGTCACCACAGGGGTTGCTTTACCCTGCAACTGGGGATCCTATGGACGCCCTAGCTGCAGTGGGAAAATGTCAAATAAAGTTAAAAAAAAAAGTGAGTGTCCCCCAGAGGCCTTATATGACGTCATGGGGGACATAGATAGTGAAAAACACAATTACATAAATAAGTAAAACAAAACAACAGAATAAAACAACAATACATACATAAGAGAGAGAATAACACAAAGCAGACGCCAACAAAAACAGTCGCCGTATGCGCCCTGTAAACCAAAACCATACATACTATATATCAAAACATCCGAAATAAATAGAGGAACCCGTTACCGTACTTTATTTTAGTGTAAATATAAAAATAACTTTGAAAAAAAACTATAAACGTTAAAAAAAAAAATCATTTTTTTAGCATTTTACCCCCAATAAAACTAAAAAACGGAAAAAAAAGTCAGTGAAAAAGATATTATAAAAATAGTCCTATATGTCACGGAAAAAAAAACGCTGCAAAAATAATTTTGGTAGCTAAAGGAAAAAAAATAGAGCAGTAAAACCGCCACATGGGTAAAATCCCTAAAAACTGTCTGCTCCTTAAGGTACAAAACAGCTTGGTCCTTCAGGGGTTAAAGGTCAGAATCCTGCATTTAGCTGGTGAGCCCTATGGCACGCGGGTGTGTGGATCTTGCCTATTTTATGCAATCTGACCAGGGTTAAATAGGACTAATGGACAATATCCAGCTGTATCTGCTTGTTGTTAATAGCTGAGGATACTGTTAGGTGTGAGTCCATCACATCCGGCCAGTCTTCTGGCGATAGCGTGGGGATGTGGGTTTCCATTTGTCATAAACTGTTAAAGGGTTATGGCTAATTTGGGCTGACAGTTGGTGTGTACAATATGGAAATTAGGCCTTTAGGTCCTTGACATTTTAACATACCTATGGTGGGGTAGTTAGAAATTTTGGTTAGGGCGGGGAGGGTGTTCCAAGAAGTTGAACAAGTCCTATGCCCTCATCCCCCCAGCCAGGTAATTGTCCACGAGGGGGAAACTGTTCTCTAATAAACCAGGATTACATATTTCTCAACCAGCCCACTAAATAGTACAGCGGTCTGATAAAGCCATTCCAGCTTGGTCCTTGGGTTTCTGTGGAGTAGTTTCAATTTGGAGCGAGAAAAGCCCCAGGCAAGTACAGTGATAAGGGAGTTCAAGGGTTTGAAAAAAAAATTAGCGGGACCTTGACTGGCTTATGTTGCACAAGGCATAAGCATTTAGGCTGAATGACCATTTTGATCAAATTAATACGACCCGCCACTGAAAGGGGTAACCTAATCCATAATTTGAGTTTCTTCTTAACTAGTTCCTGTAGTGGGTAAATGGTCTCCATTGTCCCTTCATGGTCACACACCATAGTGATTCCAAGATACCTTAACTTGGATCCTACCGGCAGGCCACACTCGGAGACACGAGGGTCAACAAGTGGGTCCCCAGCAGTATACATGATTGCAGATTTTGGCCAGTTAATGTACAATCCCGAGAATTGATACAATGTATTTAAGAGCTTGAGGAAAGGGGTTTTCTGGGTCTGGAAGAAACAGGATCATCTGCATAGAGACCTACCACAGTGTCTTGCACCTCCCCTTGAATATCCGTGACCTCCGAAGTAGATCGCAGTCATATAGCTAGTGGCTTCATCGTCATGGCAAGTAGAGCAAGGGTAGGGGCAGCCTTGGCTGGTGCCTCGTGCCAGGGGACAGTTAGATGACAGAATACCATTCAGTGTCTCATTAGCAGGTGGGGATTTTTATAGGATTTGGATCCATTTCATAAATAGTGGACCAAATCCAAAGCCCTGCAGGCAGGCTTCTGAGAAGCTTGAGGGCTTCCTAGTATCCAGTAACACCAACACCCAGGGCATATTATACTTTCTAGCCAGTTGGATGGTTCTTGTACTCTACAGATGTTTATGTCTGAGAAATCCACTACTATAAAGTCCATCTGATCCTCATGGATGATGGAAAGTACAGCTTGGTTTAACCTAATAGCTAAGATTTTGGTTAAGATTTTATAGTCAAAGTTGAGTAACGATATTGGACAATAGGAATCCCGTAAGGTAAGCATACCCCATCGCAAAGTGTGGGGAGTGGCGTCATCATGCATTTCAAGGAAAGAAGATAATTGATCCAGGATATGGTCATCCAGGCCCATTAGCTTCAACCAAAAGAAGTGTAGTTTCCAAGTTGGAGCTATATTCCAACCAGGGAATTGTAGACTTCGTATCACCGGGAAGTGAGAAAAAAAAAAAATCAACAAGAGGTGAAGAAGGTATTATTTACTATAGGACATCAGCTCGGAGCCACTCCAGGGCCTTGGCCGGTCAATGCAAACATACTGTCTTGCCTTCAGCCACAATCCTTAGGTGTGAAGGATATGCCATGGAGTATGGAACGTTCCTGGATTTAAACTCCCTCTTGACCTCCACAAACGTAGTCCTTTGCTTCTGGAGCTCAGCTGAGAAATCGGGAAATATTGAGACCGTGACACTGTTATATTGAATAGGGCTTTTCACACGAGCTTGACGTAAAGTGGTATCCTGATAACGGCAATTAGGGAGCCTGGCCAGCAGAGGGCGTGAAGGAGCCCCAGGCATGGGTGGTTTTACAGGGACCCCGTGAGCCCGTTTCACTGTAAACAAAGAGGAGAAGGCAACGTCATCCAGTGTGGATTGAAGCCAATGTTCTAGGAACGTTTCGGGATGCGAGCCTTCTGCTTTCTCTGGGAGGCCCATAATACGCTTATTATTACGCCGCAGGCGATTTTTAAAGTCATGTGACTTTATTTAGCATGTTTAGGCTTTTTTGTTTGCAGTGTGAACTGTGGCAGAAAGAGGGTTCAGATTGTCCTCAGCCATGGAGAGAAGATCCTCCATCTCGGTCATTCGCCCCCTCATATTTTGCACATCTTGTCTAAGCAGGTTGACGTTTATCTCGCTTTCCTCCATCTTCCCTGCTAATGAGGTTCTGCAGGTATTTATAGCCTCTAGTAAGTGGCGTTGGGTCGGCACAAGTCCGGCTCCACCTCATCCTCAGTGTTTGCTGTCTGCGCGGCTCGCGTCTAACGTGGGGTGAGATCAGGAGTGTCCGTGCGAGCAAAGTCTTTTACCGTTCAGCTACTGATGGATTTTTGGTGCTGGTGGTCAAAACAAGGGTTCTCTGCAGCGCCTCCCTGATGGAACTGGAGGCTGTGGGGTAATGTTCTGTTTTCCCTGCTATCAGCGCCTCTATCTGCCTGTTCACGGAGCCGTGGTACCAGGGGAGATCGCTGAGCGCCTATAGCACGGAGGCCGGTTGGAGCTCACCGCTTGTCCCGGTCACCACCTCCAGCGCTGATGACACCTCCAGGAGACAGAAGCATGCCACCTGCCTCCTAACGATCCCAACGGAGGCCTGGTGCAGCGCTTCAATGCACCCAGGTCTCACTAGACCGCAGCACTGTCACCACATTAGGACTGTGGACCCTTCAGAGCAGTTACAGTGGGTTCACTAGCCATCGCAGGTCTGTGCAGGATTCTGGGGTATCTCATGGGAGCTCCCCCCTATGTGCGTTCGGCCATAGCAGTAGTTAGCCACGCCCCCAATTTAATAAGAGCCCCTCCCACCAGCAATTAATAACATTGAGCAACTTTAAATGTGGCTTAGGTTCTTCAGTCACAGCAAATAATAATGTTGGGAAATCACTAAATGTTCCAGTAAGACAGAACTATTAATATGTTCTAAAGAGCAAGATACAAGCACAAAAGGAGGGGAACAAGAACTCTCTAGTAGACACCCCGAGTGCGTCCCAGTACTACCCAGTAGAACTGGAGCACCTACCCCACAAAGAGCAAACACGGCTCCTTCCTGCCCCGACTGTAGTAGTAATATATTAGTACTGGGAATTATTAGGAAATTATAGTACTAGTGTTTCTGGTGGTGCAATGCACCACACAGCTCTGCTACATGGTACATCCATTATGACCCCCACACACCTCACACACACAGTTCTACTACATCCATCCTGTTTCCCACAGTGATGTCACCGCAGGTCCTTCAGCCCACCGGATCTTTGTGGTATGGTAGGTCGGTGTCTTCTGTCAGTAATGTAGAGTTGCGTCTGAGATAACACCTTAGTTATATTCTCCCTTTGTTATTTTTGTCCTCCCTTTTTCAAGAGCCCCAACTGTGTTGTTCTTCTGTCGGCCAGGCTCTATGTTTTATATATGTTGTAGGACCTTCGATGAGGTCACCAGGGGCGGAGCATGAGAAGCACTCACATACATACTCACTGAAAAGTGGTCGTTAGTAGTTTGACAGTATGAAGTACGGCTCATTGAGAGTGAGTTGGGAAAGGGGTGGGGGCAGAAAGACAATCAGGCCACCCTAAGCACAAACCAGCCCCATATATGTTATATGCCCAAGGCACCTCTCCAGCTCTGCACCCCCTGTAATGTAGCAGAAGGGCTGGTGGTGATAGTTTGGGAGGCTTCGGGGGTTGCATGGGCCGAGGCACCTCTCCAGCCCTGCATACCCCTGCTACTATAGCAGAAGGGCTGCTGGTGGTAGTTTGAAGAGGGGTCAGGTGTAGCATGGGCCAAGGCACCTCTCCAGCCTCTGCAGCCCACTGCTTCTGTAGCCACATTGTCTTGCTACTGTTTTATGCAGTATCCGCTCGCCATGCAGTCGCTGACTAGTGTCACTGTACCACAGGAATGCTTACATATCAGCAATTAGTAAATGTGTATTGCTGATATGTAGGACTTCTGATTACACATTGACTTTAATCTACAATCCTGTAGTGAGCGGCTCCACTAATGCAACTAGCATGGTTTTCTGCCCAGCTGGCACTCCACTTCCTCCCTTGAAGCGCCAAAGGGCCTTGCCCTACCCCCCCCCCCCCCCACCTGCTACAATCCTGCTAAATACCTCTATTACCCAGTGATGTCAGCGGCCGGTGGTCCTCCATCATGACGTCCTTGTACAGATCCCGGTGTCCTCCTACATACTCCCACTCCTCCATGGAGAAATAGACGGTGACATCCTGACACCTCAAAGGAACCTGACAACACAATATACAGTCATCACCCAGAAGCCTCCAGTGCTGTTACTGTATAATGTCCCAGCATTCCCTGCACCGTCACCTCTCCAGTCAGCAGCTCAACCATCTTGTTGGTGAGTTCTAGAATTTTCTGTATATTGCTGTCTTCGTTTATCAGGGGGTCAAGTGGGGGCCCCGTAATTGGGCTATTGGGTCTTCTCCATCCATCACACACAGGGGCCTGACAGCCATCACTGGAGGTCTTCTTCACTACTGTGTAATCCTGAATATGGGGAGACATTAATAAATATCACTACAGACATTACCAGAGTCCATCACCTCTATAGTGACATCATCCGTTATCCCCATAGATAAGAATAATGTAGTGTGACATCATCAGACTCTCTCCCCTGCCCAGTGACATCATCAGTCTCTCTCCCCTGCCCAGTGACATCATCAGTCTCTCTCCCCTGCCCAGTGACATCATCAGTCTCTCTCCCCTGCCCAGTGACATCATCAGTCTCTCTCCCCTGCCCAGTGACATCATCAGTCTCTCTCCCCTTCCCAGTGACATCATCAGTCTCTCTCACCTCCCCAGTTAGCTGGAAGAGTATCTCAAGGGTGAGATTTAATACACTTTCTGCCATCTTGTTTCTGTCCTCCTCCATCTTTGATGAATCAATCATGTAGGGACCTGAAGGGAAAGAATGTGAAACAATGGAAATAACACAAAAAACATAATACATTTACTGGAGATAATAAGAGGAAACATTATAAGTGTTTTCCTATCACTCAAAATTGCTTTACAACCGCTGTGTCCTCCCTGATGCTGCTGACAGGTGACTGCTGCAGCCAATCACGGGCTATAGGTGGTCAGTGCTGTGGTCAGTGATTGGCTGCAGCAGTCACATGTTCTGGTCAGCAGCAACCAGGAAGTACAGAGCGGTTGTGAAGCAAGTGGTGGGAAAACCCCTTTAAGGAGATATTAAAGGGAATGTGTTTTATGAAGCGCAAACTACAGGCAACACAAAATCGCGACAGGGTTCTCCTCACCGGGATCAGTTAGACTGATAGGTGACCAAGGCAGAGAGAAGTAGTCAGCGACCGCCCTGCTGACTCTTGTTATAGTGTTGTAGAGCCCAATCTAGAGGTCTGCAATGTCCGAGTGGGTTGGGATGTATGTAGGACATCAGGCAGCAGAATCCCCCTCACAGCTTCTGACCTGAACTACTGATATCTGACCTAATCGAGCTCCTCTTATGTTCACTACGTGCGCCAAATTAGATATTCAGAGGTTGGTGCACAAAAGGTAACAGATGGCCACATGCTCTGTATCAGGCCGGACGCTTCTGATTCATTCAAAAGGAGTACAATCGTGTTACGGACAAGCGTGACATCACAAACTAGGAGTTCTGGTGCTCATCCAGGATTGGTCGGTCCCAGGATATGGTAAGTCACACGTTAGTAAAGTATCAAAAGTGAAAGAATTTGTAAGAAGCAAATAATGTTACCAGAAAATGAGAAGCTTATCCAATCAGAACGGTGTGGGGGAATCATGGGGGGGGGGGGGGGGGATGCAACAAGGTTGTATATGAACACCTCTAACCGCTAACCTTTCACTAAGAGTAGATATAACAGGATATATATATATATATACACACATACACACACACACACACACACACTATAAGAAGACAAGATAATAAATGATATATAGCGTACAAATATCATTACTACAACACTACTAAACTGCTGGAACCGACAGACGCAGCACGCACCAAACTGGAACGGCACGGACAGACCCCACTGATGGATGCAGCACACACCAAACTGGAACGGCACAGACAGACCCCACTGATGGACGCAGCACGCGCCGAACTGGAACAATGCAGGACAGAGCCCACTGATGGACGCAGCACACACCAAACTGGAACGGCACAGACAGACCCCACTGATGGATGCAGCACGCGCCAAACTGGAACAATGCAGGACAGAGCCCACTGATGGACGCAGCACACACCAAACTGGAATGGCGCAGGACAGAGCCCACTGACGGATGCAGCACGCGCCGAACTGGAACGGCACGGACAAACCCCACTGATGGACGCAGCACACGCCGAACTGGAACGGCACCAGACAGACCCCACTGATGGTTAGGAGGTCCGGACGGCATTGTATATACTGCAGCATACTCGGGACATTTATAGGGAGTTTTCCCAGAGGATTTCTCTATTTGAGAAGACGACATGTTGTGTGTTCAGGAAACCCTTAGAGGGGATACACAGATTACACCATAAACAATCCCCGCAGATCTGTGCGGCAACACAAAAGAGAGGCGGAGTATAAATATACCGCAGCATTCCCCTCGGAGAAGGACCTTACTGACGACGATGGGTGCACCATTAGTGCCCGCTTCACCATAGTGGCAATATATGCCCGAATTGTAGATGACACAGATGTGTTAAGAGGGTCCCGGCCATAATTAACCAATATAAGGGGGGGCTCTATAGTTTGGGTGGGTGACTTTAACAAAGCTCTCTGGGCTTGTATGGACACACCCACACATGACCTGTTTGACATTTGGCGTTTTCAAACCCCGATGAGATGTAGAGCAGAATAGATTCCATGCTGGTGTATAGGGGGTCTTATTAGTGGGGTCATTTCTACTACTATAGGCACCACGAAGCGGTTGGACCACCCAGAACTATGCTGGTGAATAGGGGTCTTATTAGTGGGGTCATTTCTACTACTATAGGCACGACGTGGTCGGACCACCCAGAACTATGCTGTGAATAGGGGTCTATTTTTACTGGGGTCATTTCTACCACTATAGGCATCACGACGTGGTCAGACCATCCAGAACTATGCTGGTGAATAGGGGTCTTATTAGTGGGGTCATTTCTATTACTATAGACATCACAACATGGTCAGACCACCCAGAACCATGCTGTGAATAGGGGTCTTATTAGCGGGGTCATTTCTACTACTATAGGCATCACAATGTGGACAGACCACCCAGAACTATGCTGGTGAATAGGGGTCTTATTAGTGGGGTCATTTCTACTACTATAGGCACCACAACATGGTCGGACCACCCAGAACTATGCTGTGAATAGGGGTCTTATTAGTGGGGTCATTTCTACTACTATAGGCACCACGACGCGGTCCGACCACCTAGAACTATGCTGGTGAATAGGGGTCTTATTAGTGGGGTCATTTCTACTACTATAGGGACCACGACGCGGTCCGACCACCTAGAACTATGCTGGTGAATAGGGGTCTTATTAGTGGGGTCATTTCTACTACTATAGGGACCACGATGCGGTCGGACCACCCAGAACTATGCTGTGAATAGGGGTCTATTTTTACTGGGGTCATTACTACCACTATAGGCATCACGACGTGGTCAGACCATCCAGAACTATGCTGGTGAATAGGGGTCTTATTAGTGAGGTTATTTCTACTACTATAGGCATCACAACGTGGTCAGATCACCCAGAACTATGCTAGTGCATAGGGGTCTTATTAGTGGGGTCATTTCTACTACTATAGGCATCTCGAAGCGGTTGGACCACCTAGAACTATGCTGTGAATACATAGTAACATAGTATGTAAGGCTGAATGAAGACATTGTCCATCTAGTCCAGCCTGTCTATCCTACTGTGTTGATCCAGAGGAAGGCAAAAAACCCCAAGGCCAGAAGCCAATTAGCCCTTTTGGGGAAAAAATTCCTTCCCGACTCCCTAATGGCAATCAGACTGTTCCCTGGACCAACCCCTAATAGTTCCTACCTGCCTGTATACCCGGATTGACAATTAACCTAAGATTTATAGCCTATAATATCCTTCCTCTCCAGAAAGACATCAAGTCCCCTTTTAAACTCCTCTATGGATTTTGCCATCACCACTTCCTCAGGCAGAGAGTTCCACAGTCTAACTGCTCTTACAGTAAAGAACCCCTTTCTGTGTTGGTGATGAAACCTACTTTCCTCTAATCGTAGCGGATGCCCTCTTGTTACCTCTGTGGTCCTGGGTGTAAACAGATCGCGGGAGAGATCCATGTGTTGTCCCCTCATGTACTTATACATGGGTATTTGATCGCCTCTTAACCTTCTTTTTTCTAGAGTAAATAGTCCCAATTTGGATAGCCTCTCTGGGTATTCCAGTGCCGTCATTCCATGTATTAGTTTAGTCGCTCTTCTTTGAACCCCCTCAATCACTAACATCTTTCCTGAGCACCGGTGTCCAGAATTGTACACAGTATTCCATGTGAGGCCTGACAAGTGCCTTATATAATGGAAGGATAATGTTCGCGTCCTTCGCCCCTATACCTCTTTTAATGCACCCCAAGACTTGATTTGCCTTTGCAGCAGCTAACTGGCATTGGTTACTTCAGTTTAGTCTATTATCCACTAATACCCCCAGGTCCTTTTCCATATCACTTTTCCCCAGTGGTACCCCAATAAGTGAATATTAGTGACATCCGTTTCTCCTGCCCATGTGCATAGTCTTACATTTTTCTACATTGAACTTCATTCACCATTCCCCCCCTCCCCAAGCCCCAAGCTTATCTCGGTCCGTTTGCAGCCGCACATTGTCCTCCGTTGCATTAATTATATTGTATAATTGTGTCATCTGCAAATATTGATATTTTACTGTGCAGCCCCTCTATCAGGTCGTTGATAAATATGTTGAACAGAGTGGGGCCTAATACTGAACCCTGTGGTACCCCGCTAGCGACTGTGGTCCAATCAGAGTATGAGCCATTTATTACCACCCTCTGCTTTCTATCATTGAGCCAATTTTTTACCCACTTACACATGTTTTCACCCAATCCGAGCTTCTCATTTTGTATATTAGCCTATTATGTGGCACGGTGTCAAAGGCTTTAGAGAAGTCCAGATATACAAGATCAATAGATTCTCCCTGGTCCAGCTTAGAGCTTACTTCATCGTAGAAGCTGATCAGATTTGTCTGACATGAGCGACCCTTCATGAATCCATGCTGGTGAGGAGTTATTCCCTTATTCTCCTTGAGGTGCTCATCAATGGTGTCTCTCAGAATCCCCTCAAAAATTTTTCCCGTTACTGAAGTGAGACTTACTGGCCTGTAGTTACCAGGCTCACTTTTGCTCCCTTTTTTGTAAATTGGAACCACGTTGGCAATGCGCCAATCCAATGGTACTACACCGGTCTTGATAGTGTCTAGAAATATTAAGTATAGCGGCCTAGCTATCTCGTCACTTAGTTCCCTTAGTATCCTTGGGTGTAATCCATCTGGGCCCAGAGATTTATCGATTTTAGTCTTCTTTAGTCGCTTCCACACCTCCTCCTGCGTTAGGTATGAGATATTTTGTGAGGGGTTTGTTTTATTCCCCTGCATCTCGTGTGGCATTTCCTTTTCGTTTGTGAATACACTTGAGAAGAAACTGTTTAGTAGATTTGCTTTCCTTTCGTCATCAATGATTTCTCCTGCATTGTTTTTTTAAAGGGCCAGCGCTCTCCCTGCAAATCCTTTTGCTGTTTATGTAGTTGAAAAATAGTTTCGGGTTGTTTTTGCTCTCTTTGGCGATCCATCTTTCCGCCTCCTCCTTGGCAGTTTTGATCTTATCTTTGCATACTTTGTTTTTTTCCCTGTATGATTTTAGCGCTTCTTCGCTGCCTTGTTGCTTTAGTAGTTTGAACGCTTTCTTTTTTTCGTTTATTGCCCCTCTTACCTTCTTGTCGAGCCACATTGGTTTCCTTTTAGTTGAGTTTCTTTTATTTTTAAAGGGAATGAGCTGCTCACATGAGGCGATTAGGATCCTGTTAAACTCCTCCCATTTTTCCTCCATACTGATATTTTTGAGGATGTTGTACCATTTAATGTTACCGATAGTAGTTCTAAGCTCATCAAATTTTGCTTTACCAAAGTTTAGTTTATTTGTCGCCCCCTGATAAGGCTTCCTATTGAGTGACAGCTGGAAGTTGATTATATTGTGGTCACTGTGGTCACAGGCCCCTCAACCTGCACCCCCTTTATATGTTCCGGTTTGTTGGTTAGTACTAGGTCCAGAGTGGCCCTCCCTCTTGTTGGTTCCCGCACAAGTTGGTTCAGGTAATTATCTTTAACCCCTTAATGACATGGCCTATTTTGAGCTTAAGGACCAAGCCTTATTTTTCAAATCTGACATCTGTCACTTTCTGTGCTAATAACTTTTGAATGCTTTTACTTATCAAGGTGATTCTGAGATTGTTTTTTCGTGACATATTGTACTTTATGTTAGTGTAAAAATTTCATCAATAAATTTTGTCCTTATTAGGAAAAAAAATCCAAATTTACTGAAAATTTGGAAAAATTCACAATTTTCAAACTTTGAATTGTTTTCTTTGTAAGATAGAAAGTCAAACACCACAACATAGTTATTAATTAACATTTCCCATAGGCCTACTTTACACAGCAATCATTTTTTAAGTGTTATTTTACTTTTTGCAGACTCCACAAAGTATATAAATTTAGCAGTAATTTTTCACATTTACTAGCAAATTTCAAAATCTAAATTTTTTAAGGACCAATGCAGTTCAGACATAGTTTTGTATGACGAGCCTGTATATCAGAATCCCCCATGAATTGCCCCATTTTAAAATCAGCACCCTTCAAAGTATTCAAAATGGCATTTAGAAAGTTTATTAACCCTTTAGATGTTTTACAGGAATTAAAGGAAAGTGCATCAAAAATTAGAACAGTTCCTTTTTTCTACTGATTTTCAATATAAAACCTTTTTTTTTATATAAAACAGTAGGAGTTAGCAAAGAAACAAAACTTGGAATGTATTACCCAGATTCCGCAGTTTTTAGAAATGCCCCATATGTGGACGTAGCCTGTTGTATGGGCACATGGCAGGACTCAGAAGGAAAGGAGCGCTTCTTGTCTTTTTGAATGCAGATTTGGCAGGAATAATTTTCAGACCCCATGTAGTGTTTGCAGTGCCCCTGAGGTGGCAGTACATTTGAAACCCCCAATAACTGACCCCATTTTGGAAACTACACCCCTCAGGGAATTTATTAAGGGGTGTAGTGAGCGGTTTGAACCCACAGATGTTTGAGGAATTTTTTTTAACAGTTTGAGTTCAATACGAAAAAATCCAATTTTTCACATAATGTTTAGCTTTAGGCCCAGATTTTCATTTTTCACCAGTGGCAGAAGGAAAAACGTACCCCATGATGCGTTACCCAGTTGCTCTCGAACACGGAAATGCCCCATATGTGGACGTAGCCTGTTGTATGGGCACATGGCAGGACTCAGAAGGATAGGAGCGCTTCTTGGCTTTTTGAATGCAGGTTTTGCTAGAATAATTTTCAGACCCCGTGTAGTGTTTACAGTGCCCCTGAGGTACCAGTGCATTTGAAACCCCCAACAACTGACCCCATTTTGGAAACTACACCCCTCAGGGAATTTTTTAAGGGGTGTAGTGAGCGGTTTGAACCCACAGGTATTTGAGGAATTTTTTTAACAGTTTGAGTTCAATACAAAAAAAAAAAAAAAAAAAAAAAAAAAAAAAAAAAAAAAAAAATCACATTTTTCACATAATGTTCAGCTTTAGGCCCAGATTTATATTTTTTACCAGTGGCAGAAGGAAAAAAACGTACCCCATGATGCGTTACCCAGTTGCTCTCGAACACGGAAATGCCCCATATGTGGACGTAGCCTGTTGTATGGGCACATGGCAGGACTCAGAAGGAAAGGAGCGCTTCTTGGCTTTTTGAATGCAGATTTTGCTGGAATAATTTTCAGACACCGTGTAGTGTTTGCAGCCCCTGAGGTACCAGTGCATTTGAAACCCCCAACAACTGACCCCCTTTTGGAAACTACACCCCTCAGGGAATTTTTTAAGGGGTGTAGTGAGCGGTTTGAACCCACAGGTATTTGAGGAATTTTTTTAACAATTTGAGTTGAGAACGAAAAATTCACATTTTTCCAATAATGCTCAGTTTAGGCCCAGATTTTTATTTTTTACCAGGGGCAGAAGGAGAAAACGTAACCCATGATGTTACCCAACAGGGAAATGCCCCATATGTGAATCTAAACTGTTTTTAGGGCGCAGGGCTCAGAAGGGAAGGACTTAGCATGTGGCTTTATGTACAAGCTGTGCGAAGTACATCAGGGTAAAACGTCAGGGCAATAAAAAAATTTAAAATTTCAGGGCCGTGTGGTAGATCTTAAAACACTCATTTATACAGAGGCCGGGTTGTGTGGGGCGCGTTTCACACTGGTATCTGGTGTCTTTTCTTATCCCCTGTTTGTAGCACACTCTGCACCTCTTTTGGGTCTTTCCCTTCGTCGCAGTGGAGGGAATTTCACTGAGAAAATGCTGCCCTGGTACAATTCTTGTGGCCTCGCTTCCAGAAGTACTGGGCCTCTCCCCCACCTCCTGGTCCCCAAATATTAGGTCCTTGATAACTTCCTCTTGAAATTCAAGGAATGTCCTCCTATGGCCTGCACCTCGGAACAGCACGTAGGCATTATACAGTGCCATCTGTACGAGGTGCACGGCCAGTTTTTTGTACCACACCCGTGTTTTCCGCATGGCTCTATAGGGCTCCAGTACCTGGTCTGATAGATCGACCCCTCCCATGTACTTATTATAGTCGAGGACGCAGTCTGGTTTGGGGGTCTCTGCACTGGTACCTCGTACTGGGCAGGGGGTACTGCTGTGGACGTGTATTGTCGTCAACATAAGGACATCCCTCTTGTCCTTATATTTGACGCACAATACATTGTCGCTGCATTGGGCCCGGCTCTCACCCCTTCTGAGCAGTTGCCCAAGCAGCGTCTTAGGGAGGCTTTTTTGATTTTTCCGAACAGTGCCACATGCCACTGTTCCTCTGGAAGCGAGGCACTGAAACAGGGGGACACTGGTATAAAAGTTATCCAGGTACAGATGGTAACCCTGGTCTAATAGTGGGTGCACCAGTTCCCACACTATTTTCCCTGTTACTCCCAGCACGGGGGGGCATTCTGGGGGCTCAATTTCAGTGTCCTTCCCCTCGTAAATACGGAACTTGTGGGTGTACCCTGATGTACTTTCGCACAGCTTGTACAACTTCACACCATACCGTGCCCGCTTACTGGGCAGGTACTGGCGGAATTTTAGCCTCCCCTTGAAGTGTACCAGGGACTCGTCTACTGCAATGTTTATCTGTGGGGCATACGCCTGGGCAAACTTGGCGTTAAAATGGTCTATTACGGGCCTGATCTTATACAACCGATCGTAATTGGGGTGATCGCTGGGGGGGGGCACAGCTGGTTGTCATTGTAGTGCAGAAATTTCAAAATACACTCAAAGCGCGTCCTCGACATCGCCATGCGGAACATTGGGGTGTGGTACAAAATATCGGTAGACCAGTACGCCCTGATTGTTGGCTTCTTTATTAGCCCCATGGTTAGTATAAGCCCCCAAAATTTTTTTTATCTCTGGTGCATCCACAGGGGTCCACTTATCGGGTCTGGCATAGCTGGAGGTGGGATTTTCTTCTATAAAATTCTGGGCGTACAAATTAGTCTGGGTAACAATGTGGGCAATGAACTCTTCAGAAAAAAAAAACTTGAAGTCCTTCCCTCTGAGCCCTTCCGTGTCAAATTGAATCCCTGGGTTCCCAATAAAATCAGGGATCTGGGGTCTGTAATCTTCCGGGGTACTCCAGTGAGCATCTGATGCATTGGGGTCAGTGGCGGTCCTTGGACGCCTTCTCGGGGGTGCAGGGAGCTCAGACTCGCTGGATGAGGATGAGGATGAGGAGTCGGAGAATGCCAAAAAAGTGGGGTCGTCATCACCACTACCTGAGTCCCAGTCTGATGCAATGATTGCATACAGTTCCTCTGAAGTGTACCTCCTGCGGGCCATATTTATATAAAATGGGGCACACGGGGAAAAAGTTTTATTAGATGGGACACTGCGGGATGGGGTGACCACGGGACGGGGGTCGGAAAGAACGCGGAAACTTATGTGGTGTATTCACGTGTTTTTATTTTTTTCTTTTTTTTTTACACAGACGAATACACTGACACAACACGGACTAACGACACGCTACACACTAGACGGACTAACTAAACGCTACACTAACTAATAACGGGTGACGGGACAGGTAACGAAATGGGAACAGGAACTTTTTTTTTTTTTTTTTTACACCAAGGGATACACTGCTGATCGCACGCTACAGCTCACTCACTACACTTCTGATCACACACTACAGATCCCTCACTCACTACACTACACTGCACTTCTGATCACTCACTCCACTCTGCTACACTACACTGCCTGATCAATCACTCACTACACTCACTACACTACACTGCCTGATCAATCACTCACTACACTCACTACACTACACTGCCTGATCACTCACTACACTCACTACACTACACTGTCTGATCAATCACTCACTACACTCACTACACTACACTGTCTGATCAATCACTCACTACACTCACTACACTACACTGCCTGATCAATCACTCACTACACTCACTACACTACACTGCCTGATCAATCACTCACTACACTCACTACACTACACTGCCTGATCAATCACTCACTACACTCACTACACTACACTGCCTGATCAATCACTCACTACACTACACTGATCACTAACACTCACTCCACTACACCACACTGATCACTAACACTCACTCCACTACACCACACTGATGACTAACTCCTCTCCACTACACTGATCACTAACTCCTCTCCGCTACACTGATCACTAACTCCTCTCCGCTACACTGATCACTAGCTACACTCTGCTACACTCCACTCCACTCCACTCACTCCCTGCCTAATCTACACTCTAATCGCACTTTATAGTCACAGAATACACAGTAGGGGCTCTCTGTACAAGCACCGGAAACACACTGCGGTGCTTGCACATGGAGCCCCTACTGTAAACAGCGCAAAGTCCGCTGCTGCGCTGTGATTGGTCAGGGAGTTTTTCCCTGACCAATCACAGCGATCGTGGGGGAGGGACCGCTCTGATTGGTCCCCAGCCCGGACGCAGCACTTGTCTGCTGACTATGTCAGCAGACATCACTGCTGTGTCGCCGCGATTGTCACCGCGGCGACACTTTAATGACATGACGTACCAGGTACGTCATGTTGCGGGAAGTATCCCGCTACCATGACGTACCAGGTACGTCCAGGAGCAGGAAGGGGTTAATTACTCTCAAGAACTCATCACCCCTGTGAGATTTGCAGGTTTCCTTCTCCCATGTTATATCTGGGTAATTAAAGTCCCCCATGATAATTACTTCGTTTCGTTTTGACACCTCTTCTATCTGCCTTAGTAGTAAGTCTTCAGTTTCTTCTGTTGCTTTTTGTGGTCTATAGAAGACCCCAATCAGGATTTTGTTATTTTTTCCTCCCTGTATTTCTACCCACAGAGATTCCACCTGTTCGTCTTCTACCCCTATATCCTCCCGTAACCTCGGCTTCACGTTCGATTTGACGTACAGACATACCCCTCCCCCTTTCTGGTTCCTTCGGTCTCTTCTGAAGAGATTGTACCCCTGCAAATTCACCGCCCAATCGCACTTATCATCAAGCCATGTTTCCGTAATTCCGACTATATCATAGTTTATCATCAGTCATTCTCGCTTCAAGCTCCCCCACTTTACCGATCAGACTTCTTGCATTCGTGGTCATACAATTTATATCATTTTTTTTGTTTTTTAAATTTGTTTTGTTGCTATTCGTACTTCTGCTGATCTATCAGTTCTAAATGTACTAACCCCCCCCCCTGCTCGACCCCCAGTCCCTTTGCTTGGACCCGGATCGCTAGTTACACTAACTACCCCACTATTTCTCATTTTACCCTCCCCCCCAGTCCCTAGTTTAAACACTCCTCCAGCCTTCTAGCCATCTTATCCCCCAGCACAGCTGCACCCTCCCCATTAAGATGCAGCCCGTCCCTACCGTAGAGCCTGTAGCCGACAGCAAAGTCAGCCCAGTTCTCCAGGAACCCAAATCCCTCCTTCTTACACCAACTCCGGAGCCACTTGGTTACCTCCCTAAGATCCTGCTGCCTTTCTAGTGTGGCTTTAGGTACAGGCAGTATTTCTGAGAAAACTACCCTGGAGGTCCTCGCCCTGAGCTTGGACGCCAAGTCCCTAGGGGGTCTTATTGCTGGGGTCATTTCTACTACTATAGGCACCACGACGCGGTCAGACCACCCAGAACTATGCTGTGAATAGGGGTCTTATTAGTGGGATCATTTCCACTACTATAGGCATCACAACACGGTCGGACCACCCAGAACTATGCTGTGAATAGGGGTCTTATTAGTGGGGTCATTTCTACTACTATAGGCATCACGATGCGGTCGGACCACCCAGAACTATGCTGTGAATAGGGATCTTATTACTGGGATCATTTCTACTACAATAGGCATCACGATGTGGTCAGACCACCCAGAACTATGCTGTGAATAGGGATCTTATTACTGGGATCATTTCTACTACAATAGGCATCACGATGTGGTCAGACCACCCAGAACTATGCTGTGAATAGGGGTCTTATTAGTGGGGTCTTTTCTACTACTATAGGCATCACAACGCGGTCAGACCACCCAGATCTATGCTAGTGAATAGGGGTCTTATTAGTGGGGTCTTTTCTACTACTATAGGCATAACAACGCGGTCGGACCACCCAGAACTATGCTGGTGAATAGGTGTCTTATTAGTGGGGGTCATTTCTACTACTATAGGCATCACAACTCGGTCAGACCACCCAGAAGTATGCTGTGAATAGGGGTCTTATTAGTGGGGTCATTTCTACTACTATAGGCATCACAACGTGGTCAGACCACCCAGAACTATGCTGTGAATAGGGGTCTTATTAGTGGGGTCATTTCTACTACTATAGGCATCACGATGCGGTCAGACCACCCAGAACTATGCTGTGAATAGGGGTCTTATTAGTGGAGTCATTTCTACTACTATAGGCATCACAAAGTGGTCAGACCACCCAGAACTATGCTGTGAATAGGGGTCTTATTAGTGGGGTCATTTCTACTACTATAGGCACCACGATGCGGTCCGACCACCCAGAACGATGCTGTGAATAGGCGTCTTATTAGTGGGGTCATTTCTACTACTATAGGCATCACGACGAGGTCGGACCACCCAGAACTATGCTGTGAATAGGGGTCTTATTACTGGGGTCATTTCTACTACTATAGGCATCACAACGCGATCAGACCACCCAGAACTATGCTGTGAACAGGGGTCTAATTAGCGGGGTCATTTCTACTACTATAGGCATCTGGACGCGGTCGGACCACCTAGAACTATGCTGTGAATAGGGGTCTTATTAGTGGGGTCTTTTCTACTACTACAGGCATCACAACGCGGTCAGACCACCCAGATCTATGCTGGTGAATAGGGGTCTTATTAGTGGGGTCATTTCTACTACTATAGGCATCACGATGCGGTCGGACCACCCAGAACTATACTGTGAATAGGGGTCTTATTAGTGGGGACATTTCTACTATTATAGGCATCGCAACGCGGTCGGACCACCCAGAACTATGCTGTGAATAGGGGTCTTATTAGAGGGGTCATTTCTACTACTATAGGCATAACGACGCAGTCGGACCACCCAGAACTATGCTGGTGAATAGGGGTCTTATTAGTGGGGTCATTTCTACTACTATAGGCATCACAATGTGGACAGACCACCCAGAACTATGCTGGTAAATAGGGCAGTGTGTCCATAGCTGCACTCCCAGCTTACCTGTCACTATAGTCCTCTCCCCTCCCATCTCAGCACCTGGCCCTGATGTTACAGTCCCCGGCGTCCTCTCTTCTCCACTGGCCGCTCACACAGTTGCAGGTGCGCTGTCATGTGTCTCTGCTGACGGGACTGCAGTCACGCTGCCCGGCGGCCTTCCCTTTTGTGCTTCAGGATCTGCTGTGACTCTCCTCGCAGCTGCCCGCCCTGCGATGGATGGCTGGATGCAATACAAAAGCCCCAACTTCAACCGAGTGGTCAGAGCAGTGGATTCAAAAGGGCCGAAGCAGAATTCCCCCAGAACACCTGGATGAATTTGTGTATATGGCAGGCAATCACAAGCTTTGACCCACCTATGGCCACTTCAGGGAGGGCGTGTATTCGCCTGTCAATGACAAGCTTGGGGTTTCCCTCTCCCTCAGACTGGCCAACCCACGTTTCCACCCATAATTCCAGAGGAGACAAGATGTACCAGCGCCCCTCTAAAGTAACTTCGACTTCATAACATTTTCCGGGCAAACAACACAAACACCTTTATCAAATTAACTTGGGCGAAGCCGGATAGATCAGCTACTCATTGTGTAACCGAGCCAATGACGATTCCACTACACAGAACCATGTAACCCCTTTTATGTGCAGCTTCCTTCACCAAGCCCAGAGGAATTAGACGCCATCACAACCATTTAATATGGCTGAACTACTCAACGGCATTAATTCCCTAAAGATAAACAAATCCCGGGAGAAAACGGTCTTACGGGGGACTATTAGAAAGCCCACAAAATCACCCGAGCCTCATACTTTACCAAGGGGTTCAACGAAACGATGACAAAAAGTTATGTTCCATCGGAGATGCGGAAGGCACTCATCCCCTGGCATAAGCCGCGATTTTCCTATGTCCCTCCGTATATGTTGAAGGCACTCATCCCCTGGCCTAAGCCTGGCAGAAGCCCCAATTGTCCTATGTTCCCCCGGAGATGCTGAAGGCACTTATTCCCTTGCCAAAGCCTGGCAATGGCCCTGACTGTCCTATGTCTGCCTGAAGATGCTGAAGCACTTATCTCCTGGCCTAAGCCTGGCAGAAGCCCTGATTGTCCAGCTGATATAAGACCTATATCCCTGTTATATACAGATCTAAACATATATGGGGACATATTAGCCAACAGACTATCTGGGGTGACCCCAAACCTAGTAGATAAGGACCAAGTGGGATGTAGTAAGGGACGCCCGACGCTACATGGATGTTATTTTGGTGGTGTCGGCTCGGGGTACGCCTTCTGTGCTTCTAGCTTTGGATGGGGAGAAGACGTTTGGCCGAGGTCATTGGAATCTTCTTAGAGAGGGGCTGCTGAAGTTTGTGGTTGGGGGCCGGTGACTCACATCCATAATGGCTCTATATATACTGCCCCACAGCACAGATCTATGCCGCCAGCGCCATCGCCAGCCCCTTCACTAGATCCCATGGGACACGGCAGGGCGGCTCCTTGTCCCCAACGGCGTTCGCACAAATGATGAGACCATCGTACATAACAGGGGCTACTATACGGAATACCGAACACCAGACTGGACTCTGCCAGACGAGGTTATTCCTCACTTACAATCCCCTCCCGGTGGTCTCACACATGATGAGACCATCGTACATAACAGGGGCTACTATACGGAATACTGAACACCAGACTGGACTCTGCGGACGAGGTTATTCCTCACTTACAATCCCCTGAGTCCTCCCGGCGGTCTCACACATGATGAGACCATCGTACATAACAGGGGCTACTATACAGTATACTGAACACCAGACTGGGCTCTGCCGGACGAGGTTATTCCTCACTTACAATCCCCTGAGTCCTCCCGGCGGTCTCACACATGATGAGATCATCGTACGTAACAGGGGCTACTATACGGAATACTGAACACCAGACTGGGCTCTGCCGGACGAGGTTATTCCCCACTTACAATCCCCTGAGTCCTCCCGGCGGTCTCACACATGATGAGACCATCGTACATAACAGAGGCTACTATATAGAATACTGAACACCAGACTGGGCTCTGCGGACGAGGTTATTCCTCACTTACAATCCCCTCCCGGCGGTCTCACACATGATGAGACCATCGTACATAACAGGGGCTACTATACAGAATACTGAACACCAGACTGGGCTCTGCCGGACGAGGTTATTCCTCACTTACAATCCCCTGAGTCCTCCCGGCGGTCTCACACATGATGAGACCATCGTACATAACAGGGGCTACTATACGGAATACTGAACACCAGACTGGGCTCTGCGGACGAGGTTATTCCTCACTTACAATCCCCTCCCGGCGGTCTCACACATGATGAGATCATCGTACATAACAGGGGCTACTATACAGAATACTGAACACCAGACTGGGCTCTGCGGACGAGGTTATTCCTCACTTACAATCCCCTCCCGGCGGTCTCACACATGATGAGACCATCGTACATAACAGCTGCTACTATACAGAATACTGAACACCAGACTGGGCTCTGCGGACGAGGTTATTCCTCACTTACAATCCCCTGAGTCCTCCCGGCGGTCTCACACATGATGAGACCATCATACATAACAGAGGCTACTATATAGAATACTGAACACCAGACTGGGCTCTGCGGACGAGGTTATTCCTCACTTACAATCCCCTCCCGGCGGTCTCACACATGATGAGACCATCGTACATAACAGGGGCTACTATACGGAATACTGAACACCAGACTGGGCTCTGCGGACGAGGTTATTCCTCACTTACAATCCCCTCCCGGCGGTCTCACACATGATGAGACCATCGTACATAACAGGGGCTACTATACGGAATACTGAACACCAGACTGGGCTCTGCCGGACGAGGTTATTCCTCACTTACAATCCCCTCCCGGCGGTCTCACACATGATGAGACCATCGTACATAACATGGGCTACTATACGGAATACTGAACACCAGACTGGGCTCTGCGGACGAGGTTATTCCTCACTTACAATCCCCTCCCGGCGGTCTCACACATGATGAGACCATCGTACATAACAGGGGCTACTATACGGAATACTGAACACCAGACTGGGCTCTGCCGGACGAGGTTATTCCTCACTTACAATCCCCTCCCGGCGGTCTCACACATGATGAGACCATCGTACATAACATGGGCTACTATACGGAATACTGAACACCAGACTGGGCTCTGCGGACGAGGTTATTCCTCACTTACAATCCCCTCCCGGCGGTCTCACACATGATGAGACCATCGTACATAACAGGGGCTACTATACGGAATACTGAACACCAGACTGGACTCTGCGGACGAGGTTATTCCTCACTTACAATCCCCTGAGCCCTCCCGGCGGTCTCACACATGATGAGACCATCGTACATAACAGGGGCTACTATACGGAATACTGAACACCAGACTGGGCTCTGCGGACGAGGTTATTCCTCACTTACAATCCCCTCCCGGCGGTCTCACACATGATGAGACCATCGTACATAACATGGGCTACTATACGGAATACTGAACACCAGACTGGACTCTGCGGACAAGGTTATTCCTCACTTATGTGGGGGAAATTATCCAAGACCCCAGCTTTTGTGATATTATTCTAGATTCTACTGTTATAGAGAAATCATTTTCTGTATAAAGCTTTATGCCTTGGTAGAAGGTCAGCTTGAACTTAACCAGCAATAAACCCTAGCTGGTGACTAGTCAGGCGATGGTTTAAGGTACAGACCTTAAGCCGATAAGAAACCAATTAATACCAAGCTACAGCTGATATAACCAATAAATTTACCTCAAAATAAAGTCATAAAGACAAACCTGTATTGATAAGTGAAAATGCTAAATCATTATGATATTTAGAACACGTACTGAGGAAAAATACAGAATTATTAAAGTATGGAAAGTTTTAGGTAATATGAATGAACTTTGACCAATCATGTGGCAGAATATTGAATGATGTAAACAAACTATGTCATGTTTGGCTCAGAATCAACGTCATTTTAAATATGTAACATGTCTATAAAGAAGACGCGCCGATGAGTAGAATTGGTACACCTAGGCTAAGCGTGTCCTTATTTCTGCTCTCTATATCAATTGATATACCCGTATATACTGACGGTTTTTCAAGTCTGCAGACTTACTCATTTTATTTTTAATTTGGACCACCAACTGACATACTGACGGGAGTTTTTCCCTGACAAATTGGTACCGAAACCGTCCTTATCAAGGCAGAGATCTTTCCCCCTTTGACCCCGGACCTAGCAGTGAGGGGTGAGGATACCAGAAAACCACAGATTTAAAAACAGCGCTGTAAAAAGGTAAGATTTTTTTTTATCTTACCATGAAAATCTGTGCTTTTCTGGAAATGCTCCTCTTTCCGTCCGGAGCCGAGTGGGTAAGTGTTTTTATCTCCTTTAAGAGCCTGATTTACAAAGAACCTGTAAAAGGGATCTGGTATGGCATTTTGGCGGGGGAGAATGTTGTGTCCCATGTTTTATAACGATCCCCCTCAGCATATACTGGAGCGCTGCTAAGCTTAAGTACTGTACTTTGTCCTCCTAACCTGGGTGTGTATGATTGCGGAATCCTGTAAGACAGGAGGAGTTTTAAAAAGTGTTTTGTTACAAGATCCCCTTTAAAACTGCGCCTTGGGAAATAAAATAGCAAAAAGACTATTTTATATAGACCATTATTATATATATATATATATATATATATATATATATATCTTGGTCGGGGAAACACCCTTCTTAGGTAATGGGTGGGAATTAAAGGCCAGAGGAATAGATAGCGGGAGGACGTACAGGCAAAATAAAACGGGAAAACACACACCCAAATAGCGGTAATGGAGAACCGCTAGGAAAATAGGAAAAGGACAAAGAACAGTAGGAAAATGTAGATGTATTCGGTTGCTAAGAACGGCAGGCTTAGGAGAAGCTGGAATTCTTAAATCTTCCTTTTGGGAAGAATTCAGGAATTGCCGGGGGGGAGAGTATGACAGCTATAAACAGGTATGGGATAAGTAATACAAGCTAAGATATAAGTTATCAATGAGGAGAGTATAAAGGTATAAAGTATTACGCTCTTAAAATACAAAATCCACCAGCCTGTGATTCTAATAAGAGGGTACTCACGGAGGAAGAGGGTCCTTACTGGACTGGTGGGCTGTAAACTGTAAGAATCCATGGTAGAAGAGACGTTTGTGTTGTCTGTGTTGCAAGCGGACTGCAATACTTTTTTTCTTTCTCAGCACGCCTGTATCAGGAAGTAGCAGGTGAAGAACCTTTGGCCCTATGCCTAACGGACTTTACCCTGTGATTACTAAGTATATAGCAGAGTCAGATCTAAGGGAAAAATCATCAACCAGTGGATTTAAAAAGTATACAGTCTGTGAGGGTCTCCAAAAGTGGGCTGGTGAAAGGCTACGGGCATCTTCCCTGTCCACTGTGATGCAGGAAAAGGGTGAGACCTTTGCGGCAAAATTATATAATTGGTGGGCGGACCTTGGGTATAGCGGCATAACTGATGGGAACATTGGGACTTCTGTGTTAGCATTATCTTTTGTGGAAGGTCTTAAACCCTCCATCCGCAAGAAATTACAGGAATGCAAGCCTGAATGGCGGCAGACTGAAGATAAGAATCTGTTACAGCAGGCAGAACAAGGAATAGAATTATAAGGAATTTCTGAACGGGTTACAAACCCTGGAGCTGTCATGATAATGCAGAGACAGGGGTTTTAAAGGAAAAACCTCCAGGTACAACTACCCACTAGCGCCACCTATTTTACAGTGATTGACCTTAGTAATTCATGTCAGCCTTTATGTCAGTTGCATTGCACCCCGATTCACAATATCTCTTCGCATTCACTTTCAGGGGAAAGCAGTACACTTGGACCGTTCTGCCACAAGGAGTGCAGAATTCTCCAAATATGTACACACAGGTCCTACAAACTGTTCTGCAGGCCTGGCCCTGGCCACAAGGGGCGCAGAATTCTCCAAATATGTACACACAGGTCCTACAAACTGTTCTGCAGGCCTGGCCCTGGCTACAAGGAGCGCAGAATTCTCCAAATATGTACACACAGGTCCTACAAACTGTTCTTCAGGCCTGGCCCTGGCTACAAGGAGCGCAGAATTCTCCAAATATGTACACACAGGTCCTACAAACTGTTCTGCAGGCCTGGCCCTGGCTACAAGGAGCGCAGAATTCTCCAAATATGTACACACAGGTCCTATAAACTGTTCTGCAGGCCTGGCCCTGGCTACAAGGAGCGCAGAATTCTCCAAATATGTACACACAGGTCCTACAAACTGTTCTGCAGGCCTGGCCCTGGCTACAAGGAGCGCAGAATTCTCCAAATATGTACACACAGGTCCTACAAACTTTTCTGCAGGCCTGGCCCTGGCCACAAGGGGCGCAGAATTCTCCAAATATGTACACGCAGGCCTTACAAACTTTTCTGCAGGCCTGGCCCTGGCCACAAGGGGTGGTCTTGCTACAATATGTGGATGATTTGTTACTATGTACTAACAATCTCTAAATTGCCAGCAGGCATTAATCTCACTGCTCCATTTGCTAGCAGATAATAGATGTAAAGCTTTAAAAGACAAGCTTCAGTTCTGTAAGTAGAAGGTAATCTTTCTTGGTCACTGCCTGTCACAAGGAACCAGGCATTTGACGGAAGAAAGGAAGAAGGCTTTTCAAGATCTAGCTCTCCCAAATTCTGCTGCAAAACTTCGAACATTTTTAGGTCTTGTATCATTCTGCAGGCCTTGGTTACGTTCGGCTTCGCTACTTATGCAACCACTCTATGACTGTCTTACCACCACTCCCTTCACGTTTTCTGAAGAAGCAATCACTAACTTTCATTTGCTAAAACAGGCTATCACTTCTTCTCCTGCACTGGGTCTACCCAACTATCAACTTCCTTTCAGACTTTACTGTCTAGAACTGTCTGGGCATACTACAGCAGTACTTTGCCAACAACATGGTGGCAGGCCACGGTCTGTGGCCTACTATTCAGCCAGACAGATCTGCTTGCAATGTGCACTCCTCATGCCTCCTAAAATTACCTGTAAAAGATGTACTACCTTGAATCCGGCTATTCTATTGCCAGTGGATTACCCGGATTCCAAAAGGGGGGAGGGAGGAGGGGGGGGGGGGGGGAGGGGAAAATACAGAAACTGATGACACATTTGAGGATGACACACACGAGCATGATTGTATAGAATTGATGCAACAAGAAACTGCAGGTTTTGAAAATGTTGTTGAAAAACCATTAGATAATCCTGATTTTGAACTTTTTGTAGACGGTTCTCGTTATCAGGGTGAAGATGGCCGATTCCACTCCGGTTATGCAGTTGTGGGGGGTCTGGAACGCAGACCGAAATGCGAATGTTGCCTGTATCCAAATTAAGAGGAAATATTATATAGAGTACTCATAGTTGAGAACCATAATAAGCCACTACACAGACCGTCTAGTGATATCAGTATGAGTTCTGTTTATTGTTGTACATTGCTAGTTTATATGCAAGTTGGAAAGAAGGCGTTTCCAAATGTTACCTGATGCCTAGTTACAAAGTATTTTTGGTGACCAGACCCTCATTCCAACAGGTTACAACATGTCTAAGTAAAGGTTGACTCCTGGCTGTCTAAGTACCTTGTTAATTACATTTCTTGTTTGACTAGAAATGTAATCTTCAAGGTCCATCAACAATTTGCACATCAAAAGAGGGGACATTGTTTCTAGTTTACACATAGACAAAACTGGTTCAGCCACCTACTCGGGAGTCAGTACAAAGTTGGGATTCAGTAAGATAGCTGAATAAAATCTAATTAATCATACATTTAGTATTCTAAAATCAATATTAAAATAGACTCTTGAATATACCTTTTTACATATGATTCTATATCCAAATTCTACTAGCAACTTCCGGAATGTTTTACATATTTTTCATAACATTATATAACCAAATAACTAATGTCACATTTATTACACTGTTTCCTTATCTTTCTTATGTTGGGTTATTAAAAATATTGATTGACCCCTATCACAGTCGTAACACAACATGACACGGTAAAAGCAGAGTCTCTGCCTCCGCATGTCTCAGCACAAGAAGCGGAATTAAAAGCACTCACAGAGGCGTGTAGAGTGGCCACAGGTAAGACAGCTAACGTGTACACTGACTCCAGGTATGCTTTCGGCATTGCTCATGATTACGGCCCCATATGGAAGGCCAGACAATTTTTAACCTCTGCTGGACAACCTATTAAGAATGGTGCTGCAGTGAAAGAATTAATTGAGGCCCTGCTATGGCCAGATAAGAAAGTACGTACAAAAGATACAACCAAGAAAGAAGAAAAGGGGGTTTTTGCTACGCAGCATAGAGACCCCGACCCAGTCACAAGAGGGACATTTTGTTCTGCTACAGATACAGAGACATTTGGTTCTAAAGCAGACACAGGGAAACCTGTTTCATCTGATATGGACATTATTAAGACTTTCTCAATATAAGCCAGCAAAGAAGAAACAGACAAGTGGAGGAAAGCTGGGGCCAAGGAAGATGACGGCATATGGAGAACTGTTACCAGAACTTGCCTCCCACGTGCCTTGTTCCCTATGATGGCCCAGCTGATTCATGGAAGAACGCATCTATCAAGAACAGCAATGGTTGCAACGTTAGAGAAATTCTGGTTGGCCCCTGGTTTTTCTGTAGCTGCCGCATCATTTGTCCAATTTTGCATGGTTTGTGCCGTAAAGCAATCCTGGGTAAAAAGTCAAAGTACCTCAGAAACACCCACCTTGACCACTCTACCCGTTTCAGAGACTGCAAATTGACTACATTCAACTGCCCCGCAAAAGGCAAGTATGAATTTGTGTTAGTATATGTGGACATGTTGGGGCGGTTTGAGGCTATCCGGTCAATTCAGTAACTGATGACCGCAAAGAAACTGATGAACGAGATAATCTGTAAGATATGGGGTACCTGAGGTGATCGAATCAGAGAGAGGTACCAACTTCACAGGAGAGATAATGAAACACATAATGTCAGCTTCGGGCATCACTCAGGCCTTTCACACTCCATACCACCCACAGAGTAGTGGTAAGGTGGAAAGGCTGAATGGCACCCCGAAATTAAAAATGCAGAAGGCCATGAGGGAGACCGGCAAACCCTGGACTAAGTGTTTGCCTTTGGCCCTCTTCTCTGTAAGATATGTCCCTAACAAGAAAACAGGCTTGTCTCCTTGTGAAATTTTGTTTGGAAATGTGCCAAGACTGGGACTGTATTTCCCACAACTACAATATGGCACCCTAAGAAATTATGTTATCCCCCAAGTAAGAAACTTAAAGTAACACACGACCAAGTGTTCTTTTTCATGCAGATCTATACTCTCTTCAAGGTACACATGAATTGCAGCCTGGAGATTGGGTAGTAATAAAAAGACACGTGAGCAAAAACATTGGAACCACGATTTGATGGTCCCTTCCAAGTTCTCCTGACCACCTCTACCTCAGTCAAACTAGAAGGAAACCAAACTGGATACACGCTTCACACTGCAAAGGGTCCAGATACCAGGGGGAGTATGCGTATCTTAAAGGGGTTGTCCCGCGGCAGCAAGTGGGGTTATACACTTCTGTATGGCCATATTAATGCACTTTGTAATGTACATTGTGCATTAATTATGAGCCATACAGAAGTTATTCACTTACCTGCTCCGTTGCTGGCGTCCTCGTCTCCATGGTTGCCGTCTAATTTTCGCCGTCTAATGGCCAAATTAGACGCGCTTGCGCAGTCCGGGTCTTCTTATCTTCTCAATGGGGCTCCGTGTAGCTCCGCCCCGTCATGTGCCGATGCCAGCCAATCAGGAGGCTGGAATCGGCAATGGACCGCACAGAAGCCCTGCGGTCCACGGAGGGAGAAGATGCCGGCGGCCATCTTCACCGGGTAAGTAAGAAGTCACCGGAGCGCGGGGATTCAGGTAAGCGCTGTCCGGTGTTCTTTTTTAACCCCTGCATCGGGGTTGTCTCGCGCCGAATGGGGGGGGGGGGGATTGAAAAAAAAAAAAAAAACGTTTCGGCGCGGGACAACCCCTTTAAGTTCCTTAGCGTGTATTGCAATCTGTCTTACAGGTATACTATGGTATTGGAAACCAAATGAAATGACAAAGGTGGGAAGGAGATGGTCCGTGTGGACGGAAGGGCATCCTAATATGTGGGAATATTTGGCAATAGATGTATTAAATATTCCAAGTATGTGTATGCCTAATTTGAGAAGTGGAGAAGACATCTTACAGACATGTTTGTTATCAGGTCCTACACCTGTAAAAGTGCTCAGAAATATATTTACAGCAAAACATAATGATAGTTTAGTAGAAGAACCCGATGTAACCAACATGAACACTTTCTTAAATTTGTATGAATACTGTCCTGACTGTAGGGAAATAGAGCATACAGAATGGACTAATATGGTTAAGAATGTGGCTGAGGCCGAGGTGTGCTATAATTTCACTTGTGACCCTGAGGAAACTGGGGAATGTCAGCAAATTGAAGCACCCCCCGAACAGGCTACTGATGATTCTCAAATACTCTGTAGTCGTACGGTAAGTCAATGTAAGAAGGTAACAAATGAAATGCACTGTAAAGGGATTGTTAGAAGCTCCAATCATATTCGACATGTTAAATTACCAACTGGCTGGGTTTTATCATCTGGAAATCTCACTTATACATATATTCCAGCAAATGTTACAGGAGGACCATGTACACGGTCCTGATTGAGTATTTTTACGTACTAGAAACTAGAAGAACGTAACAAAGTAAAAAGGGAAAAAAAAGGGATAGATGAGAGCTGTGAGGGTCCACCAACCCTCCTTAGCGACACGGAAGTAAAGGCGTTAGGATTCTCTATAGTGGGAGTTTGGGGACTAGCCGTATATAATGAAAGAGTCATAAATGGTATAGCTTGTGATCTAGCAAAAGGTTTAAATACTACCTCTCAAGCCTTAGACCTCCCCCTATTAGATGTGCAAGGAGTAAGAAAGGTCGCCCTACAAAAAAGAGCCACTATAGATTACCTATTGTTGACACTAAATCATGGTTGTGAAGAATTCGAGGGGATGTGTTGTTTCAACCTCTCGGATCATTCAGAATCAATACATCAGAAGATTGACACTTTGAAAGAAATATCCAATAGCATAAGACAAGATGTGGATCAGGGATGGTTCAGTTGGCTATTTTCATGGTTCAGCCTGAGCTGGATAAAGAGAATATTCTTGATATTTGCAATGATAATCGTAGGACTAATACTGATTTGCTGCTGTATACAATGTATCCCAAATTTGGTGACTATGTGTTTGAAGTGTGTGCCAAAAAGAAGACCTCCCTATTATGGGAATAACACAGAAATGTCACGTTTATATAGAAACTAACACTTATGTTTGTTTGTTCATATCTGAGGAATCAAGCAATACAACATACACGAATCAAAAAGAGCCATCTTGATCATCAAAGAAAATAATGAAGGACTTACGATTTTACTAGTATCTTCAATGAATTTTTAACCAGTCATCTCGAGGAGCCGTATCGGTGGGAATCCGGCCCGAAGCAAGAAGAGAAATTGGGAAAAGTCCGGCTCGGAGGGCTTCACCCTCCTTGAAGTACCACAACGTCTCCTCGCATGGACTATTATAAAAAGGGGCTACTGTGGGGGAAATTACCCAGGCCCCCAGCTTTGTGATATTATTCTAGATTCTACTATAGAGAAATCATTTCTTAGGCCTTGGCAGAATGTTAGCTTGACTTCACCAGCAATAAAGGATAACTGGTGACTAGTCAGGCGATGGTTGAAAGTCCAGACATAAAATTGATAAGAAGCTAATTAGTACCAATTATAGCTGATATAACCAATAAAGTTACCTTAAAATAAAGTCCTAAAGACAAACCTGTATTGATAAATGAATATGCTAAATCATTATGATGTTTAGCATGTCTTAGGGAAAATGACAGGACTAAAGAATGGAAAGTTTTGAATAGACGTTGAACCATTATGTGACATTATTGAATGATGTAAACACATATGTAATGATTGGCTCAGAATCAACGTCACTTTAATTATATGATAAGTCTATAAAAGACCTCGTGTAAAGTCAATAAATGGAAGTAGATGAATTGTACATGAGCAACGCACATGTGCGGGTCCGTCTCTTCCTACCGATCGGTAGAACTTAAACAATCATGAGTACTCTTTACAATTTGGACGCCGGGTGACATACTGACAGACGGGAGTTTTTCCCTCACACTACACAGAATAATGAACACCAGACTGGGCTCTGCGGACGAGGTTATTCCTCACTTACAATCCCCTGAGTCCTCCCGGCGGTCACACATGATGAGACCATCGTACATAACAGGGGCTACTATACAGAATACTGAACACCAGACTGGACTCTGCGGACGAGGTTATTCCTCACTTACAATCCCCAGAGTCCTCCCGGCGGTCTCACACATGATGAGACCATCGTACATAACAGGGGCTACTATACGGAATACTGAACACTAGACTGGACTCTGCGGACGAGGTTATTCCTCACTTACAATCCCCTCCCGGCGGTCTCACACATGATGAGACCATCGTACATAATGGGGGCTACTATACGGAATACTGAACACCAGACTGGGCTCTGCGGACGAGGGTATTCCTCACTTACAATCCCCTGAGTCCTCCCGGCGGTCTCACACATGATGAGACCATCATACATAACAGGGGCTACTATACAGAATACTGAACACCAGACTGGACTCTGCCGGACGAGGTTATTCCTCACTTACAATCCCCTCCCGGCGGTCTCACACATGATGAGACCATCGTACATAACAGGGGCTACTATACAGAATACTGAACACCAGACTGGGCTCTGCGGACGAGGTTATTCCTCACTTACAATCCCCTGAGTCCTCCCGGCGGTCTCACACATGATGAGACCATCGTACATAACAGGGGCTACTATACGGAATACTGAACACCAGACTGGGCTCTGCGGACGAGGTTATTCCTCACTTACAATCCCCTGAGTCCTCCCGGCGGTCACACATGATGAGACCATCGTACATAACAGGGGCTACTATACAGAATACTGAACACCAGACTGGACTCTGCGGACGAGGTTATTCCTCACTTACAATCCCCAGAGTCCTCCCGGCGGTCTCACACATGATGAGACCATCGTACATAACAGGGGCTACTATACGGAATACTGAACACCAGACTGGACTCTGCGGACGAGGTTATTCCTCACTTACAATCCCCTCCCGGCGGTCTCACACATGATGAGACCATCGTACATAATGGGGGCTACTATACGGAATACTGAACACCAGACTGGGCTCTGCGGACGAGGGTATTCCTCACTTACAATCCCCTGAGTCCTCCCGGCGGTCTCACACATGATGAGACCATCATACATAACAGGGGCTACTATACAGAATACTGAACACCAGACTGGACTCTGCCGGACGAGGTTATTCCTCACTTACAATCCCCTCCCGGCGGTCTCACACATGATGAGACCATCGTACATAACAGGGGCTACTATACAGAATACTGAACACCAGACTGGGCTCTGCGGACGAGGTTATTCCTCACTTACAATCCCCTGAGTCCTCCCGGCGGTCTCACACATGATGAGACCATCGTACATAACAGGGGCTACTATACGGAATACTGAACACCAGACTGGACTCTGCGGACGAGGTTATTCCTCACGTACAATCCCCTCCCGGCGGTCTCACACATAATGAGACCATCGTACATAACAGGAGCTACTATACGGAATACTGAACACCAGACTGGGCTCTGCCGGACGAGGTTATTCCTCACTTACAATCCCCTCCCAGCGGTCTCACACATGATGAGACCATCGTACATAACAGGGGCTACTATACGGAATACTGAACACCAGACTGGGCTCTGCGGACGAGGTTATTCCTCACTTACAATCCCCTGAGTCCTCCCGGCGGTCTCACACATGATGAGACCATCGTACATAACAGGGGCTACGATACGGAATACTGAACACCAGACTGGACTCTGCGGACGAGGTTATTCCTCACTTACAATCCCGTGAGTCCTCCCGGCGGTCTCACACATGATGAGACCATCGTACATAACAGGGGCTACTATACGGAATACTGAACACCAGACTGGGCTCTGCGGACGAGGTTATTCCTCACTTACAATCCCCTCCCGGCGGTCTCACACATGATGAGACCATCGTACATAACAGGGGCTACTATACGGAATACTGAACACCAGACTGGACTCTGCGGACGAGGTTATTCCTCACTTACAATCCCCTGAGTCCTCCCGGCGGTCTCACACATGATGAGACCATCGTACATAACAGGGGCTACTATACGGAATACTGAACACCAGACTGGGCTCTGCGGACGAGGTTATTCCTCACTTACAATCCCCTCCCGGCGGTCTCACACATCATGAGACCATCGTACATAACAGGGGCTACTATACGGAATACTGAACACCAGACTGGGCTCTGCGGACGAGGTTATCCCTCACTTACAATCCCCTCCCGGCGGTCTCACACATGATGAAACCATCGTACATAACAGGGGCTACTATACGGAATACTGAACACCAGACTGGACTCTGCGGACGAGGTTATTCCTCACTTACAATCCCCTCCCGGCGGTCTCACACATGATGAGACCATCGTACATAACGGGGGCTACTATACGGAATACTGAACACCAGACTGGACTCTGCGGACGAGGTTATTCCTCACTAACAATCCCCTCCCGGCGGTCTCACACATGATAAGACCATCGTACATAACAGGGGCTACTATACGGAATACTGAACACCAGACTGGACTCTGCGGACGAGGTTATTCCTCACTTACAATCCCCTGAGTCCTCCCGGCGGTCTCACACATGATGAGACCATCGTACATAACAGGGGCTACTATACGGAATACTGAACACCAGACTGGACTCTGCGGACGAGGTTATTCCTCACTTACAATCCCCTGAGTCCTTCTGGCGGTCTCACACATGATGAGGCCATCGTACATAACAGGGGCTACTACACAGAATACTGAACACCAGACTGGGCTCTGCGGACGAGGTTATTCCTCACTTACAATCCCCTCCCGGCGGTCTCACACATGATGAGACCATCGTACATAACAGGGGCTACTATACAGAATACTGAACACCAGACTGGACTCTGCGGACGAGGTTATTCCTCACTTACAATCCCCTCCCGGCGGTCTCACACATGATGAGACCATCATACATAACAGGGGCTACTATACAGAATACTGAACACCAGACTGGGCTCTGCCGGACGAGGTTATTCCTCACTTACAATCCCCTCCCGGGGGTCTCACACATGATGAGACCATCGTACATAACAGGGGCTACTATACGGAATACTGAACACCAGACTGGGCTCTGCGGACGAGGTTATCCCTCACTTACAATCCCCTGAGTCCTCCCGGCGGTCTCACACATGATGAGACCATCGTACATAACAGGGGCTACTATACAGAATACTGAACACCAGACTGGGCTCTGCGGATGAGGTTATTCCTCACTTACAATCCCATGAGTCCTCCCGGCGGTCTCACACATGATGAGACCATCGTACATAACAGGGGCTACTATACGGAATACTGAACACCAGACTGGACTCTGCGGACGAGGTTATCCCTCACTTACAATCCCATGAGTCCTCCCGGCGGTCTCACACATGATGAGACCATCGTCCATAACAGGGGCTACTATACGGAATACTGAACACCAGACTGGACTCTGCGGACGAGGTTATTCCTCACTTACAATCCCATGAGTCCTCCCGGCGGTCTCACACATGATGAGACCATCGTACATAACAGGGGCTACTATACGGAATACTGAACACCAGACTGGACTCTGCGGACGAGGTTATCCCTCACTTACAATCCCCTCCCGGCGGTCTCACACATGATGAGCCCATCGTACATAACAGGGGCTACTATACGGAATACTGAACACCAGACTGGGGTCTGCGGACGAGGTTATTCCTCACTTACAATCCCCTCCCGGCGGTCTCACACATGATGAGACCATCGTACATAACAGGGGCTACTATACGGAATACTGAACACCAGACTGGGCTCTGCGGACGAGGTTATTCCTCACTTACAATCCCCTCCCGGCGGTCTCACACATCATGAGACCATCGTACATAACAGGGGCTACTATACAGAATACTGAACACCAGACTGGGCTCTGCGGACGAGGTTATTCCTCACTTACAATCCCCTGAGTCCTCCCGGCGGTCTCACACATGATGAAACCATCGTACATAACAGGGGCTACAATACAGAATACTGAACACCAGACTGGACTCTGCGGACGAGGTTATTCCTCACTTACAATCCCCTCCCGGCGGTCTCACACATGGTGAGACCATCGTACATAACAGGGGCTACTCTACAGAATACTGAACACCAGACTGGACTCTGCGGACGAGGTTATTCCTCACTTACAATCCCCTGAGTCCTCCCGGCGGTCTCACACATGATGAGACCATCGTACATAACAGGGGCTACTATACAGAATACTGAACACCAGACTGGACTCTGCCGGACGAGGTTATTCCTCACTTACAATCCCCTCCCGGCGGTCTCACACATGATGAGACCATCGTACATAACAGGGGCTACTACACAGAATACTGAACACCAGACTGGGCTCTGCGGACGAGGTTATTCCTCACTTACAATCCCCTCCCGGCGGTCTCACACATGAGACCATCATACATAACAGGGGCTACTATACAGAATACTGAACACCAGACTGGGCTCTGCCGGACGAGGTTATTCCTCACTTACAATCCCCTCCCGGGGGTCTCACACATGATGAGACCATCGTACATAACAGGGGCTACTATACAGAATACTGAACACCAGACTGGACTCTGCGGACGAGGTTATTCCTCACTTACAATCCCCTCCCGGCGGTCTCACACATGATGAGACCATCGTACATAACAGGGGCTACTATACGGAATACTGAACACCAGACTGGGCTCTGCGGACGAGGTTATCCCTCACTTACAATCCCCTGAGTCCTCCCGGCGGTCTCACACATGATGAGACCATCGTACATAACAGGGGCTACTATACGGAATACTGAACACCAGACTGGACTCTGCGGACGAGGTTATTCCTCACTTACAATCCCCTCCCGGCGGTCTCACACATGATGAGATCATCGTACATAACAGGGGCTACTATACGGAATACTGAACACCAGACTGGACTCTGCCGGACGAGGTTATTCCTCACTTACAATCCCCTCCCGGCGGTCTCACACATGATGAGACCATCGTACATAACAGGGGCTACTATACAGAATACTGAACACCAGACTGGACTCTGCGGACGAGGTTATTCCTCACTTACAATCCCCTCCCGGCGGTCTCACACATCATGAGACCATCGTACATAACAGGGGCTACTATACGGAATACTGAACACCAGACTGGGCTCTGCGGACGAGGTTATTCCTCACTTACAATCCCCTGAGTCCTCCCGGCGGTCTCACACATGATGAAACCATTGTACATAACAGGGGCTACTATACAGAATACTGAACACCAGACTGGGCTCTGCGGACGAGGTTATTCCTCACTTACAATCCCCTCCCGGCGGTCTCACACATGATGAGATCATCGTACATAACAGGGGCTACTATACAGAATACTGAACACCAGACTGGGCTCTGCGGACGAGGTTATTCCTCACTTACAATCCCGTGAGTCCTCCCGGCGGTCTCACACATGATGAGACCATCGTACATAACAGGGGCTACTATACGGAATACTGAACACCAGACTGGACTCTGCGGACGAGGTTATTCCTCACTTACAATCCCCTCCCGGCGGTCTCACACATGATGAGACCATCATACATAACAGGGGCTACTATACGGAATACTGAACACCAGACTGGACTCTGCGGACGAGGTTATTCCTCACTTACAATCCCCTGAGTCCTCCCGGCGGTCTCACACATGATGAGACCATCGTACATAACAGGGGCTACTATACGGAATACTGAACACCAGACTGGACTCTGCGGACGAGGTTATTCCTCACTTACAATCCCCTGAGTCCTCCCGGCGGTCTCACACATGATGAGACCATCATACATAACAGGGGCTACTATACGGAATACTGAACACCAGACTGGGCTCTGCTGGACGAGGTTATTCCTCACTTACAATCCCCTCCCGGCGGTCTCACACATGATGAGACCATCGTACATAACAGGGGCTACTATACGGAATACTGAACACCAGACTGGACTCTGCGGACGAGGTTATTCCTCACTTACAATCCCCTCCCGGCGGTCTCACACATGATGAGACCATCATACATAACAGGGGCTACTATACAGAATACTGAACACCAGACTGGACTCTGCGGACGAGGTTATTCCTCACTTACAATCCCCTCCCGGCGGTCTCACACATGATGAGACCATCATACATAACAGGGGCTACTATACAGAATACTGAACACCAGACTGGGCTCTGCCGGACGAGGTTATTCCTCACTTACAATCCCCTCCCGGGGGTCTCACACATGATGAGACCATCGTACATAACAGGGGCTACTATACGGAATACTGAACACCAGACTGGGCTCTGCGGACGAGGTTATCCCTCACTTACAATCCCCTGAGTCCTCCCGGCGGTCTCACACATGATGAGACCATCGTACATAACAGGGGCTACTATACAGAATACTGAACACCAGACTGGGCTCTGCGGATGAGGTTATTCCTCACTTACAATCCCATGAGTCCTCCCGGCGGTCTCACACATGATGAGACCATCGTACATAACAGGGGCTACTATACGGAATACTGAACACCAGACTGGACTCTGCGGACGAGGTTATCCCTCACTTACAATCCCATGAGTCCTCCCGGCGGTCTCACACATGATGAGACCATCGTACATAACAGGGGCTACTATACGGAATACTGAACACCAGACTGGACTCTGCGGACGAGGTTATTCCTCACTTACAATCCCATGAGTCCTCCCGGCGGTCTCACACATGATGAGACCATCGTACATAACAGGGGCTACTATACGGAATACTGAACACCAGACTGGACTCTGCGGACGAGGTTATCCCTCACTTACAATCCCCTCCCGGCGGTCTCACACATGATGAGCCCATCGTACATAACAGGGGCTACTATACGGAATACTGAACACCAGACTGGGGTCTGCGGACGAGGTTATTCCTCACTTACAATCCCCTCCCGGCGGTCTCACACATGATGAGACCATCGTACATAACAGGGGCTACTATACGGAATACTGAACACCAGACTGGGCTCTGCGGACGAGGTTATTCCTCACTTACAATCCCCTCCCGGCGGTCTCACACATCATGAGACCATCGTACATAACAGGGGCTACTATACAGAATACTGAACACCAGACTGGGCTCTGCGGACGAGGTTATTCCTCACTTACAATCCCCTGAGTCCTCCCGGCGGTCTCACACATGATGAAACCATCGTACATAACAGGGGCTACTATACAGAATACTGAACACCAGACTGGACTCTGCGGACGAGGTTATTCCTCACTTACAATCCCCTCCCGGCGGTCTCACACATGATGAGACCATCGTACATAACAGGGGCTACTATACAGAATACTGAACACCAGACTGGACTCTGCGGACGAGGTTATTCCTCACTTACAATCCCCTCCCGGCAGTCTCACACATGATGAGACCATCGTACATAACGGGGGCTACTATACAGAATACTGAACACCAGACTGGACTCTGCGGACGAGGTTATTCCTCACTTACAATCCCCTGAATCCTCCCGGCGGTCTCACACATGATGAGGCCATCGTACATAACAGGGGCTACTATACGGAATACTGAACACCAGACTGGGCTCTGCGGACGAGGTTATTCCTCACTTACAATCCCCTCCCGGCGGTCTCACACATGATGAGACCATCGTACATAACAGGGGCTACTATACGGAATACTGAACACCAGACTGGACTCTGCGGACGAGGTTATTCCTCACTTACAATCCCCTCCCGGCGGTCTCACACATGATGAGACCATCGTACATAACAGGGGCTACTATACAGAATACTGAACACCAGACTGGGCTCTGCCGGACGAGGTTATTCCTTACTTACAATCCCCTCCCGGCGGTCTCACACATGATGAGACCATCGTACATAACAGGGGCTACTATACGGAATACTGAACACCAGACTGGGCTCTGCGGACGAGGTTATTCCTCACTTACAATCCCCTCCCGGCGGTCTCACACATGATGAGACCATCGTACATAACAGGAGCTACTATACAGAATACTGAACACCAGACTGGACTCTGCGGACGAGGTTATTCCTCACTTACAATCCCCTCCCGGCGGTCTCACACATGATGAGACCATCGTATATAACAGGGGCTACTATACGGAATACTGAACACCAGACTGGACTCTGCCGGACAAGGTTATTCCTCACTTACAATCCCCTCCCGGCGGTCTCACACATCATGAGACCATTATACATAACGGGGGCTACTATACAGAATACTGAACACCAGACTGGGCTCTGCGGACGAGGTTATTCCTCACTTACAATCCCCTCCCGGCGGTCTCACACATGATGAGACCATCGTACATAACAGGGGCTACTATACAGAATACTGAACACCAGACTGGACTCTGCCGGACGAGGTTATTCCTCACTTACAATCCCCTCCCGGTGGTCTCACACATGATGAGACCATCGTACATAACAGGGGCTACTATACGGAATACTGAACACCAGACTGGACTCTGCGGACGAGGTTATTCCTCACTTACAATCCCCTCCCGGCGGTCTCACACATGATGAGACCATCATACATAACAGGGGCTACTATACGGAATACTGAACACCAGACTGGACTCTGCGGACGAGGTTATTCCTCACTTACAATCCCCTGAGTCCTCCCGGCGGTCTCACACATGATGAGACCATCGTACATAACAGGGGCTACTATACGGAATACTGAACACCAGACTGGACTCTGCCGGACGAGGTTATTCCTTACTTACAATCCCCTCCCGGCGGTCTCACACATGATGAGACCATCATACATAACAGGGGCTACTATACGGAATACTGAACACCAGACTGGGCTCTGCGGACGAGGTTATTCCTCACTTACAATCCCCTCCCGGCGGTCTCACACATGATGAGACCATCGTACATAACAGTAGCTACTATACAGAATACTGAACACCAGACTGGACTCTGCGGACGAGGTTATTCCTCACTTACAATCCCCTCCCGGCGGTCTCACACATGATGAGACCATCGTATATAACAGGGGCTACTATACGGAATACTGAACACCAGACTGGACTCTGCCGGACAAGGTTATTCCTCACTTACAATCCCCTCCCGGCGGTCTCACACATCATGAGACCATCGTACATAACAGGGGCTACTATACGGAATACTCAACACCAGACTGGACTCTGCGGACGAGGTTATTCCTCACTTACAATGCCCTCCCGGCGGTCTCACACATGATGAGATCATCGTACATAACAGGGGCTACTATACAGAATACTGAACACCAGACTGGGCTCTGCGGACGAGGTTATTCCTCACTTACAATCCCGTGAGTCCTCCCGGCGGTCTCACACATGATGAGACCATCGTACATAACAGGGGCTACTATACGGAATACTGAACACCAGACTGGACTCTGCAGACGAGGTTATTCCTCACTTACAATCCCCTCCCGGCGGTCTCACACATGATGAGGCCATCGTACATAACAGGGGCTACTACACAGAATACTGAACACCAGACTGGGCTCTGCGGACGAGGTTATTCCTCACTTACAATCCCATGAGTCCTCCCGGCGGTCTCACACATGATGAGACCATCGTACATAACAGGGGCTACTATACGGAATACTGAACACCAGACTGGACTCTGCGGACGAGGTTATTCCTCACTTACAATCCCATGAGTCCTCCCGGCGGTCTCACACATGATGAGACCATCGTACATAACAGGGGCTACTATACGGAATACTGAACACCAGACTGGACTCTGCGGACGAGGTTATCCCTCACTTACAATCCCCTCCCGGCGGTCTCACACATGATGAGCCCATCGTACATAACAGGGGCTACTATACGGAATACTGAACACCAGACTGGGGTCTGCGGACGAGGTTATTCCTCACTTACAATCCCCTCCCGGCGGTCTCACACATGATGAGACCATCGTACATAACAGGGGCTACTATACGGAATACTGAACACCAGACTGGGCTCTGCGGACGAGGTTATTCCTCACTTACAATCCCCTCCCGGCGGTCTCACACATCATGAGACCATCGTACATAACAGGGGCTACTATACAGAATACTGAACACCAGACTGGGCTCTGCGGACGAGGTTATTCCTCACTTACAATCCCCTGAGTCCTCCCGGCGGTCTCACACATGATGAAACCATCGTACATAACAGGGGCTACTATACAGAATACTGAACACCAGACTGGACTCTGCGGACGAGGTTATTCCTCACTTACAATCCCCTCCCGGCGGTCTCACACATGATGAGACCATCGTACATAACAGGGGCTACTATACAGAATACTGAACACCAGACTGGACTCTGCGGACGAGGTTATTCCTCACTTACAATCCCCTCCCGGCAGTCTCACACATGATGAGACCATCGTACATAACAGGGGCTACTACACAGAATACTGAACACCAGACTGGACTCTGCGGACGAGGTTATTCCTCACTTACAATCCCCTGAATCCTCCCGGCGGTCTCACACATGATGAGGCCATCGTACATAACAGGGGCTACTACACAGAATACTGAACACCAGACTGGGCTCTGCGGACGAGGTTATTCCTCACTTACAATCCCCTCCCGGCGGTCTCACACATGATGAGACCATCGTACATAACAGGGGCTACTATACAGAATACTGAACACCAGACTGGGCTCTGCGGACGAGGTTATTCCTCACTTACAATCCCCTGAGTCCTCCCGGCGGTCTCACACATGATGAGACCATCGTACATAACAGGGGCTACTATACGGAATACTGAACACCAGACTGGACTCTGCGGACGAGGTTATTCCTCACGTACAATCCCCTCCCGGCGGTCTCACACATAATGAGACCATCGTACATAACAGGAGCTACTATACGGAATACTGAACACCAGACTGGGCTCTGCCGGACGAGGTTATTCCTCACTTACAATCCCCTCCCAGCGGTCTCACACATGATGAGACCATCGTACATAACAGGGGCTACTATACGGAATACTGAACACCAGACTGGGCTCTGCGGACGAGGTTATTCCTCACTTACAATCCCCTGAGTCCTCCCGGCGGTCTCACACATGATGAGACCATCGTACATAACAGGGGCTACGATACGGAATACTGAACACCAGACTGGACTCTGCGGACGAGGTTATTCCTCACTTACAATCCCGTGAGTCCTCCCGGCGGTCTCACACATGATGAGACCATCGTACATAACAGGGGCTACTATACGGAATACTGAACACCAGACTGGGCTCTGCGGACGAGGTTATTCCTCACTTACAATCCCCTCCCGGCGGTCTCACACATGATGAGACCATCGTACATAACAGGGGCTACTATACGGAATACTGAACACCAGACTGGACTCTGCGGACGAGGTTATTCCTCACTTACAATCCCCTGAGTCCTCCCGGCGGTCTCACACATGATGAGACCATCGTACATAACAGGGGCTACTATACGGAATACTGAACACCAGACTGGGCTCTGCGGACGAGGTTATTCCTCACTTACAATCCCCTCCCGGCGGTCTCACACATCATGAGACCATCGTACATAACAGGGGCTACTATACGGAATACTGAACACCAGACTGGGCTCTGCGGACGAGGTTATCCCTCACTTACAATCCCCTCCCGGCGGTCTCACACATGATGAAACCATCGTACATAACAGGGGCTACTATACGGAATACTGAACACCAGACTGGACTCTGCGGACGAGGTTATTCCTCACTTACAATCCCCTCCCGGCGGTCTCACACATGATGAGACCATCGTACATAACGGGGGCTACTATACGGAATACTGAACACCAGACTGGACTCTGCGGACGAGGTTATTCCTCACTAACAATCCCCTCCCGGCGGTCTCACACATGATAAGACCATCGTACATAACAGGGGCTACTATACGGAATACTGAACACCAGACTGGACTCTGCGGACGAGGTTATTCCTCACTTACAATCCCCTGAGTCCTCCCGGCGGTCTCACACATGATGAGACCATCGTACATAACAGGGGCTACTATACGGAATACTGAACACCAGACTGGACTCTGCGGACGAGGTTATTCCTCACTTACAATCCCCTGAGTCCTTCTGGCGGTCTCACACATGATGAGGCCATCGTACATAACAGGGGCTACTACACAGAATACTGAACACCAGACTGGGCTCTGCGGACGAGGTTATTCCTCACTTACAATCCCCTCCCGGCGGTCTCACACATGATGAGACCATCGTACATAACAGGGGCTACTATACAGAATACTGAACACCAGACTGGACTCTGCGGACGAGGTTATTCCTCACTTACAATCCCCTCCCGGCGGTCTCACACATGATGAGACCATCATACATAACAGGGGCTACTATACAGAATACTGAACACCAGACTGGGCTCTGCCGGACGAGGTTATTCCTCACTTACAATCCCCTCCCGGGGGTCTCACACATGATGAGACCATCGTACATAACAGGGGCTACTATACGGAATACTGAACACCAGACTGGGCTCTGCGGACGAGGTTATCCCTCACTTACAATCCCCTGAGTCCTCCCGGCGGTCTCACACATGATGAGACCATCGTACATAACAGGGGCTACTATACAGAATACTGAACACCAGACTGGGCTCTGCGGATGAGGTTATTCCTCACTTACAATCCCATGAGTCCTCCCGGCGGTCTCACACATGATGAGACCATCGTACATAACAGGGGCTACTATACGGAATACTGAACACCAGACTGGACTCTGCGGACGAGGTTATCCCTCACTTACAATCCCATGAGTCCTCCCGGCGGTCTCACACATGATGAGACCATCGTCCATAACAGGGGCTACTATACGGAATACTGAACACCAGACTGGACTCTGCGGACGAGGTTATTCCTCACTTACAATCCCATGAGTCCTCCCGGCGGTCTCACACATGATGAGACCATCGTACATAACAGGGGCTACTATACGGAATACTGAACACCAGACTGGACTCTGCGGACGAGGTTATCCCTCACTTACAATCCCCTCCCGGCGGTCTCACACATGATGAGCCCATCGTACATAACAGGGGCTACTATACGGAATACTGAACACCAGACTGGGGTCTGCGGACGAGGTTATTCCTCACTTACAATCCCCTCCCGGCGGTCTCACACATGATGAGACCATCGTACATAACAGGGGCTACTATACGGAATACTGAACACCAGACTGGGCTCTGCGGACGAGGTTATTCCTCACTTACAATCCCCTCCCGGCGGTCTCACACATCATGAGACCATCGTACATAACAGGGGCTACTATACAGAATACTGAACACCAGACTGGGCTCTGCGGACGAGGTTATTCCTCACTTACAATCCCCTGAGTCCTCCCGGCGGTCTCACACATGATGAAACCATCGTACATAACAGGGGCTACAATACAGAATACTGAACACCAGACTGGACTCTGCGGACGAGGTTATTCCTCACTTACAATCCCCTCCCGGCGGTCTCACACATGGTGAGACCATCGTACATAACAGGGGCTACTCTACAGAATACTGAACACCAGACTGGACTCTGCGGACGAGGTTATTCCTCACTTACAATCCCCTGAGTCCTCCCGGCGGTCTCACACATGATGAGACCATCGTACATAACAGGGGCTACTATACAGAATACTGAACACCAGACTGGACTCTGCCGGACGAGGTTATTCCTCACTTACAATCCCCTCCCGGCGGTCTCACACATGATGAGACCATCGTACATAACAGGGGCTACTACACAGAATACTGAACACCAGACTGGGCTCTGCGGACGAGGTTATTCCTCACTTACAATCCCCTCCCGGCGGTCTCACACATGAGACCATCATACATAACAGGGGCTACTATACAGAATACTGAACACCAGACTGGGCTCTGCCGGACGAGGTTATTCCTCACTTACAATCCCCTCCCGGGGGTCTCACACATGATGAGACCATCGTACATAACAGGGGCTACTATACAGAATACTGAACACCAGACTGGACTCTGCGGACGAGGTTATTCCTCACTTACAATCCCCTCCCGGCGGTCTCACACATGATGAGACCATCGTACATAACAGGGGCTACTATACGGAATACTGAACACCAGACTGGGCTCTGCGGACGAGGTTATCCCTCACTTACAATCCCCTGAGTCCTCCCGGCGGTCTCACACATGATGAGACCATCGTACATAACAGGGGCTACTATACGGAATACTGAACACCAGACTGGACTCTGCGGACGAGGTTATTCCTCACTTACAATCCCCTCCCGGCGGTCTCACACATGATGAGATCATCGTACATAACAGGGGCTACTATACGGAATACTGAACACCAGACTGGACTCTGCCGGACGAGGTTATTCCTCACTTACAATCCCCTCCCGGCGGTCTCACACATGATGAGACCATCGTACATAACGAGGGCTACTATACAGAATACTGAACACCAGACTGGGCTCTGCGGACGAGGTTATTCCTCACTTACAATCCCCTCCCGGCGGTCTCACACATCATGAGACCATCGTACATAACAGGGGCTACTATACGGAATACTGAACACCAGACTGGGCTCTGCGGACGAGGTTATTCCTCACTTACAATCCCCTGAGTCCTCCCGGCGGTCTCACACATGATGAAACCATTGTACATAACAGGGGCTACTATACAGAATACTGAACACCAGACTGGGCTCTGCGGACGAGGTTATTCCTCACTTACAATCCCCTCCCGGCGGTCTCACACATGATGAGATCATCGTACATAACAGGGGCTACTATACAGAATACTGAACACCAGACTGGGCTCTGCGGACGAGGTTATTCCTCACTTACAATCCCGTGAGTCCTCCCGGCGGTCTCACACATGATGAGACCATCGTACATAACAGGGGCTACTATACGGAATACTGAACACCAGACTGGACTCTGCGGACGAGGTTATTCCTCACTTACAATCCCCTCCCGGCGGTCTCACACATGATGAGACCATCATACATAACAGGGGCTACTATACGGAATACTGAACACCAGACTGGACTCTGCGGACGAGGTTATTCCTCACTTACAATCCCCTGAGTCCTCCCGGCGGTCTCACACATGATGAGACCATCGTACATAACAGGGGCTACTATACGGAATACTGAACACCAGACTGGACTCTGCGGACGAGGTTATTCCTCACTTACAATCCCCTGAGTCCTCCCGGCGGTCTCACACATGATGAGACCATCGTACATAACAGGGGCTACTATACGGAATACTGAACACCAGACTGGACTCTGCGGACGAGGTTATTCCTCACTTACAATCCCCTCCCGGCGGTCTCACACATGATGAGACCATCATACATAACAGGGGCTACTATACAGAATACTGAACACCAGACTGGACTCTGCGGACGAGGTTATTCCTCACTTACAATCCCCTCCCGGCGGTCTCACACATGATGAGACCATCATACATAACAGGGGCTACTATACAGAATACTGAACACCAGACTGGGCTCTGCCGGACGAGGTTATTCCTCACTTACAATCCCCTCCCGGGGGTCTCACACATGATGAGACCATCGTACATAACAGGGGCTACTATACGGAATACTGAACACCAGACTGGGCTCTGCGGACGAGGTTATCCCTCACTTACAATCCCCTGAGTCCTCCCGGCGGTCTCACACATGATGAGACCATCGTACATAACAGGGGCTACTATACAGAATACTGAACACCAGACTGGGCTCTGCGGATGAGGTTATTCCTCACTTACAATCCCATGAGTCCTCCCGGCGGTCTCACACATGATGAGACCATCGTACATAACAGGGGCTACTATACGGAATACTGAACACCAGACTGGACTCTGCGGACGAGGTTATCCCTCACTTACAATCCCATGAGTCCTCCCGGCGGTCTCACACATGATGAGACCATCGTACATAACAGGGGCTACTATACGGAATACTGAACACCAGACTGGACTCTGCGGACGAGGTTATTCCTCACTTACAATCCCATGAGTCCTCCCGGCGGTCTCACACATGATGAGACCATCGTACATAACAGGGGCTACTATACGGAATACTGAACACCAGACTGGACTCTGCGGACGAGGTTATCCCTCACTTACAATCCCCTCCCGGCGGTCTCACACATGATGAGCCCATCGTACATAACAGGGGCTACTATACGGAATACTGAACACCAGACTGGGGTCTGCGGACGAGGTTATTCCTCACTTACAATCCCCTCCCGGCGGTCTCACACATGATGAGACCATCGTACATAACAGGGGCTACTATACGGAATACTGAACACCAGACTGGGCTCTGCGGACGAGGTTATTCCTCACTTACAATCCCCTCCCGGCGGTCTCACACATCATGAGACCATCGTACATAACAGGGGCTACTATACAGAATACTGAACACCAGACTGGGCTCTGCGGACGAGGTTATTCCTCACTTACAATCCCCTGAGTCCTCCCGGCGGTCTCACACATGATGAAACCATCGTACATAACAGGGGCTACTATACAGAATACTGAACACCAGACTGGACTCTGCGGACGAGGTTATTCCTCACTTACAATCCCCTCCCGGCGGTCTCACACATGATGAGACCATCGTACATAACAGGGGCTACTATACAGAATACTGAACACCAGACTGGACTCTGCGGACGAGGTTATTCCTCACTTACAATCCCCTCCCGGCAGTCTCACACATGATGAGACCATCGTACATAACGGGGGCTACTATACAGAATACTGAACACCAGACTGGACTCTGCGGACGAGGTTATTCCTCACTTACAATCCCCTGAATCCTCCCGGCGGTCTCACACATGATGAGGCCATCGTACATAACAGGGGCTACTATACGGAATACTGAACACCAGACTGGGCTCTGCGGACGAGGTTATTCCTCACTTACAATCCCCTCCCGGCGGTCTCACACATGATGAGACCATCGTACATAACAGGGGCTACTATACGGAATACTGAACACCAGACTGGACTCTGCGGACGAGGTTATTCCTCACTTACAATCCCCTCCCGGCGGTCTCACACATGATGAGACCATCGTACATAACAGGGGCTACTATACAGAATACTGAACACCAGACTGGGCTCTGCCGGACGAGGTTATTCCTTACTTACAATCCCCTCCCGGCGGTCTCACACATGATGAGACCATCGTACATAACAGGGGCTACTATACGGAATACTGAACACCAGACTGGGCTCTGCGGACGAGGTTATTCCTCACTTACAATCCCCTCCCGGCGGTCTCACACATGATGAGACCATCGTACATAACAGGAGCTACTATACAGAATACTGAACACCAGACTGGACTCTGCGGACGAGGTTATTCCTCACTTACAATCCCCTCCCGGCGGTCTCACACATGATGAGACCATCGTATATAACAGGGGCTACTATACGGAATACTGAACACCAGACTGGACTCTGCCGGACAAGGTTATTCCTCACTTACAATCCCCTCCCGGCGGTCTCACACATCATGAGACCATTATACATAACGGGGGCTACTATACAGAATACTGAACACCAGACTGGGCTCTGCGGACGAGGTTATTCCTCACTTACAATCCCCTCCCGGCGGTCTCACACATGATGAGACCATCGTACATAACAGGGGCTACTATACAGAATACTGAACACCAGACTGGACTCTGCCGGACGAGGTTATTCCTCACTTACAATCCCCTCCCGGTGGTCTCACACATGATGAGACCATCGTACATAACAGGGGCTACTATACGGAATACTGAACACCAGACTGGACTCTGCGGACGAGGTTATTCCTCACTTACAATCCCCTCCCGGCGGTCTCACACATGATGAGACCATCATACATAACAGGGGCTACTATACGGAATACTGAACACCAGACTGGACTCTGCGGACGAGGTTATTCCTCACTTACAATCCCCTGAGTCCTCCCGGCGGTCTCACACATGATGAGACCATCGTACATAACAGGGGCTACTATACGGAATACTGAACACCAGACTGGACTCTGCCGGACGAGGTTATTCCTTACTTACAATCCCCTCCCGGCGGTCTCACACATGATGAGACCATCATACATAACAGGGGCTACTATACGGAATACTGAACACCAGACTGGGCTCTGCGGACGAGGTTATTCCTCACTTACAATCCCCTCCCGGCGGTCTCACACATGATGAGACCATCGTACATAACAGGAGCTACTATACAGAATACTGAACACCAGACTGGACTCTGCGGACGAGGTTATTCCTCACTTACAATCCCCTCCCGGCGGTCTCACACATGATGAGACCATCGTATATAACAGGGGCTACTATACGGAATACTGAACACCAGACTGGACTCTGCCGGACAAGGTTATTCCTCACTTACAATCCCCTCCCGGCGGTCTCACACATCATGAGACCATCGTACATAACAGGGGCTACTATACGGAATACTCAACACCAGACTGGACTCTGCGGACGAGGTTATTCCTCACTTACAATGCCCTCCCGGCGGTCTCACACATGATGAGATCATCGTACATAACAGGGGCTACTATACAGAATACTGAACACCAGACTGGGCTCTGCGGACGAGGTTATTCCTCACTTACAATCCCGTGAGTCCTCCCGGCGGTCTCACACATGATGAGACCATCGTACATAACAGGGGCTACTATACGGAATACTGAACACCAGACTGGACTCTGCAGACGAGGTTATTCCTCACTTACAATCCCCTCCCGGCGGTCTCACACATGATGAGACCATCGTACATAACAGGGGCTACTATACGGAATACTGAACACCAGACTGGGCTCTGCGGACGAGGTTATTCCTCACTTACAATCCCATGAGTCCTCCCGGCGGTCTCACACATGATGAGACCATCGTACATAACAGGGGCTACTATACGGAATACTGAACACCAGACTGGACTCTGCGGACGAGGTTATCCCTCACTTACAATCCCCTCCCGGCGGTCTCACACATGATGAGCCCATCGTACATAACAGGGGCTACTATACGGAATACTGAACACCAGACTGGGGTCTGCGGACGAGGTTATTCCTCACTTACAATCCCCTCCCGGCGGTCTCACACATGATGAGACCATCGTACATAACAGGGGCTACTATACGGAATACTGAACACCAGACTGGGCTCTGCGGACGAGGTTATTCCTCACTTACAATCCCCTCCCGGCGGTCTCACACATCATGAGACCATCGTACATAACAGGGGCTACTATACAGAATACTGAACACCAGACTGGGCTCTGCGGACGAGGTTATTCCTCACTTACAATCCCCTGAGTCCTCCCGGCGGTCTCACACATGATGAAACCATCGTACATAACAGGGGCTACTATACAGAATACTGAACACCAGACTGGACTCTGCGGACGAGGTTATTCCTCACTTACAATCCCCTCCCGGCGGTCTCACACATGATGAGACCATCGTACATAACAGGGGCTACTATACAGAATACTGAACACCAGACTGGACTCTGCGGACGAGGTTATTCCTCACTTACAATCCCCTCCCGGCAGTCTCACACATGATGAGACCATCGTACATAACAGGGGCTACTACACAGAATACTGAACACCAGACTGGACTCTGCGGACGAGGTTATTCCTCACTTACAATCCCCTGAATCCTCCCGGCGGTCTCACACATGATGAGGCCATCGTACATAACAGGGGCTACTACACAGAATACTGAACACCAGACTGGGCTCTGCGGACGAGGTTATTCCTCACTTACAATCCCCTCCCGGCGGTCTCACACATGATGAGACCATCGTACATAACAGGGGCTACTATACGGAATACTGAACACCAGACTGGACTCTGCGGACGAGGTTATTCCTCACTTACAATCCCCTCCCGGCGGTCTCACACATGATGAGACCATCGTACATAACAGGGGCTACTATACAGAATACTGAACACCAGACTGGGCTCTGCCGGACGAGGTTATTCCTTACTTACAATCCCCTCCCGGCGGTCTCACACATGATGAGACCATCGTACATAACAGGGGCTACTATACGGAATACTGAACACCAGACTGGGCTCTGCGGACGAGGTTATTCCTCACTTACAATCCCCTCCCGGCGGTCTCACACATGATGAGACCATCATACATAACAGGAGCTACTATACAGAATACTGAACACCAGACTGGACTCTGCGGACGAGGTTATTCCTCACTTACAATCCCCTCCCGGCGGTCTCACACATGATGAGACCATCGTACATAACAGGGGCTACTATACGGAATACTGAACACCAGACTGGACTCTGCGGACGAGGTTATTCCTCACTTACAATCCCCTCCCGGCGGTCTCACACATGATGAGACCATCATACATAACAGGGGCTACTATACGGAATACTGAACACCAGACTGGACTCTGCGGACGAGGTTATTCCTCACTTACAATCCCCAGAGTCCTCCCGGCGGTCTCACACATGATGAGACCATCGTACATAACAGGGGCTACTATACGGAATACTGAACACCAGACTGGGCTCTGCCGGACGAGGTTATTCCTTACTTACAATCCCCTCCCGGCGGTCTCACACATGATGAGACCATCGTACATAACAGGGGCTACTATACGGAATACTGAACACCAGACTGGACTCTGCCGGACAAGGTTATTCCTCACTTACAATCCCCTCCCGGCGGTCTCACACATCATGAGACCATTATACATAACGGGGGCTACTATACAGAATACTGAACACCAGACTGGGCTCTGCGGACGAGGTTATTCCTCACTTACAATCCCCTCCCGGCGGTCTCACACATGATGAGACCATCGTACATAACAGGGGCTACTATACAGAATACTGAACACCAGACTGGACTCTGCGGACGAGGTTATTCCTCACTTACAATCCCCTCCCGGCGGTCTCACACATCATGAGACCATCGTACATAACAGGGGCTACTATACGGAATACTGAACACCAGACTGGGCTCTGCGGACGAGGTTATTCCTCACTTACAATCCCCTGAGTCCTCCCGGCGGTCTCACACATGATGAGACCATCGTACATAACAGGGGCTACTATACGGAATACTGAACACCAGACTGGACTCTGCGGACGAGGTTATTCCTCACTTACAATCCCCTCCCGGCGGTCTCACACATGATGAGACCATCATACATAACAGGGGCTACTATACGGAATACTGAACACCAGACTGGACTCTGCGGACGAGGTTATTCCTCACTTACAATCCCCTGAGTCCTCCCGGCGGTCTCACACATGATGAGACCATCGTACATAACAGGGGCTACTATACGGAATACTGAACACCAGACTGGACTCTGCGGACGAGGTTATTCCTCACTTACAATCCCCTGAGTCCTCCCGGCGGTCTCACACATGATGAGACCATCATACATAACAGGGGCTACTATACGGAATACTGAACACCAGACTGGGCTCTGCCGGACGAGGTTATTCCTCACTTACAATCCCCTCCCGGCGGTCTCACACATCATGAGACCATCGTACATAACAGGGGCTACTATACGGAATACTGAACACCAGACTGGACTCTGCGGACGAGGTTATTCCTCACTTACAATCCCCTCCCGGCGGTCTCACACATGATGAGACCATCGTACATAACAGGGGCTACTATACAGAATACTGAACACCAGACTGGGCTCTGCGGACGAGGTTATTCCTCACTTACAATCCCCTGAGTCCTCCCGGCGGTCTCACACATGATGAGACCATCGTACATAACAGGGGCTACTATACAGAATACTGAACACCAGACTGGACTCTGCCGGACGAGGTTATTCCTCACTTACAATCCCCTCCCGGGGGTCTCACACATGATGAGACCATCGTACATAACGAGGGCTACTATACGGAATACTGAACACCAGTCTGGACTCTGCGGACGAGGTTATTCCTCACTTACAATCCCCTCCCGGGGGTCTCACACATGATGAGACCATCGTACATAACGAGGGCTACTATACGGAATACTGAACACCAGTCTGGACTCTGCGGACGAGGTTATTCCTCACTTACAATCCCCTCCCGGCGGTCTCACACATGATGAGACCATCGTACATAACAGGGACTACTATACGGAATACTGAACACCAGTCTGGACTCTGCGGACGAGGTTATTCCTCACTTACAATCCCCTGAGTCCTCCCGGCGGTCTCACACATGATGAGACCATCGTACATAACAGGGGCTACTATACGGAATACTGAACACCAGACTGGACTCTGCCGGACAAGGTTATCCCTCACTTACAATCCCCTCCCGGCGGTCTCACACATGATGAGACCATCGTACATAACAGGGGCTACTATACGGAATACTGAACACCAGACTGGACTCTGCGGACGAGGTTATTCCTCACTTACAATCCCCTGAGTCCTCCCGGCGGTCTCACACATGATGAGACCATCGTACATAACAGGGGCTACTATACGGAATACTGAACACCAGACTGGGCTCTGCGGACGAGGTTATTCCTCACTTACAATCCCCTCCCGGCGGTCTCACACATGATGAGACCATCGTACATAACAGGGGCTACTATACGGAATACTGAACACCAGACTGGACTCTGCGGACGAGGTTATTCCTCACTTACAATCCCCTGAGTCCTCCCGGCGGTCTCACACATGATGAGACCATCGTACATAACAGGGGCTACTATACGGAATACTGAACACCAGTCTGGGCTCTGCGGACGAGGTTATTCCTCACTTACAATCCCCTCCCGGCGGTCTCACACATCATGAGACCATCGTACATAACAGGGGCTACTATACGGAATACTGAACACCAGACTGGGCTCTGCGGACGAGGTTATCCCTCACTTACAATCCCCTCCCGGCGGTCTCACACATGATGAGACCATCGTACATAACAGGGGCTACTATACAGAATACTGAACACCAGACTGGACTCTGCGGACGAGGTTATTCCTCACTTACAATCCCCTCCCGGCGGTCTCACACATGATGAGACCATCGTACATAACAGGGGCTACTATACGGAATACTGAACACCAGACTGGGCTCTGCGGACGAGGTTATTCCTCACTAACAATCCCCTCCCGGCGGTCTCACACATGATAAGACCATCGTACATAACAGGGGCTACAATACGGAATACTGAACACCAGACTGGGCTCTGCCGGACGAGGTTATTCCTCACTTACAATCCCCTGAGTCCTCCCGGCGGTCTCACACATGATGAGACCATCGTACATAACAGGGGCTACTATACGGAATACTGAACACCAGACTGGACTCTGCGGACGAGGTTATTCCTCACTTACAATCCCCTGAGTCCTCCCGGCGGTCTCACACATGATGAGGCCATCGTACATAACAGGGGCTACTATACAGAATACTGAACACCAGACTGGGCTCTGCGGACGAGGTTATTCCTCACTTACAATCCCCTCCCGGCGGTCTCACACATGATGAGACCATCGTACATAACAGGGGCTACTATACAGAATACTGAACACCAGACTGGACTCTGCGGACGAGGTTATTCCTCACTTACAATCCCCTCCCGGCGGTCTCACACATGATGAGACCATCATACATAACAGGGGCTACTATACAGAATACTGAACACCAGACTGGGCTCTGCCGGACGAGGTTATTCCTCACTTACAATCCCCTCCCGGGGGTCTCACACATGATGAGACCATCGTACATAACAGGGGCTACTATACGGAATACTGAACACCAGACTGGGCTCTGCGGACGAGGTTATCCCTCACTTACAATCCCCTGAGTCCTCCCGGCGGTCTCACACATGATGAGACCATCGTACATAACAGGGGCTACTATACAGAATACTGAACACCAGACTGGGCTCTGCGGATGAGGTTATTCCTCACTTACAATCCCATGAGTCCTCCCGGCGGTCTCACACATGATGAGACCATCGTACATAACAGGGGCTACTATACGGAATACTGAACACCAGACTGGACTCTGCGGACGAGGTTATCCCTCACTTACAATCCCATGAGTCCTCCCGGCGGTCTCACACATGATGAGACCATCGTACATAACAGGGGCTACTATACGGAATACTGAACACCAGACTGGACTCTGCGGACGAGGTTATTCCTCACTTACAATCCCATGAGTCCTCCCGGCGGTCTCACACATGATGAGACCATCGTACATAACAGGGGCTACTATACGGAATACTGAACACCAGACTGGACTCTGCGGACGAGGTTATCCCTCACTTACAATCCCCTCCCGGCGGTCTCACACATGATGAGCCCATCGTACATAACAGGGGCTACTATACGGAATACTGAACACCAGACTGGGGTCTGCGGACGAGGTTATTCCTCACTTACAATCCCCTCCCGGCGGTCTCACACATGATGAGACCATCGTACATAACAGGGGCTACTATACGGAATACTGAACACCAGACTGGGCTCTGCGGACGAGGTTATTCCTCACTTACAATCCCCTCCCGGCGGTCTCACACATGATGAGACCATCGTACATAACAGGGGCTACTATACAGAATACTGAACACCAGACTGGACTCTGCGGACGAGGTTATTCCTCACTTACAATCCCCTCCCGGCAGTCTCACACATGATGAGACCATCGTACATAACAGGGGCTACTACACAGAATACTGAACACCAGACTGGACTCTGCGGACGAGGTTATTCCTCACTTACAATCCCCTGAATCCTCCCGGCGGTCTCACACATGATGAGGCCATCGTACATAACAGGGGCTACTACACAGAATACTGAACACCAGACTGGGCTCTGCCGGACGAGGTTATTCCTTACTTACAATCCCCTCCCGGCGGTCTCACACATGATGAGACCATCGTACATAACAGGGGCTACTATACGGAATACTGAACACCAGACTGGGCTCTGCGGACGAGGTTATTCCTCACTTACAATCCCCTCCCGGCGGTCTCACACATGATGAGACCATCGTACATAACAGGAGCTACTATACAGAATACTGAACACCAGACTGGACTCTGCGGACGAGGTTATTCCTCACTTACAATCCCCTCCCGGCGGTCTCACACATGATGAGACCATCGTATATAACAGGGGCTACTATACGGAATACTGAACACCAGACTGGACTCTGCCGGACAAGGTTATTCCTCACTTACAATCCCCTCCCGGCGGTCTCACACATCATGAGACCATTATACATAACGGGGGCTACTATACAGAATACTGAACACCAGACTGGGCTCTGCGGACGAGGTTATTCCTCACTTACAATCCCCTCCCGGCGGTCTCACACATGATGAGACCATCGTACATAACAGGGGCTACTATACAGAATACTGAACACCAGACTGGACTCTGCCGGACGAGGTTATTCCTCACTTACAATCCCCTCCCGGTGGTCTCACACATGATGAGACCATCGTACATAACAGGGGCTACTATACAGAATACTGAACACCAGACTGGGCTCTGCGGACGAGGTTATTCCTCACTTACAATCCCGTGAGTCCTCCCGGCGGTCTCACACATGATGAGACCATCGTACATAACAGGGGCTACTATACGGAATACTGAACACCAGACTGGACTCTGCGGACGAGGTTATTCCTCACTTACAATCCCCTCCCGGCGGTCTCACACATGATGAGACCATCATACATAACAGGGGCTACTATACGGAATACTGAACACCAGACTGGACTCTGCGGACGAGGTTATTCCTCACTTACAATCCCCTGAGTCCTCCCGGCGGTCTCACACATGATGAGACCATCGTACATAACAGGGGCTACTATACGGAATACTGAACACCAGACTGGGCTCTGCCGGACGAGGTTATTCCTTACTTACAATCCCCTCCCGGCGGTCTCACACATGATGAGACCATCGTACATAACAGGGGCTACTATACGGAATACTGAACACCAGACTGGGCTCTGCGGACGAGGTTATTCCTCACTTACAATCCCCTCCCGGCGGTCTCACACATGATGAGACCATCGTACATAACAGGAGCTACTATACAGAATACTGAACACCAGACTGGACTCTGCGGACGAGGTTATTCCTCACTTACAATCCCCTCCCGGCGGTCTCACACATGATGAGACCATCGTATATAACAGGGGCTACTATACGGAATACTGAACACCAGACTGGACTCTGCCGGACAAGGTTATTCCTCACTTACAATCCCCTCCCGGCGGTCTCACACATCATGAGACCATTATACATAACGGGGGCTACTATACAGAATACTGAACACCAGACTGGGCTCTGCGGACGAGGTTATTCCTCACTTACAATCCCCTCCCGGCGGTCTCACACATGATGAGACCATCGTACATAACAGGGGCTACTATACAGAATACTGAACACCAGACTGGACTCTGCGGACGAGGTTATTCCTCACTTACAATCCCCTCCCGGCGGTCTCACACATGATGAGACCATCGTACATAACAGGGGCTACTATACGGAATACTCAACACCAGACTGGACTCTGCGGACGAGGTTATTCCTCACTTACAATCCCCTCCCGGCGGTCTCACACATGATGAGACCATCGTACATAACAGGGGCTACTATACAGAATACTGAACACCAGACTGGGCTCTGCGGACGAGGTTATTCCTCACTTACAATCCCGTGAGTCCTCCCGGCGGTCTCACACATGATGAGACCATCGTACATAACAGGGGCTACTATACGGAATACTGAACACCAGACTGGGCTCTGCGGACGAGGTTATTCCTCACTTACAATCCCCTGAGTCCTCCCGGCGGTCTCACACATGATGAAACCATTGTACATAACAGGGGCTACTATACAGAATACTGAACACCAGACTGGGCTCTGCGGACGAGGTTATTCCTCACTTACAATCCCCTCCCGGCGGTCTCACACATGATGAGACCATCGTACATAACAGGGGCTACTATACGGAATACTGAACACCAGACTGGACTCTGCGGACGAGGTTATTCCTCACTTACAATCCCCTCCCGGCGGTCTCACACATGATGAGACCATCGTACATAACAGGGGCTACTATACGGAATACTGAACACCAGACTGGGCTCTGCCGGACGAGGTTATTCCTCACTTACAATCCCCTCCCGGCGGTCTCACACATCATGAGACCATCGTACATAACAGGGGCTACTATACGGAATACTGAACACCAGACTGGACTCTGCGGACGAGGTTATTCCTCACTTACAATCCCCTCCCGGCGGTCTCACACATGATGAGACCATCGTACATAACAGGGGCTACTATACAGAATACTGAACACCAGACTGGGCTCTGCGGACGAGGTTATTCCTCACTTACAATCCCCTGAGTCCTCCCGGCGGTCTCACACATGATGAGACCATCGTACATAACAGGGGCTACTATACAGAATACTGAACACCAGACTGGACTCTGCCGGACGAGGTTATTCCTCACTTACAATCCCCTCCCGGAGGTCTCACACATGATGAGACCATCGTACATAACGAGGGCTACTATACGGAATACTGAACACCAGTCTGGACTCTGCGGACGAGGTTATTCCTCACTTACAATCCCCTCCCGGGGGTCTCACACATGATGAGACCATCGTACATAACGAGGGCTACTATACGGAATACTGAACACCAGTCTGGACTCTGCGGACGAGGTTATTCCTCACTTACAATCCCCTCCCGGCGGTCTCACACATGATGAGACCATCGTACATAACAGGGACTACTATACGGAATACTGAACACCAGTCTGGACTCTGCGGACGAGGTTATTCCTCACTTACAATCCCCTCCGGGCGGTCTCACACATGATGAGACCATCGTACATAACAGGAGCTACTATACGGAATACTGAGCACCAGACTGGGCTCTGCCGGACGCGGTTATTCCTCACTTACAATCCCCTCCCGGCGGTCTCACACATGATGAGACCATCGTACATAACAGGGGCTACTATACGGAATACTGAACACCAGACTGGACTCTGCGGACGAGGTTATTCCTCACTTACAATCCCCTGAGTCCTCCCGGCGGTCTCACACATGATGAGACCATCGTACATAACAGGGGCTACTATACGGAATACTGAACACCAGACTGGACTCTGCCGGACGAGGTTATCCCTCACTTACAATCCCCTCCCGGCGGTCTCACACATGATGAGACCATCGTACATAACAGGGGCTACTATACGGAATACTGAACACCAGACTGGACTCTGCGGACGAGGTTATTCCTCACTTACAATCCCCTGAGTCCTCCCGGCGGTCTCACACATGATGAGACCATCGTACATAACAGGGGCTACTATACGGAATACTGAACACCAGACTGGGCTCTGCGGACGAGGTTATTCCTCACTTACAATCCCCTCCCGGCGGTCTCACACATGATGAGACCATCGTACATAACAGGGGCTACTATACGGAATACTGAACACCAGACTGGACTCTGCGGACGAGGTTATTCCTCACTTACAATCCCCTGAGTCCTCCCGGCGGTCTCACACATGATGAGACCATCGTACATAACAGGGGCTACTATACGGAATACTGAACACCAGTCTGGGCTCTGCGGACGAGGTTATTCCTCACTTACAATCCCCTCCCGGCGGTCTCACACATCATGAGACCATCGTACATAACAGGGGCTACTATACGGAATACTGAACACCAGACTGGGCTCTGCGGACGAGGTTATCCCTCACTTACAATCCCCTGAGTCCTCCCGGCGGTCTCACACATGATGAAACCATCGTACATAACAGGGGCTACTATACGGAATACTGAACACCAGACTGGACTCTGCGGACGAGGTTATTCCTCACTTACAATACCCTCCCGGCGGTCTCACACATGATGAGACCATCGTACATAACAGGGGCTACTATACAGAATACTGAACACCAGACTGGACTCTGCGGACGAGGTTATTCCTCACTTACAATCCCCTCCCGGCGGTCTCACACATGATGAGACCATCGTACATAACAGGGGCTACTATACAGAATACTGAACACCAGACTGGACACTGCGGACGAGGTTATCCCTCACTTACAGTCCCCTCCCGGGGGTCTCACACATGATGAGACCATCGTACATAACAGGGGCTACTATACGGAATACTGAACACCAGACTGGACTCTGCGGACGAGGTTATTCCTCACTTACAATCCCCTGAGTCCTCCCGGCGGTCTCACACATGATGAGACCATCGTACATAACAGGGGCTACTATACGGAATACTGAACACCAGACTGGACTCTGCGGACGAGGTTATTCCTCACTTACAATCCCCTGAGTCCTCCCGGCGGTCTCACACATGATGAGACCATCGTACATAACAGGGGCCACTATACAGAATACTGAACACCAGACTGGGCTCTGCGGACGAGGTTATTCCTCACTTACAATCCCCTGAGTCCTCCCGGCGGTCTCACACATGATGAGACCATCGTACATAACAGGGGCTACTATACAGAATACTGAACACCAGACTGGACTCTGCCGGACGAGGTTATTCCTCATTTACAATCCCCTGAGTCCTCCCGGCGGTCTCACACATGATGAGACCATCGTACATAACAGGGGCTACTGTACGGAATACTGAACACCAGACTGGACTTTGCCGGACGAGGTTATTCCTCACTTACAATCCCCTCCCGGCGGTCTCACACATGATGAGACCATCGTACATAACAGGGGCTACTATACAGAATACTGAACACCAGACTGGGCTCTGCCGGACGAGGTTATTCCTCACTTATAATCCCCTCCCGGCGGTCTCACACATGATGAGACCATCGTACATAACAGGGGCTACTATACAGAATACTGAACACCAGACTGGACTCTGCGGACGAGGTTATTCCTCACTTACAATCCCCTCCCGGCGGTCTCACACATGATGAGACCATCGTACATAACAGGGGCTACTATACAGAATACTGAACACCAGACTGGGCTCTGCCGGACGAGGTTATTCCTCACTTACAATCCCCTGAGTCCTCCCGGCGGTCTCACACATGATGAGACCATCATACATAACAGGGGCTACTATACGGAATACTGAACACCAGACTGGGCTCTGCCGGACGAGGTTATTCCTCACTTATAATCCCCTCCCGGCGGTCTCACACATCACCAGAGAGCTCAGGTGAGCCACTATAGGGTTAATACTAGAGATGAGTGAGCATACTCATCCGAGCTTGATGCTCGTTCGAGTAGTAGGGTGCTCGAGATGCTCGTTACGCGTGGTGCTTGTCTCGATTAAACGAGCACTGACCATTGAATTCAATGGAGCCGGCAATACAGCCGCTCCATTGAAAGCAATGGGCTGCCGGCGATCGCGGGATGAATTTTCGGGAAGGGCTTAAAAATATGAGCCCTTACCTGAAAATCATCCTTAAGGGTGTGTTCAGACGAGTGTGTTTTACTGCGTGCATACTGTATGCACGCACAAAAACACGCTTGTATTTACAACACTGCATTCCCTATGGGGTGTGCACATGTCCGTACTTTGCAGGTGCGTGCCTGCAAAGATAGGACATGCGTGCACCATAGGGAATGCACGCATTGTTTTCAATGGAGCCGCGGCTGCTGCCTGCGGCTCCATTGAAAACAATTGCCTGCTGGCTGCCTGCATTCCTTTTCAGGGAAGGACTTTACATATAAGCCCTTCCCTGAAAAAGAAAGATTTTAGTGTAAAAAAGAATAAAAATGCAGGCATTCTCTTCAATGGAGCCGCTGCTGCTGCTGGCGACTCCATTGAAGACAATGGTCCGCTGGCACACCTTAATTCTTTTTCAGGGAAGGGCTTTACATATAAGCCATTCCCTGGAAATGAATTAAAAGTGATTTAAAAAACAAAAAAAAATATATACTCACCTCCCTTCAGCTGCCGGGGCACAGCCGCGTCTTCTCCTGCTGTCCCCTGCACTGTGGTGCTGAACTGCTGATCTATCACCAGCCGTGGATTTAAAATCCCCGCCTGCTGAATGAGCTGCCTCTGATTGGTCACAGCCTGACCAATCAGAGGCACCTCTCACTCACACCCATTCATGAATTCATGGGTGAGTGCTGCCTCTGATTGGTCCCTGCGCTGAGTCAATCAGAGGCAGCACTCACCCATTCATGAATTCATGAATGGGTGTGAGTGAGGGCTGGCCTCTGATTGGTCAGGCCGTGACCAATCAGAGGCATCTCATTCAGCAGGCGGGGATTTTAAATCCCCGGCTGCTGAATACTACTCACAGCTGTTCAGAGCAGTTCAGGAGAACTGCCGCCGGCCGCGGCTGGACTCCGGCTTCAGCAGAAAGGTGAGTGTACATTTTTTTTTATTTTTACACATTTCTGGATGAATTGCAGGGAAGGGCGTATATATTTAACCCCTTCCCGACAATTCATCCTGCGATCGCCGGCAGCCCATTGCTTTCAGTGGAACCTGCTGTATTGCTGGCTCCATTGAATTCAATGGGCAAACATCATGGCAGAGGAGAACGATCGTTATGCTGACAGTGGGAAGGGGGGGGGGTCTCACTCTTGCCGCTATTGTGGCTTAATAGTGGGACCTGGGAGCCCGAAATGCAGCCCTGCATGTTGCTCCTCGCCTGCCCTATCCATTTCAATTTTTTTTTTTTTACATGACTTTGGTGATTTGCCCAGATTTTCCCAAATGAAAACCTTAGCGGAGCACCAGTCATATACAAAAATGCTCGAGTTGCCCATTGACTTCAATGGTGTTCGTTACTCGAAACGAACCCTCGAGCATCACTGAAAGTTCGACTCGAGTAACGAGCACCCGAGCATTTTGGTGCTCGCTCATCTCTAGTTAATACCCCCAAGCCCAGCAGCTTACTCCGCCCCATTACAGGGGGCTGAGGGGCGGGGCCCTCGCTGGGCACAATACTGACCTCTGCTGGCCAGCAATCAGCTTTACATCCTTCATCTCCACACCAATAATGTCCCCAATGCAGCGGTGTCATGGGGGGCCGGACTGCCAGCACTGACATGTTACTACAGCCAGAGACTCTGTACTGTGGCCGGAACCTTCCGGGAACTGGGACTAAGTAATCCGAAACATATAACCAATTTACTGACCTCAGCTGGGAGATGCTAGAATGCAGGGACTGCTAGGAGGTCTGAGGACAGGAAGTCACATGGTATTATGGACACATGACAGGAAGAGGAGGAGCCTACTACAATGTAGTTCTGTGGAGAGAAAAGAGAAGTCTGCTAGAATGGAGGGACTCCTAGGAGGTCCGAGGACAGGAAGTCACATGGTCTTATGGTCACATGACAGGAAGAGGAGGAGCTTACTACAATGTAGTTTTGTGGAGAGAGAAGATGCGGCTAGAATAGGGGGACTGCTAGGAAGCATATATTTTATTTCCGCAGCCCTCCAGAAGCATTGAGCAATTGCAGCAACCTCATTGGTTGTTGGGGACACGTGCCGCTGTGCGTGAGACGTATGTGCTGAGGGGGAGCTGCTGCATGTGGGCATGTTTATGTAATGCATGTGGTACGTGTCGTTGCGTGTACGTGGTGTGCTAGTGCATGTTTAGGCAATACATATGGTACGTGTGCCCGCAACGACACATACCATATGCATTGCCTTAATATGAGCACACGCTTAATCATGACCAAACATGCCCACATGCAGCAGCTCCCCCTCAGCATGTGCTTCTCACGCACAGCGGCACGTGTCCCCAACAACCAATGAGGTTGCTGGAATTGCTCAATGATACTGGAGGACTGCGGAAATAAAATATATGCACTCCTAGGAGGTCTGAGGGCAGGAAGTCACATGGTCTTATGGTCATGTGACAGGAAAGGGAGGGGCTTAGTATAACGTTTTGTGGAGAGAGAAAAGGCTGCTGGGATGGAGGAAGACTTGTTACCCCCTGCTGGTCGGACGGTCCTGATGCTTCACCCCAGGATCTCTCTTCCTCTGAGGGAATGCTGCCCCCTGCTGGTCGGAGGGTCCCGGTGCTTCACCCCCCAGGATTTCTCTTCCTTTGTGGGAATGCTGCCCCCTGCTGGTCAGAGGGTCCCGATGCTTCACCCCCCAGGATTTCTCTTCCTCTGTAGGAATGCTGCCCCCTGCTGGTCGGAGGGTCCCGATGTTTCACCCCCCAGGATTTCTCTTCCTCTGTAGGAATGCTGCCCCCTGCTGGTCAGAGGGTCCCGATGCTTCACCCCCCAGGATTTCTCTTCCTCTGTAGTAATGCTGCCCCCTGCTGGTCGGAGGGTCCCGGTGCTTCACCCCCCAGGATTTCTCTTCCTCTGTAGGAATGCTGCCCCCTGCTGGTCAGAGGGTCCCGATGCTTCACCCCCAGGATCTCTCTTCCTCTGAGGGAATGCTGCCCCCTGCTGGTCAGAGGGTCCCGATGCTTCACCCCCCAGGATTTCTCTTCCTCTGTAGGAATGCTGCCCCCTGCTGGTCGGAGGGTCCCGATGTTTCACCCCAGGATCTCTCTTCCTCTGAGGGAATGCTGCCCCCTGCTGGTCAGAGGGTCCCGATGCTTCACCCCCCAGGATTTCTCTTCCTCTGTAGGAATGCTGCCCCCTGCTGGTCGGAGGGTCCTGATGCTTCACCCCCCAGGATTTCTCTTCCTCTGTAGGAACGCTGCCCCCTGCTGGTCAGAGGGGCCCAATGCTTCACCCCCCCAGGGTTTCTCTTCCTCTCTGATAATGCTGCCCCCTGCTGGTCAGAGGGTCCCGATGCTTCACCCCCCAGGATTTCTCTTCCTCTGTGTGAATGCTGCCCCCTGCTGGTCGGAGGGTCCTGATGCTTCACCCCCCAGGATTTCTCTTCCTCTGAGTGGGAATGCTGCCCCCTGCTGGTCAGAGGGTCCTGATGCTTCACCCCTAGGATTTCTCTTCCTCTGAGTGGGAATGCTGCTCCCTGCTGGTCAGAGGGTCCTGATGCTTCACCCCCCAGGATTTCTCTTCCTCTGTAGGAATGCTGCCCCCTGCAGGTCGGAGGGTCCCGATGCTTCACCCCCCAGGATTTCTCTTCCTCTGTAGGAATGCTGCCCCCTGCTGGTCGGAGGGTCCTGATGCTTCACCCCCCAGGATTTCTCTCCCTCTGTAGGAATGCTGCCCCCTGCTGGTCAGAGGGTCCCGATGCTTCACCCCCCAGGATTTATCTTCCTCTGTGGGAATGCTGTCCCCTGCTGGTCGGAGGGTCCCGATGCTTCACCCCCAGGATTTCTCTTCCTCTGTAGGAATGCTGCCCCCTGCTGGTCGGAGGGTCCCGATGCTTCACCCCCCGTCCTCGGGAGTTTCTCTTCCTCTGTCCGTGATCTGGACCTGCCATAGGTTTCTGTGCATGAGCCAATTTGGCACGCTTGGGTAGAAGACCTGGGAGCCTGGCAAACTTAAAATCTCCCTGCACCTGGCTGTCAAAGATAGCTGAGTGTTGGGAGGTGTGACCGGGGGCGCAGTATGCAGGCACGTGTGACGGGGGCCGCTGTATGTGGGGAGGTGTCACCGGGGGGTGCAGTATGCAGGCACGTATGACGGGGGCGCTGTATGCGGGGTGGTGTCGCCGTCTGTGGTTCCCGGTCACATGATTACTGATATCCATCAGATAACGGCGATCATATAAAGTTAAAAAAAAGTTGAAGTAGTTCACGTTTCATCTCCTTACAGATCGTCTCCGGGAGGGGAGGTGAAATGACTTACCCAAGGGCCCCGAATCTGTCCCCTAATGGGACCTTTATCCATGGACCTTACGCCGACCTTTGCGCATGCGCGCGTCAGCAAACTGGCAGACTCATACACAAACATCAGGAATTCCCCAGGATTCCTACCAAAGGTAGCCGAGAGGCTGGAGGTGGTGTGGGGTCTGCGGTGAGCGGTCCCTGGTCACATGATCTCCATTGTCCAAAGGATCATGGCCATCACATAACCGTAAAAAAAAAAGTTGAAGTTTCATCTCCGCTCTCTGATGCGATCGGTGAGAGGAGAGAATACTTCTTACCGAGGGGCCGCTGCATTTGAGGCTCCTGCGCAGTGAGCGGTGACCCCGGGGAGCGGTCCGCAGTCACCTGATAAAAAGGTAGCAGTCCACCTGGTCACAATCAGATAAAAAAGATCATGTGTTTGATCTGCGGTAATACGAGGAGCTCTGAAATGCCCCGATTACACGATTTGGCTCACATTGGCGAGTCGGAATTACATAATGCACTTACAGAAACCAAGGCAGCAGGTTGTATTTCACTGCGGATATCGGCAGCATAAAGCCCATTGTGCCCCATGGTCGTGGATATACCAACTACATTGTATACGGGCTGTGGGTACCCGGGTCATTGCTGAGCGGCAGTGCGGGAAATATAAACAAACGGTGTCCCGCGTATGACCGCCTGTGTGAGTACGCAGTTATGCACAGTACATTACGCGGCCGTACGCAGGGTCACAGCCGGGCTCACAGCTGGGATCCGCTGCCGGCCTCCACAAGCAGATCCCACATCCGGCCGTGTGAGCCCGGCATTATTCAGACCGCTACCTGTAATCCGTAATTTACAAGAAGCCCCGGGAACGCTCGCCTTCCTGCAGGTCAGGAGCAGCTTGTTGAGCGTCTTCTGTGTGAGACCGCCGCACCTCAACGAGATTACGAAGACTCACGGAACGCCACTTTATACCCCATCCCTGCCGCTGAGGGCAAGAAATACCCCCATAAAAAGCATGAGGGGGGGGGGATATACCGGTGTTATTACCCCATGTGCCCATCCCAACCAGCCCCGTAATTACCCCTGTCTGCGGACATACCACACATTATTACTCTTATCTAAGATTTAGGGAATGACAATAAGAGAGGTGGGATTATTTTTAGGGAGTCAATGGAGTCATTTGTGGGGGCTCTCCATCGTTTTGGCTGCTCCAGGGGTCTACAAGTGGGCAATAGGGCCTGAAGCACTTCCAAGCAAGATGTCTGTTCTGCTCCTTTCATGTTGGGCCCCGTTGTGCACACAGACAGAAGATTAGGGCCACAACGGGTTTGTTTCTGAACACATGATAAACACGGGATCCATTATGGGGTGCAAATTCTCCTTTTTATGTGCATAATAGAAAAGTGTCTTTAAAATGACGTTTTTAGAAATATGATATTTTATTTTTTCTCCTCTAAATGGCATTAATTTCTAAAAAGAAAAACTGTCAAAATCCTCCAGACCCCTCAGTGAGTACATAAGGGGGTCATTTCTGGGGGTCTCTATCATTCTGACACCCATGAGCCGCTGCAATCTTGGCTCGGTGCAGGAAGACAAAGTGTTCCTCCAAATGTTGCTCATTAATGTTAAAGGGGTTGTCCCGCGCCGAAACGTGTTTTTTTTTTTCAAACCCCCCCCCCCCCCACCCCGTTCGGCGCGAGACAACCCTGATGCAGGGGTTAAAAAAGAACACCGGATAGTGCTTACCTGAATCCCCGCGCTCCGGTGACTTCTTACTTACCTGCTGAAGATGGCCGCCGGGATCCTCTCCCTCGGTGGACCGCAGGGCTTCTGTGCGGTCCATTGCCGATTCCAGCCTCCTGATTGGCTGGAATCAGCACGTGCCGATTCCAGCCTCCTGATTGGCTGGAATCGGCACGTGCCAGGGCGGAGCTACACGGAGCCCCATTGAGAAAAGAAGAAGACCCGGACTGCGCAAGCGTGGCTAATTTGGCCATTAGACGTCGAAAATTAGTCGGCACCATGGAGATGAGGACGCCAGCAACAGAACAGGTAAGTGAAAAACTTCTTATAACTTCTGTATGGCTCATAATTAATGCACAATGTACATTACAAAGTGCATTAATATGGCCATACAGAAGTGTATAACCCCACTTGCTGCCGCGGGACAACCCCTTTAAACTTGTGATCCCAATGTGCGTCCAGTATAATGATAATCGTTATTGGTATGGCGCCAACTTATTCCGCAGCGCCTTCAGGCCGGGGGAAACAGACAATACAACAAAGTAATGAGAGAGAGACTTCCAAATCTTTACTTTATCAAAAAATTGTACCGTATGTTCGCACATATTTGAGATATTGCAGTTGCAAATGTGAAAAATGACGATTTTTTTTCAAAATTTTCCTAATTTTGGCGCTTTTAATAAATATACACAAATTCTGTTGGTCTGTTTTTACACCTAAAAGAAGTACAAAACGTGGAGAAAAAAAAACAATGTCAGAATCACTGGGATATGCAAAAGAATTACAGAGTTAAAGTGACACATGTCAGATTTCCAAAATTTGTCCTGGTCATTAACCCCTTAGTGACGGAGCCAAATTTTGGAAATCTGCCTTGTGTCACTTAACATAGAATAACTCTGTAAAGGTTTTGCATATCCCTGTGATTCTGACATTGTTTTTTCGCCACATATTGTACTTCATTTAGGTGGTAAAAATAGACACATAGAATTTGTATTTATTTATTAAAAGCGCCAAAATTGGGAACATTCTGAAAAAATTGTCATTTTTTTTCACATTTTCAACTGTAATATCTCAAATATGTACGAACGTACTGTACATTTTTTTGCTAAGATATATATTTCCATCTGTTCACTTTATTCTGGACGCTCTTTTGAAAAACTTTAGTTTTTTTTTTTAACCATTTAGGAGACGTACAAATTTAACATTAATTATCAACATTTTGAGGAACACTTTGTTTTTCGACACCAAGCCAAGATTGAAAAGGCTCATCGGTGTCAGAATAATAGGTACCACCACAAATGACCCCATTTTAAAAACTACACCCCTTAGTGTATTCACTGAGGGGGTCAGGAGGATTTTGTCCCCACAGTTTCTTTTCAGGAATTAATGCAATTTTGAGTAGAAAAAATAAAATTTCATATTTTTCAAATACGTAATTTTTAACAGGATTTTTTCTATAGTGCACAAGAAAATGAGAATTTACACCTCAAAATGCATACCCCCATTTGTCCTGTGTTCAGAAACATCCCCATTGTGGCCCTAATCTTCTGTCTGTATGTACAAATGGGGCCAAAACTGAAAGGAGCAGCCGGTGGCTTTCAGATCAAACATTTTGCTTGAAGGCGTTTTAGGCCCCATAGCCCACTTGTAGACCCCTTGAGCCACCAAAACGCGGAGGACCCCACCAAATGACGTCATCTTGGAAACTGGACCTCTTAGTGCATTTAATCTAGGGGTCTATTGTGTATTTTGACCCAACAGTTTTTGAATGAATCAAAGCAAAGCAGAAGTAGAAAATTATGATTTTTCTTTTTTTTATCAATTATGTGATTTTAAAAACATTTTTTTTGGACAGCACACACATAAATGAAGACTTGTACCCCAAAAATGGATCCCCCTGTTTGTCACAAGTTCAGAAACATACCCATTGTGGCCCTAATCTTCTGTCTGGATGCACAACGGGGCCCAAACTGAATGGAGCGTCAAACTTTAACTGTCTTTTAACTTTTACGTTCTCGCCATTGGATAATGGCGATCACGTGACCGAAGACCGCTCACCGCGGCCCCCCGTGACATCTCTAAGCTCTTGGCTACATTTAGTAGCCAGGAGCAAGGAGATTTTAAATTTCCTCTTGCCCTCCCAAGCTTCTGCGCTTGCGTCCGCCATTTTGGCAACGGGTATATGCGCCAAAACTGGGGAAAGGTCCGTGCATAAGGATCCCATCAGGGGACATCGCCGATGGCCTTGGGTAAGTAATTTCACCTCCCCTCATGAATCGGATCCCTGATGGGAGGTGAAAATTTAGGTTTCTTTTTTAACTTTTTCGTGATCGCCATTATCCATTGGATAACAGCGATCACGTGACTGGGAAACACGTACCGTGGCACCCCATGAAATCTCCAGGCTCTTGGCTACATTAAAGGGGTTGTCCCGCGCCGAAACGGGTTTTTTTTTTTTCAACAGCCCCCCCCGTTCGGCGTGAGACAAACCTGATGCAGGGGTTAAAAAAGAAAACCGGACAGTGCTTACCCGAATCCCCGCGCTCCGGTGACTTCTTACTTACCTGGTGAAGATGGCCGCCAGGATCTTCACCCTCGGTGGACCACAGGGCTTCTGTGCGGTCTATTGCCGATTCCAGCCTCCTGATTGGCTGGAATCGGCACGTGACGGGGCGGAGCTACGAGGAGCCGCTCTCCGGCACGAGCGGCCCCATTCAGAAAAGAAGAAGACCGGACTGCGCAAGCGCGTCTAATGCGGCGATTAGACGCTGAAAATTAGACGGCACCATGGAGACGAGGACGCCAGCAACGGAGCAGGTAAGTGAATAACTTCTGTATGGCTCATAATTAATGCACGATGTATATTACAAAGTGCATTAATATGGCCATACAGAAGTGTATAGACCCACTTGCTTTCGCGGGACAACCCCTTTAAGTAGCCAGGTGCCGGGAGATTTTAAATTACCCCGCCAATCTGCGGCTTTTGCGCCTGCGTCCGCCATTTTGGCGGCGGACGTGTGCACAGAAGCAGGGCAATGTCCGCGAAACAATTTGGGGGCTTTAGGTACCTAATTTCATCTTACCTCATGGATATGATCCATGAGGGGAGATGAAACATACTTTTTTCTTTTTTTTTTTTTTTTACACTTTTTCAACTTTTTTTTTTACTTTTACATGATCGCTGCTATTCATTGGATAGCAGCGATCATGTGACTGGGAACCGCATACAACGGCTCCCGGGGACAGTTCCCTGCTCTTGGCTACTCATACTAGCTGGGAGCAGGGAGTTTTTAAATTTCCTGGGCCTCCCAGCTCTCTGCACATGCACATGACGTAATGCAACTGGCGCTCATGCGCAGACATCGGTGGCAGGGCTGGGGAGAACAAAGAAGATGCCGGACGGCGTGGAGGACAGGGGTGAGTACTCAGCTCCCCTTACGGATCCGATCCGTAAGGGGAGCTGAAATCTTAACTTTTTTAAACTTTTCGCTAACTTTAACGCTATCGCCGGTATCCGGTGGATACCAGCGATCGCGTGACTGGGGGTGGGTTCCCGCGGCCCTGGATGACAGCTCTATGCTGTCGGCTACCTCCGGTAACTGGCAGCATGGAGCTGTCACGTCCTGAGCCTGCAGGGCTGTCATTCCCACAGGAGGCATGTTTTTACATCCTCTGGGAATTAAGCCCAACAGGCCAGGACGTAAAAAGGCAATGGCTGGTCACTAAGGGGTTAAGGTGCAACCCGGATCATTCTAAAATTCTAGATTTCCTTCAGGAGGGTCTTAGCCCTAGGACCTTGTGTGTGCAGGTAGTGGCCCTCATTTCCCTTTTTGACGTCCACCTAATAGAGAATAGATGGGTAAAAAGATTCTTGCAAGGAGCCGATAGACCTTTTAGAAGGAAGTCAGTCTCCACTTGGGACCTCAGTGGGGTTCTAGAAAGCTGATGTCAATCTCCTCTTGAATCAATTCAGGAAGTCTGGCTGAAAAATGTATCCATTAAAGTTGCTTTTTTTAATAGCAATAAAATCCGCCAGAAGGATTGGCGAAGGGCGGGCGCTATCCTGCAGAGAACCCTATTGGAAGGTATTGGAAGACTGGGCAGAATTTTGGACAAACCCAATTTTTTTCCCCAAAGGTTGTTTCTTCCTTTCATATGGAGCAGAAAATAGTCCTTCCATCGTCCTGTCAAAAATAAGAAAGAGAAAGTCCAAATGCAGTTACAACTATCAAAAGCCCCGTATCTTTCATAGAGGGGTAGGAAAAACGTAATTTCTACCTATGTCCTACCCTCTATCTTATACCCTCTCCGGACAGTCCCCATTAAAGTTCCCTCCTACTTTTTTGCCAAACTTCACCAAATTTTTTGTAATTTTATATGGAACAAACGGAGACCTTGCTTGACCTTGTCATACCTTACCCAGAAAAGGGCGCAAGGAGGCGTTAACCTTCCGAATATTTCATTTTACTACACAGCCATACATCTGGCCAGATGGCTCTCTTTGTTGAGTTCAGTCAAACCCCCCCCCCGACACCAACCTAGAACAATCTACCCTACAATCATTAGGTCAATGTCTCCTTTGGTCTGATGGACCCACCACGAGTACGCTCTAAGAGCTGAGCCCGACGACAAGGGGTACAATCAAAGCTCAATTACCTCAACCGTATTGTTACGGCGATAGCCTGCGGAGGGGCAGCAAGGTCTACCCTATGACTGAAGTCCAGGTGACCCGTACAGTAGGGCTGCCCACACCCAGACCTCAACACGTCATATGATGGAGGAATTAGATGAGGGCCCACACAGTTACGGATTCATCAAAGGATTCCTACCTGACCTGTTCAGGTGGCTTTTATTTACAGCCCCCTTATATCGGGGTGCCACAACATCGTTGGGCAATTAACTAGGCAAGTTTATTGGTTAGTTCCAATCCAACATTTTCATAAGGCAATTTAATTGCACTCATTGGACATATTCTTATCCTTCATGATGGAGTGCCCAGAGGCCAAGTAGAGAAAAGCTATCTCATCTCAGCATGTGTCCCTGTACATGGCTAAGAACACGGTCACACGGTTTATAAAGTACATACCATGATTATATTGTGGCGTAGGTAATTCAAACATCACATATACACACATTACATGCATATACGTATACATACACGTACACTCACATATATATACACATTACATGCATATACATATACATACACGTACACTCACACATATATATACACACATTACATGCATATACGTATACATACACGTACACTCACACATATATACACACATTACATGCATATACGTATACATACACATACGCTCACATATATATACACACATTACATGCATATACGTATACATACACGTACACTCACATATATATACACACATTACATGCATATACACATACATACACGTACACTCACACATATATACACACATTACATGCATATATATATACATACACGTACACTCACACATATATACACACATTACATGCATATACATATACATACACATACACTCACATATATATATACACACATTACATGCATATACACATACATACACATACACTCACATATATATACACACATTACATGCATATACATACACGTACACTCACATATACACACATTACATGCATATACGTATACATACACATACGCTCACATATATATACACACATTACATGCATATACGTATACATACACGTACACTCACACATATATACACACATTACATGCATATACGTATACATACACGTACACTCACATATACATACACACACATTACATGCATATACGTATACATACACGTACACTCACACATATATACACACATTACATGCATATACGTATACATACACATACGCTCACATATATATACACACATTACATGCATATATATATATACATACACGTACACTCACACATATATACACACATTACATGCATATACGTATACATACACATACGCTCACATATATATACACACATTACATGCATATACACATACATACACGTACACTCACACATATATACACACATTACATGCATATATATACATACACGTACACTCACACATATATACACACATTACATGCATATACATATACATACACATACACTCACACATATATACACACATTACATGCATATACATATACATACACATACACTCACACATATATACACACATTACATGCATATACATATACATACACATACACTCACACATATATACACACATTACATGCATATACATATACATACACATACACTCACACATATATACACACATTACATGCATATACATATACATACACGTACAGTCACACATATATACACACATTACATGCATATACATATACATACACGTACACTCACATATACATACACACACATTACATGCATATACGTATACATACACGTACACTCACACATATATACACACATTACATGCATATACACATACATACACGTACACTCACACACATATATATATATATATATATATATATATATATATACACACACATTACATGCATATACACATACATACACGTACACTCACACACATATAGATACACACACATTACATGTATATACGTATACATTCATGTACACACACATATATATACACACATTACATGCATATACGTATACATACACATACACTCACATATATATATATACACACATTACATGCATATACGTATACATACACGTACACTCACATATATATACACACATTACATGCATATACGTATACATACACGTACACTCACACATATATACACACATTACATGCATATACATATACATACACGTACACTCACACATATATACACACACATTACATGCATATACACATACATACACATACACTCACATATATATATATACACACATTACATGCATATACACATACATACACTCACATATATATACACACATTACATGCATATACGTATACATACACGTACACTCACATATACACACATTACATGCATAAACGTATACATACACGTACACTCTCATATATACACACATTACATGCATATACGTATACATACACGTACACTCACATATATATACACACATTACATGCATATACGTATACATACACGTACACTCACACATATATACACACATTACATGCATATACACATACATACACGTACACTCACATATATATACACACATTACATGCATATACACATACATACACGTACACTCACATATACACACATTACATGCATATACGTATACATTCACGTACACTCACACATATATATATACACACATTACATGCATATACGTATACATTCACGTACACTCACACATATATATATACACACATTACATGCATATACGTATACATACACATACACTCACATATATATACACACATTACATGCATATACACATACATACACGTACACTCACACACATATATATATATACACACACATTACATGCATATACACATACATACACGTACACTCACATATATATATATATATATATATATATACACATTACATGCATATACACATACATACACGTACACTCACATATATATATATATATATATATATATACACACACATTACATGCATATACACATACATACACGTACACTCACACACATATATATACACACACATTACATGTATATACGTATACATTCATGTACACTCACACATATATATATACACACATTACATGCATATACGTATACATACACATACACTCACATATATATACACACATTACATGCATATACGTATACATACACGTACACTCACATATATATACACACATTACATGCATATACGTATACATACACATACACTCACATATATATACACACATTACATGCATATACACATACATACACGTACACTCACACACACATATATATATACACACACACATTACATGCATATACACATACATACACGTACACTCACACACATATATATACACACACATTACATGTATATACGTATACATTAATGTACACTCACACATATATATACACACATTACATGCATATACGTATACATACACATACACTCACATATATATACACACATTACATGCATATACACATACATACACGTACACTCACATATATATACACAAATTACATGCATATACGTATACATACACGTACACTCACATATATACACACATTACATGCATATACACATACATACACGTACACTCACATATATACACACATTACATGCATATACACATACATACACGTACACTCACATATATATACACACATTACATGCATATACGTATACATACACATACACTCATATATATATACACACATTACATGCATATGCACATACATACACGTACACTCACACACATATATATATATATATATATATATACACACACATTACATGCATATACACATACATACACGTA
>CM069409.1:7047657-7302952 GCA_035609135.1 Eleutherodactylus coqui
CGTGGGTGTCAGCTGTTTATTACAGCTGACACCCGCTGGTAATAGCTGCAATCAGCCGCAAGACTAATAGATCTATTAACCCTTTAAATGCTCCTGTCATTTCTAACAGCATTTGAATTCCCGTGCAGGTGTCATGGCAGCTGGGGGCCTTCTGAAAGGTCCCAGTGTTACATAGTAACATAGCATGTAAGGCTGAATGAAGACAATGTCCATCTAGTCCAGCCTGTCTATCCTCCTGTGTTGATCCAGAGGAAGGCAAAAAACCCCAAGGCCAGAAGCCAATTAGCCCTTTTGGGGGAAAAATTCCTTCCCGACTCCCTAATGGCAATCAGAGTGTTCCCTGGATCAACCCTTAATAGTTCCTACCTGCCTGTATACCCGGATTAACAATTAACCTAAGATTTATATCCTATAATGTCCTTCTTCTCCAGAAAGACATCAAGTCCCCTTTTAAACTCCTCTATGGATTTTGCCATCACCACTTCCTCAGGCAGAGAGTTCCACAGTCTAACTGCTCTTACAGTAAAGAATCCCCTTCTATGTTGGTGATGAAACCTACTTTCCTCTAATCGTAGCGGATGTCCTCTTGTTACCATCGTGGTCCTGGGTGTAAACAGATCTTGGGAGAGATCCTTGTATTGTCCCCTCATGTACTTATACATGGTTATTTGGTCGCCTCTTAACCTTCTTTTTTCTAGAGTAAATAGTCCCAATTTGGATAGCCTCTCTGGGTATTCCAGTCCCGTCATTCCATGTATTAGTTTAGTTGCCCTTCTTTGAATCCCCTCAAGCACTGTGACATCTTTCCTGACCACCGGTGACCAGAACTGTACGCAGTATTCCATGTGAGGCCTGACAAGTGCCTTATATAGTGGGAGTATATTGTTCTCGTCCTTCGCCCCTATACCTCTTTTAATGCACCCCAAGACTTTATTTGCCTTTGCAGCAGCTGACTGGCATTGGTTACTCTAGTTTAGTCTATTATCCACTAATACCCCCAGATCCTTTTCCATATCACTTTTCCCTAGTGGTACCCCATTAAGTGAGTATTTGTGACATCCATTTCTCCTGCCCATGTGCATAGTCTTACATTTTTCAACATTGAAATTCATTTGCCATTTTTCTGCCCAAGCCCCCAGCTTATCTAGGTCCATTTGTAGCCGCACATTGTCTTCCGGTGCATTAATTATATTGTATAATTTTGTGTCATCTGCAAATATTGATATTTTGCTGTGCAGCCCCTCTATCAGGTTATTGATAAATATGTTGAACAGAGTGGGGCCTAATACTGAACCCTGTGGCACCCCGCTAGCAACTGTGGTCCAATCAGAGTACGAACCATTTATTACCACCCTCTGCTTTCTATCATTGAGCCAATTTTTTACCCACTTACACACGTTTTCGCCCAGTCCGAGCTGCCTCATTTTGTATATTAGCCTATTATGTGGCACGGTGTCAAAGGCTTTAGAGAAGTCCAGATATACGAGATCAATAGATTCTCCCTGGTCCAGCTTAGAGCTTACTTCATCGTAGAAACTGATCAGATTTGTCTGACATGAGCGACCCTTCATGAATCCATGCTGGTGAGGAGTTATTCCCTTATTCTCCTTGAGGTACTCATCGATGGCGTCTCTCAGAATCCCCTTGAAAATTTTTCCCGTTACTGAAGTGAGACTTACTGGCCTGTAGTTACCAGGCTCACTTTTGCTCCCTTTTTTCTAAATTGGAACCACGTTGGCAATGCGCCAATCCAATGTTACTACACCGGTCTTGATAGTGTCTAGAAATATTAGGTATAGCGGCCTAGCTATCTCGTCACTTAGTTCCCTTAGTATCCTTGGGTGTAATCCATCTGGGCCCGGCGATTTATCAATTTTAGTCTTCTTTAGTCGCTTCCGCACCTCCTCCTGCATTAGGTATGAGATATTTTGTGAGGGGTTCGTTTTATTCCCCTGCATCTCATGTGGCATTTCCTTTTTGTTTGTGAATACACTTGAGAAGAAACTGTTTAGTAGATTTGCTTTCCCTTCGTCATCATCAATGATTTCTCCTGCATTATTTTTTAAAGGGCCAGCGCTCTCCCTGCAAATCCTTTTGCTGTTAATATAGTTGAAAAATAGCTTCGGGTTGTTTTTGAACTTTTCCCATTTGTCCTCCGTACTGATATTTTTGAGGATGTTGTCCCAATTAATGTTACCGATAGTAGTTCTAAGCTCCTCAAATTTTGCTTTACTAAAGTTTAGTCTCTTTGTCGCTCCCTGATAAGGCTTCTTATTGATTGACAGCTGGAAGTTGATTATATTGTGGTCACTGTTCCCCAAGTGCCCCTCAACCTGCACCCCCTTTATACGTTCCGGATTGTTGGTTAGTACTAGGTCCAGAATGGCCCTCCCTCTTGTTGGTTCCTGCACAAGTTGGTTCAGGTAATTGTCTTTAATTACTCTCAATAACTTATCACCCCTGTGAGATTTGCAGGTCTCATTATCCCATATTATATCTGGATAATTAAAGTCCCCCATGATAATTACTTCGTTTTGCTTTGACACCTCCTCTATCTGCCTTAGTAGTAAGTTTTCAGTTTCTTCTGTTGCTTTTGGTGGTCTATAGAAGACCCCTATCAGGATTTTGTAATTTTTTCCTCCCTGCATTTCTACCCACAGAGATTCCACCTGTTCGTCTCCTACACCTATATCCTCCCATAGCCTCGGCTTCAAGTTCGATTTGATGTACAGACATACCCCTCCCCCTTTCTGGTTCCTTCGGTCCCTTCTGAAGAGATTGTACCCCTGTAAATTCACTGCCCAATCGCACTTATCATCAAGCCATGTTTCCGTAATTCCGACTATATCATAATTTTCATCAGTCATTCTCGCTTCAAGCTCACCCACTTTACCAATCAGACTTCTTGCATTTGTGGTCATACAATTTATATCATTTTTTTTGTTTTTTAAATTTGTTTTGTTGCTATTCGTACTTATGGCTGATCTATCAGTTCTAACTGTACTAACCCCACCCCCTGCTCGACCCCCATTCCCTTTCTTGGACCCGGATCGCTAGTTACACTGGCTACCCCACTATTTCTCATTTTACCCTCCCCCAGTCCCTAGTTTAAACACTCCTCCAGTGTTAGCAGACTGCCTATCCAGCCATCCCTGTGGGGTGGCTTGACAGACTGCTTGCCCAATTACAGTATGATGAATTGTTATAGCATTGCATCATATTGCAGGAGCGATCAAAGCATCGCAAGTTGTTCTGCCCTGTGGGGACTAAAGAAAAAGTAAAAATCAGAACAATAAAGTTTTACCAAATGTTAAAAAAAGTAATAAAAAAAAAAACCTTTATTTATAATAAAATCTAAATAATGAAATAAAAATACATACATAAAAGTCTGATCTATCAAAGTAGCACATTATTTACCGATTGCGAAACATTGTCTGAAAAACAATAAAGAACGTCAAAAATGCATTTTTGGTCACTCTGTCTCCCAGATAAAATGCAATAAATAGCGATCAATACGTTTGTATTCAAAAATGGTCCCAACACAAACTACAGAACATCCTGCAAAAATTAAGCCCTCACACAACTATGTCAACGGAAAAAAGTAAGATATTGCGTGCAGAAGATGGCGGCAGAAACTAAAATAAAATTAAATGTCTTTGAAAAAAATAAAAGTAGTACAGCAAAAAAAACTATATGTTTGGTATTTTAGTAACCCATAGAATAAAGTTATCAGGTCATTTTTATGGCAGTTTGTGCGCCGTAGAAACAAGACGCAATGAAAGACGGTTGAATGTTTTGGTTTTTTTTTCATTTTCCTCCACATTATGTGGTACATTAAATAGCACCATTAAAAAATGCAACTCATCCCGCAAAAACAAACCCTCATACAGATACGTTAATGGATAAACATAGTATGTTAGGCTGAATGATGACAATGTCCATCTAGTTCAGCCTATTTCCACCCTCTAGTTGTTCCAGAGGCAGGCAAAAACCCCAAGAGGCAGAAGCCAATTAGCCCATTTGGGGGAAAATTCCTTCCCGACTCCATAATGGCAATCAGACTAATCCCTGGATCAACCTTTGTAGTTCCTACTTGACTGTAAGACCCGGAACTACAAATCCGCTAGTCCCTTAATGTCTATATCCTGTAATATCTTTCTGCTCTAGACAGACATCTAGTCCATCGTAAACTCCTCTACGGATTTTGCCATCACCACGTCCTCAGGCAGAGAGTTCCACAGTCTAACTGCTCTTACAGTAAAGAACCCCCTTCTATGTTGGTGAGGAAACCTGCTTTCTTCTAGACGTAGCGGATGCCCTCTTGTTACCAACACAGTCCTGGGTATAAACAGATCATGGAGAGATCCTTGTATCGTCCCCTCATGGATTTATACATGGTTATTTGGTCGCACCTTAACCATCTTTTTTCCAGGGTGAATAATCCCAGTTTTGGTGCCTCTCTGGGTATTCCAGTCCTCCCATTCTGTTTATTAGTTAAGTTGCCCTTCTTTGAACCCCCTCAAGCACTGCAACATCTGGGGGATGGGGCCTGACCGAGCGCTGAGATGGTCGCAGAGGCTTTAAAAAGCAACTTAAAAGCATACAGAGCGGCCGTCACTCACCCGGTGAACACCACTACTGCTCTGCAGGAGATAGATGAGCCGCCACAAGTCCTCCCGCACTTCACACAGACCCCTTGAGGACTTCTTCACGCCGCGCGGCCGCCCACACACTGCAGCGCCTGAAGCCCCAAAACAGCCTGCTTTCTTACCGAAAGGAAGTGGTGTGTCCCCGCTGCTTAACTCCTGTGTGCCTCAGCTGCCGTTGCAAAGGACGGACCAGGGAGAAAACCCAGAGGTGAGCTCTAACACAGATCCTCTAAATATTTTCCTGCCTCAGATAGCACAAAAGATGTCCGCCAATAAAGGAAAATCAGCTCAAAAAAGCAGACCACACAAACAAAATGGCGCCAGCTACAACACTAAAAAAAGCACAAGGCCCCCCCACTGCCAGTCCATTAAAGCAGCGCCCTAAACTATCAGAGGAGTGGGTGGAAGACCGACACAGCCCTCCTATGGGCGATTTCATAGCTTCCATGCCTTCATCAGAAAAAACGGCAATGGAAGCATTTATGAAGGAGATGCTGATAGCTCTAAATGATTCCTTACCAGTAAATTTGGACTCTTAAACATCCACCCTAAAAACATCTATGGAAGAAATGGATGACAGAATCACTCAGACAGAAAATAAAATGAGCGAAATTACAGAGTCTCATAATAACCGAATTGATGAACATTATGCTTTAACAGAAGAAGTAGACGTACTTAAACTAAAGCTAGCAGACCTGGAGGATAGAAACAATGTTAAGTTTAGGGGAATTCCAGAGTCGGTCCCAGCGACGGAAATTACTAAATATCTTCAGCAATTGATCAAAACCATCCTACCAGACACAACACCTATAGACCTAGCAATCGTCAGAGCTCATAGGCTACCAAAGCCTAAATTTATTCCTGAATCAGCGCCCTTAAATGTAATAGCCCGGTTTCATTTTTTCCACATTAAAGACGCTATGATGCAAGCAGCCCGCAAACTAAACCAACTGATGGCTCCTTACAATGGAATCCGCCTTTATATGGATCTATCACAGGCGACACTGCAGGCGAGAAGAAAATTTTCCCCAGTTTTGTACAGCAAAAATTCTGATCAGAGTCAACCATGCATTCTCTAAACCAGAAGCAACTTTGATGTTGAAAACATGGGGCGTCTCCCTGTCCGATGCTACCTTTATGGGCCCATCCAGAAGACAAAGAGCACCGAAAAAGAATTATTCGACCTCTGACTTGGGCTGCTGAGAATTTCGAATTATGCAAATCTGGGATTTTCCTCGAAAAAGCCTGAACACTGCTCTCGCTCAGGTGAACTTTACCCCCCATAATGCACAAGCCCACATTCTACATGGACTTGTTGTTGTGTTATACATCCATCAATCGTTTGATGGAATTTATGTTCAAGCTAACATGCTGGTTGTTTACCCCCTTTGTTATGATTAGACATCAGATTCTGTCCACACTATAGCAAAAATACGCACTTTCCATGGTTGTTGAACTTCTTTCCATAAATGCCAATGGGCTAAATTAACCATTTAAACACTCTTTATTGTGGAAAGAAGCCCTCGCTCAAAAAGCAGATATATTATGTGTGCAAGAAACTCATTTTGATGCTTTCGCATGCCCAAAAATGTCCCATACTAAATTTCCCAATATATTTTTAGCCTGCGCATCAAACAAAAAAGCAGGTGTCTTGATTGCATTTAGAGACTCGGTAACTACAGAGAGAACTTCTATAATACAAGACCCTAAGGGAAGATAGATTATTTCGGGAGATCTGTATATGCACCTAATGCAGCTCAGATAAGATTTCTAAACAAAACTATAAAAAAACTGTGGAGGTATGGAAGGGCTAGATTGATCATATGCAGAGATTTTAATTTAATTCCTGATGGAGACATTGATACGTCAAGTCAGATACTTAAGAAAGCTCCCGTACTGGGTCCTTGGTTACAGAAGGAGGCATTTTACGATACGTTCAGATGCATGAATGCCTCAGCAAATGAATACACATTTTATTTCCCAAGCCACAGATCGGTTCACGAATTGATCTGATCCTAGTAGACAGATGGTCCCTACTTTTAGTCAGAGATGCCTCAATTAATACTGCCACTTGGTCAGACCATGCTTAAATTTCAGCCACCTTCTCATGGGGTGAAGGGGGGGAGAAAGTTGATCATGAAGGAGCAACCAGTATATCCGACACCCTGACGGAATATTTTAGGTATAATTCCCCTTGGGAAGTATACGGATTTGGAACGCACATAAGGCATTCTTTAGAGGAGTTCTCATTAAGCTCAGTGCAAGGCACAAGAGGGAAAAAGGAAAACAACTCAATGACATTTTCTCTCAAATTACAAACACTGAAGCACTCCTACAGACCTTACTTTCGGATAAAAACAATAAACAGCTCGTTACTTTAAGGCAACTTTAAGGTAAATTGCGTAATCTCCTGATGGATAATTTTGACAAAGTGATGAAAAATACAAGATTAAATTACTACTCTTCTATTAATAAACCCTCGAGACTAATGGCGCGTTGAGTCAAGAAAACAATTAAAACAAAAATCCCATTTATATCCAACCCAGATGCCAAGGGAGAAAAAATATCTCACCTGAAACAGATAGCTGAATGCTTTCGCAAATTTTATGAAAATCTATATAATCTTAAAGAGGACATCTCCACTCCTCAACCAACTCAACAAGAAATATCAGCTTTTCCCAACTATATCAGAATCTCAAAACAAAATCCTGAATGAGCCTATATCAACACAATCAGAACATAAAAAAATCAAAAATCTCCAGGTCCGGATGGTTTTTCCAATGAATATTATAAAGCCTTTGCGGGAATCCTTTCACCACATTTGACTCATATGTTCAACCAGGCCATTGAACAGGGTAAATTCCCAAAAGAAATGCTTGAAGCCACAGGAGTGACTATAGCTGAACCTGGCAAGGACTGCTCTCCCTTAACAAACTTTTGCCCTATCTCACTACTTAATTGTGACACAAAATTATACTAAAAAATTATAGCCCAAAGACTCCAGAAAACTTTATTGTCCATGGTTCATTCAGATCAGGTAGGCTTTATTAAAGGAAGATGAGCTTCAGATGGAACGAGAAGAGTGATAAATCTCCTTTCATTGTTCGATTTCTCTCGTATCCCTGCCATTCTCCTAGCCTTGGATGCTGAAAAAGCCTTTGATCGGTTTCACTGAGGTTATAACTTCTCTGTACTTCAAAAATTTGGTTTTACCGGTAATTTTATTAAAGCACTATATTCATCTCACTCGGCCAAGGTTCTAGTAGACAGCACATTATCAGAAACCTTCCATATTACAAATGGCACCCGTCAGGGTTGCCCAATATCGCCACTGGTATCCATACTAGCAATAGAATCCTTAGCAGAACATATATGAATAAACTCCAATATCAAAGGAATACAAGCAGGAACTAGACAACACAAAATAAGTTTATTCGCAGATGACATTCTATTAACATTAACCCCCTAGAATCTTTAAGATCTGTGTATTCTACTATCTCTCAATTCTCAAAAATCTCATACTATAAACTAAATGTCTCCAAGTCACAAATCCCAGGCATCCATATGAATGAAGATCAAAAAAGTGAGAGAAAACAAGAATTTCCCTTCCAATGGCAATTCCAAAATATTCCTTACCTCGGTATCCGTATCTGTTTTCCCCTTACCAATTTAATATCAACTAATTCTATCCCCTACTAAAGACACTACAGGAAGAGTTAAACTATTTTAAAAAACATCAAACCACATGGATTGGTCGAATAGTATTATATAAAATGATAATTCTCCCTAAATATTATATTTCCAGACTTGACCAGTGCAAGTTCCTCAATTAATAATTCAAAAACTCCAAAGACAGATGGCCGACTACGTGTGGAATAGGTAGCCTCTCAGGATAAGCCGCTCTATCTTATGCAGCAAAGACTAGGCAGCATCAGATGGATCTTCAAAACAATTCTCCAATCTTTATTCCTCCAACAAAGGTAAAACCTGCTTTGACGTTTCGGTCACAGTTGTGACCTTTCTCAAGCATGGTTAACCAGTACAAACTGACACATATAAATACACCCACTACACATTAACAAACACAATTCAGGTGTGGACAAACCAACCCACCATTTAACCCCATAAGTGTATATACATACCTCACAGAATTGTGGGCTACTCCAAGTCCATGTGAAGACATCACAGAGCCATGCATAGGTTAAAAAAGGTTGGAATATACAAAAAAGCCCTCATGTTTAGGCATCAGGTGATATTTAAATCAATCTAATGTTTAGGCATCAGATGATATTTAAATCAATCTATCTTGTCCTTACATAAATCTCAAGTAGGAGTTGACCTCCCTAACTTAGAGGCTTACCGACATGCACTATTAATCAATCAGAAGGCTGGATCACACAATCTATATCGACTAGCTGGCATAATCTAGAACTTGAAGTGGTGAATTTGAAATCCTTAAGTCCCTTGCTCTACACCCACTTCTAAATACAAAACTACACATCCCCCTGTGTCATTAACAATGTCAGCGACGCTGGAAGCTTGGACTAAATTTACATATCTCTAACTAAAGTTCATAATCAGATCCCCTTCGACACTCTAGAATATTTCATCCCGGGGACGCAGTTGTCATCTTGGTCTAAGTTGGGAATAGAGTTTATATCCGATCTGTTTGAGGGAGAAGTTCTTAAATCTGTTCCAAAATTAGCTGAGCAATACAAGCTACAAAACAGTGAAGTGTTCAAATATCTCCAGATAAGATCGCTCGTCCAAACCACTCACTTACAGAAAATACTGCTCCCGCAAATACTCATTTTAAGCATAACAAAACTTCCAAAAGGAAATAAATAAAAAAAAACAGTTTTTTCTATGATCATATGGTAGGAAATCTGAGACCAGGGAAGAGATGTCACCTCCTAAATTGGGAAAAAGAGCTAAAATTAAAGATCCCAATAGAGAGTTGGTTAAACTCGCTTAAAAGTGCAAAACAGCGTGCTGCCTCCCCGAACCCCCAGAGGGCCCGCCCCTTCTCTCAGGTGATTCCTAGCCCGGGGAGCCACCTGGCCGAAACCCGAGAAAGAGGGTCTGATACACCACGTGAAGAAACAGGGAGGCCAGCACATCGAGACCCCCCAACGCCAACAAACCCAAACAACAAGATAGCCAAACAAGAAAGGTATGGTGACCCGTCCTATTCCCCCCCCCCCCCCCGCACCCCTTCCTCCCTTATTCCTTTCCTCTCTCTTTCTTTCTAACTGTTGTCCCCCCTCCCTCGAAGTTCATGTTGTAGTTGTACCAGAACATAAGCTTGAATCCAGAAAATCATTGTTATCTTAAAACTGAGGACAAATCGATCTACCTCACCAAACTGGTGAGGGAGGGGCGATTTAAGCAAAAGTTCCTATGTCAAAATGCACTGAAATTGATGTGTAATTATTGCATATGCCCTGTTTATACTAAAATACTATCTATCCTAATAAAAACGTATTGAACCAAAAGTGCAAAACAAGCGACAAGTTGCTCCAACATGATAGAAAAGCATTTAAAAACTCTCACAAGATGGTATCTTACACCTGTACAATTAAGAAATAGACGCTTGAGCTCAGATGCCATGTGCTGGAGGGGATGTGGACAAGAGGGGTCTCCTCCATATATTTTGGTCTTGTCCATTGATCTCATCCTACTGGTTCAACATTTTTTCCGTAATAAATAAAATCTCCGAGACCAAGATTCCAAGACCCAAGACTCCCTGCTACAGCTCTACTTCTTCTTGGCTTGAAAGGAATCAGACCTCAAACCAGACATTTGATATGTCATATTCTGATGGGGACAAAATTACTTTTATCCAGGAAGTGGTGAACAGAAGTGCCCCAGGCAAACAAATTAATACAAATGATATCTGAGCATAGCATTTTTGAAAAAGTTCTTGCCTACAGAAATAGTGCCTATTCTAAGTACGAAGCGGTGTGGACCCAATGCAATAACAGATTTCTATCCTGATGTCTAAAATTGATGTTCTTTCCAGTTGTAACCCACCCCCTTTTGCCATTCCTTCCCTCCCCCCCCCCCATTCCCTTCTTTCCTACCTTCCAATTTCTGTATTCTCCACATGAAGAATTGTTTATTTTTTAAGATGATGGACTAATTTCAAAACTGTATTACACTTAGACATAATAATTGTCAGATACCTTGCACTGTGTGTACCTAAGACACATAACAAAATAACATGAATATGTATCTGTTACTTAATTTCTGTGATACCAATAAAAAATTGATTGGAAAAAGAACACTGCAACATCCTTCCTGAGCATCGGTGTCCAGAACGGTACACAGTATTCCATGTGAGGCCTGGCGAGTGCCTTATATAGTGGGAGAATAATGTTCTCATCCCTCGCCCCTATACCCCTTTTAATACACTACAAGACTGTATTAGCTTTTGCAGCAGCTGACTGGCATTGGTTGCTCCAGTTAAATCTACAATCCACTAGCACCCCCAGATCTTTTTCCATCTCACTTTTCCCTAGCAGTACCCCATTTAGTGTATATTGGTGACATCCATTTGTGCATAACCTTACATTTATCTGCATTGAACGTCATTTGCCATTTCCTCCCCAAGTACCCAGCTTATTTAGGTCCTTTTATAGCCGCACATTGTCCTCCATTGTATTCATTATCTAGTATAATTTTGTTTCATCTACAAATATTGATATTTTGCTGTGCAGCCCCTCTATCAGGTCATTGATAAATATATTGAACAGAATGGGGCCTAATACTAAACCCTGTGGCACCCCACTAGCAACAGTGGCCCACTTCAATCCCGGTATTGATAGCGTCCATAAATATAAGAAAGTGTTTTAGTTACCACATCACTTAGTTCCCTTAGAACCCTTGGAGGTATTCCATCTGGACCTGGTGATTTATCGATTTTAATTCTCTTTAACCGGCTCTGCACTTCCACCTATGTTTGGTATGCTATAGGTAGCGGGGCGTTCGTTTTATTCCCCTGCATGTCATGTGACACTTCATTTTCATTTGTGAACACACTTGTAAACCGTTTAGTAGATTTGCCTTCCTCCCATTATCTTCTATGATTTCTCTTGCATTATTCGTTAAGGGGCCAGTGCTCTCAGTGCAAATCCTTTTGCTGTTAATATAGTTGAAGAATAGTTTCGGGTTGCTTTTGCTCTCTTTGGCGATCAGTCTTGCTGCCTCCTCCTTAGCAATCTTGATCTTTCCTTTACATACTTTGTTTTTTTCCCTGTATGATATTAGCGCTTCTTCACTGCCTTCTTGTTTTAGTAGTTTAAACGTTTTTTTTAAATTTAGTTTATTGCCCCCTTACAGTCTTGTCGAGCCACATTGGTTTCCTTCTGCTTGTGGTCTTTTTTTTAAAAATGGTATGAACTGCTTACATGAGGTGATTAGGATGTTTTTAAACTTTTCCCATTTGTCATCTGTACGGTTATTTTTGAGGATGTTGTCCCAATTAGTGTTACCAATAATAGTTCTCAGCGGATCAAATTTTGCTTTACTAAAGTTTAGATTTTTAGTCACTCCCTGATAAGCTTTCTAATTGAATGACAGCTGAAAATATATACATTGTGGTCACTGTTTCCCAAGTGCCCCTCAATCTGTACCCCCATGGTTCTGTCTGGTTTGTTAGTTAGTACTAAGTCCAAGGTGGCATTCCCTCTAGTTGGCTCCTGCACCAGTTGGGTAAGGTAGTTATCTTTAATTGTTCTCAAGAACTTATCACCCTTGTGAGATTTACAGGTTTCATTTTTACATGTTATATCCAGGTAATTAAAGTCCCCCATGATAATTACTTTGTTGCAGTTTGGCACTTCTATTTGCCTTAATAATGAGGTTTCAGTTTCTTCTCTTGCTTTTGGTGGCTTATAGAAAACCCCTATCAGGATTTTTTTTTTTTACCCCAAAGAGATTCCACATGTTCATCTCCTGCCCCTATATTCTCCTGTAGCCTTGGCATTAAGTATAATTTAACGTACAGACACTCCTTCCCCTTTCTGTTTACCACGGTCACTTCTGAAGAGATTGTAACCCTGTAAATTCACAGTCCAATCGCGCTTATCATCAAGCCATGTTTCTGTTATTCCAACTATATTGTAGTTTTCATCAGTCATTCTCGCTTCAATCTCGTCCACTTTGCCAATCAGACTTTTTGCATTCGTAGCCATACAATTTATACGGTTGTTGTTCTTTAAATTCATTTTGCTACTAATGGTACTATTGGCTATTCTCTCAGTTCTAACTGTACGAACCCCACCCTCTACTCAACCCCCCATTTCCATTTTTTGGACCCAGGTCGCTATCGACCCTGTCCACCGCCCTATTAATCTTTTTGCCCTCCCCCCAGTCCTTAGTTTAAACACTCCTTCAGCCTTCTAGCCATCTTCTCCCCCAACACAGCTGCACCCTCCCCATTGAGATGCAGCCCGTGCCTATGGTAGAGCCTGTAGCCAACAACAAAGTCAGCCCAGTTTTTCAGGAACCCGAACCCTTCCTTCTTACACTAACTCCAGAGCCACTTGTTTACCTCCCTAAGATCCTGCTGCCTTTCTAATGTGGCTTTAGGTGCAGGTAAAATTTCCAAGAAAACTACCCTGGAAGTCTTCGCCCGAAGCTTGCATTCTAGGTCCCTGAAATAATTTTTGAGGGCCCTCCATTGACCTTTAATTTGTTCATTGGTGCCAATGTACACCATGACCGCTGGATCCTCACCAGCCCCGCCCAGTAATCTGTCAATCTGACCGGCGATGTGTCGAACTCGAGCGCCATGAAGACAACACACTGTTTGACGATCCCAGTCTTTGTGGCAGATTGCCCTTTCTGTACTCCTTATAACTGAGTCCCCCACCACTAGGACCTGTCTAGTCTGCCCTGCGCTCTCGTCCCTGTCTCACTGGAGCAGACAGCCCCCTGGAGTTCAGAGGGCATGTCGTGCTGCAGTGGTGCTGGCTCTGTAATGGCATTCCCCTCATCTGCCAACTTTGCAAACTGGTTGGGTCGTGCCAGTTCAGGACTAGCCTCTGTTTCTCTTCTCTCTACCCCTTCTAACTGTTACCTAGCTGGCTGCCTGTTCCCCCTGTTCTTCCATACTACCATCTGCTCCCACCTCTACCCGAGCGAGTGCCTGCTCAGTGAGCACCAAACTTTTTTTCATGATGCCAATAGATCTCAGTGTTGCCAGTTGCTCATTTAGATCCAGGATTTGGGCCTCCAAATGTGCGAGGTGCATTCATCTTGCGCAACAGTATGCACCCTCGATCGGCTGATCCAGGACCACATACATTGCACAAGTAGCACACTGGATGATTTTGCCAGACATGGAGCTCATCCTAACGGGAATCTACAATTTACGTGTGGATGTAGTAAAGATTAATTCAATCACGCGCAACCCCTTTGATTTTTTATGTCTCCGCCCCTTTTGATGTCTCTTTGACGCTTGACCTTCGGCCCTCACATTTTTGGTGAAACCAGGCATCCTCCTCTGTCTGGCAGCCTCCACCCTTGAATTCCAGGGAATGTGACGTACCAGGGCCCCTTCCGCACATTGCAGCCCCCACCCTTGAATCAGCGTGTCTCATGATAATAAAGGCTTTTACTATATTTATGGACTGGATTGCTGTTATACAGCTTTTTTTTCCAAGTCCCCTTATGAGTGCGAGGGGTAATATATAGAACGCATCTCCAGCCGTTATTATAGAGAGCACACGGTAGCCAAAAAATAGCCTTTCTCCACTGCCAGCTCGAGCTCTATCATAGACCATGTGCGGACGATAGACCTCTCTTCATTAGAGTGGCTACTCGGCTCTGACTGTCAATTTAAAGCGCAAGTGTAACAAGGGGAAACATTAACTTGTGGTTCATTTTTTCCGGCAGCACAAGGAAAAATAAATTGCATGGCAGGTACACTTTAACTTTAGCGAGGCCAAAGTCATTTTTGATGTAGCCAAAATTTTTATAATCGTCGGGTAGCCTGTAGGGTAAGTTTTTGTCTTGTTGACAAAGGGGTACAGACTAGTGAAATCTTAATAATGTATCGTTTCATCCTCACCCAATCTATAGTGTAGCTTTATTGCGTTAGTTCGATCCCCATACAGTGCGTCACAAGGGTCTAACGGCAACAGGAACAGGGTTTTAAGAAGAAATGCCGGAAGATTCAAATTGGTCTTAACCATTCCATGTCATTCATGTTCCCATAAGACACGTAAAGAATACCCTGCGCATTATAAAAAACGCTTTTTAGCTAAAAAAAAAACCTAGTTTAGTTGGCTGAACTTGGTTTTAGTGACGTTATTTTGAGTGTCTTCGAGGTAGCAGACGGGGCATCTGTGGTAAAAACAGCCCTGAAATTCAAAAGCGATATGTTGACTGTCAACAGACGCATGCCCGTTTTTCACCCCCTCTCAGTGCGTGCTGTATGGCTTTGTTTTCCCTATGTGACACATACTTCAATCACTGAATAGCGGGGATTAAGTACCTGTCAGGACAGGTTAGGAACCAGGGGGCACAGAATCCCTACACCAGCCCTCTCCCCTGTCCCTGCCTACTTGCCCCCCTGGGCCGAACCCCCAGGCAGCAACTGGGCGGCGGTCCCTACTCTGCACTAAGGAGAACCCCATGACAGATGGGACAGAGAAGACCAACTAACCAAAAGCAACTGACAAAACACATCCTAAGAGTAAGGAAAATAAAGGGTTACACCAAACAGGAACGTCAGACCCAGGGAAAGGACAAGCTCAGAGTCAAAAAACTGGAGACAGAACTGCTGTAGTGGGTGTTAGCTGGACAGGACCAAAACAAACACTGCACTGAGCTCCAGTCTCAGCCAAGCTAAATACAGAAATACCCGCCTAGGGCAGGGCGGGTTGTGATGATGTGCTGGCCAGTGATGCAATTAACCGGGCCTTCCTCCAGCCACGCCTCCTAAGGGGGACTCCAAGCCTGGCCGGCACGGACGCGCCCGCATGCAGGGGGACCCGCACCGCTGACCAGCCCGAGTGCCCACCAGCACGGGGGAACCCCGAGCCACAACGCACATACGACTGCCGACGGCATCGGGAAGGCCAGCACACCCACGCTGGGAACCAACGCCCCCAGCGGTGAGCCTCCTTCTAACAGTATCTTTTTTTGGCCTTATGGTAATTATCAATGGGCAAAACAGCTATTGTGTCTTCAGGTAAAAATTTAAACCTGTATATCGCCATGCATGCAGACACGAGAGTGATGTGCTGGAATGGGTCAACGAAATAAGTTGCAGTAACCTTTTTTCTTTTTCTGTACAATACATTGTAACTGTTTTTTTAGGAATTCCCATCACCCGATCTCTGTACAGCTCACATGCCTGGCATAACATTTCCACGCCGTTCCTACAATACAACTTCAATTCTGACTTAAAATCAAATGTACAGCCTTTTTGCATCTCATACCACTCCACAAACTCCTTTTTGTTGTCAGGCATCATGTACTTGGGTGCATAATATTTAGCATCAGGAAGGAGGCCGACATAATTCTGTTGTTTTTACAGTGTTGAAAAAGTAGGGGAAATGACCCTTCGCCCCTGAAAAACCCGTAGCTTGGAGTAACTTGCTAAGCTTCATGGGTATGAAGTTAAGCGAGTCTATGAAACAAGTTCAGCGTGGCCACAGTCACACACAGAAGACATCTGCCTTGAGTAGAGATGAGCGAGCACCAAAATGCTCGGGTGCTCGTTACTCGGGACGAAATTACCGCGATGCTCGAGGGTTCGTTTCGAGTAACGAACCCCATTGAAGTCAATGGGCGACCCGAGCATTTTTGTATTTCGCCGATGCTCGCTAAGGTTTTCATGTGTGAAAATCTGGGCAATTCAAGAAAGTGATGGGAACGACACAGCAATGGACAGGGCAGGCGAGGGGCTACATGTTGGGCTGCATCTCAAGTTCACAGGTCCCACTATTAAGCCACAATAGCGGCAAGAGTGGCCCCCCCCCCTCCCAACAACTTTTACTTCTGAAAAGCCCTCATTAGCAATGCATACCTTAGCTAAGCACCACACTACCTCCAACAAAGCACAATCACTGCCTGCATGACACTCTGCTGCCACCTCTCCTGGGTTACATGCTGCCCAACCGCCCCCCCTCCCCCCCACAGCGCACACCAAAGTGTCCCTGCGCAGCCTTCAGCTGCCCTCATGCCACGCCACACTCATGTCTATTTAGAAGTGCGTCTGCCATGAGGAGGAACCGCAGGCACACACTGCAGAGGGTTGGCACGGCTAGGCAGCGACCCTCTTTAAAAGGGGCGGGGCGATAGCCCACAATGCTGTACAGAAGCAATGAGAAATATAATCCTGTGCCACCGCCATCAGGAGCTGCACACGTGGGCATAGCAATGGGGAACCTATGTGCCACACACTATTCATTCTGTCAAGGTGTCTGCATGCCCCAGTCAGACCGCGGTTTTTAATTCATAGACACAGGCAGGTACAACTCCCTATTGTGAAGTCCCTGTGGACCGACAGCATGGGTGGCTCCCTGGAACCCACCGGCGGTACATAAAAATATCCCATTGTAGTGCCCATCACAGCTGAGGTAGTAATGTCATGTTTAATGCAGGTGGGCTTCGGCCCACACTGCATGCCCCAGTCAGACTGGGGTTCTTTACAAGTGGACAGATGTAGGTTAAACTCCGTGTGCACCTACAGCATGGGTGGCTCCCTGGAACCCACCGGCAATACACAAAAATATCCCATTGCATTGCCCAACACAGTGGATGTAACATCAGCTGTAATGCAGGTGGGCTAAAAATTAATTTGATTACACTGTAGGCGAGGGCCCACAAAAATTGCTGTATCAACAGTACTAATGTACATCAAAAAAATTGGCCATGGCCAACCAAGAGGGCAGGTGAAACCCATTAATCGCTTTGGTTAATGTGGCTTAAGTGGTAACTAGGCCTGGAGGCAGCCCAGTTTAACGAAAAATTGGTTGAAGTTAAAGTTTCAACGCTTTTAAGAGCATTGAAACATATAAAAATTGTTTAGAAAAATTATATGAGTGAGCCTTGTGGCCCTAAGAAAAATTGCCCGTTCAGCGTGATTACGTGAGGTTTCAGGAGGAGGAGCAGGAGGAGGAGGAGGAGGAATATTAGACACAGATTGATGAAGCAGAAATGTCCCCGTTTTGGATGGTGAGAGAGAACGATGCTTCCATCCGCGGGTGCAGCCTACGTATTGCTTACGTATCGCTGCTGTCCGCTGGTGGAGAAGAGAAGTCTGGGGAAATCCAGGCTTTGTTCATCTTGATGAGTGTAAGCCTGTCGGCACTGTCGGTTGACAGGTGGGTACGCTTATCCGTGATGATTCCCCCAGCCACACTAAACACACTCTCTGACAAGACGCTAGCCGCAGGACAAGCAAGCACCTCCAGGGCATACAGCGCGAGTTCAGGCCACGTGTCCAGCTTCGACACCCAGTAGTTGTAGGGGGCAGAGGCGTCACGGAGGACGGTCGTGCGATCGGCTACGTACTCCCTCACCATCCTTTTACAGTGCTCCCGCCGACTCAGCCCTGACTGGGGAGCGGTGACACAGTCTTGCTGGGGAGCCATAATGCTGGCAAAGGCCTTGGATAATGTTCCCCTTCCTGCGCTGTACATGCTGCCTGATCTCTGCGCCTCCCCTGCTACCTGGCCCTCGGAACTGCGCCTTCTGCCACTAGCGCTGTCGGATGGGAAGTTTACCATCAGTTTGTCCACCAGCGCCCTGTGGTATAGCATCATTCTCGAACTTCTTTCCTCTTCGGGAATGAGAGTGCAAAGGCTCTCCTTATACCGTGGATCGAGCAGTGTGTACACCCAGTAATCCGTAGTGGCCAGAATGCGTGCAACGCGAGGGTCACGCGAAAGGCATCCTAACATGAAGTCAGCCATGTGTGCCAGGGTACCTGTACGCAACACATGGCTGTCTTCACTAGGAAGATCACTTTCAGGATCCTCCTCCTCCTCCTCTTCCTCCTCCTCAGGCCATACACGCTGAAAGGATGACAGCCCAGCAGCATCTGTACCCTCAGCAGTGGGCCAATCTGTCTCTTCCCCCTCCTCCTCATCCTCCTCATGCTCCTCCTCCTCCTCCTCAACGCGCTGAGATATAGACAGGCGGGTGCTCTGACTATCCAGCGACATACTGTCTTCCCCCGGCTCTGTTTCCGAGCGCAAAGCGTCTGCCTTTATGCTTTGCAGGGAACTTCTCAAGATGCATAGCAGAGGAATGGTGACGCTAATGATTGCAGCATCGCCGCTCACCACCTGGGTAGACTCCTCAAATGTTCCAAGGACCTGGCAGATGTCTGCGCTCTTCTGTAAATAATTGAGGAGGCTGACTCCCACTGCGCCGCGCAAGTTGGAGTTGGTATTCCACTATAGCTCTACGCTGCTCATAGAGTCTGGCCAACATGTGGAGCGTAGAGTTCCACTGTGTGGGCACGTCGCACAGCAGTCGGTGCACTAGCAGATTAAACCTATGTTGCAGTGTTCGCAGGGTGGCAGCGTGCGTGTGGGATTTGCGGAAATGTGCGCAGAGCTGGCGCACCTTTCCGAGCAGGTATGACAAGTGGGGGTAGCTTTTCAGAAAGCGCTGAACCACCAAATTAAAGACATGGGCCAGACATGGCACGTGCGTGAGGCTGCCGAGCTGCAGAGCCGCCACCAGCTTACGGCCGTTGTCACACACGACCATGCCCGGTTGGAGGCTCAGCGGCGCAAGCCAGCCGTCGGTCTGCTCTGTCAGACCCTGCAGCAGTTCGTGGGCCGTGTGCCTCTTCTCTCCTAAGCTGAGTAGTTTCAGCACGGCCTGCTGACGCTTGCCCACCGCTGTGCTGCCACGCCGCGTGACACCGACTGCTGGCGACGTGCTGCTGACACATCTTGATTGCGAGACAGAGGTTGCGTTGGAGGAGGAGGAGGAGGAGGAAGGTGCTTTAGTGGAGGAAGCATACACCGCCGCAGATACCACCACCGAGCTGTGGCCCGCAATTCTGGGGGTGGGTAGGACGTGAGCGGTCCCAGGCTCTGACTCTGTCCCAGCCTCCACTAAATTCACCCAATGTGCCGTCAGGGAGATATAGTGGCCCTGCCCGCCTGTGCTTGTCCACGTGTCCGTTGTTAAGTGGACCTTGGCAGTAACCGCGTTGGTGAGGGCGCGTACAATGTTGCGGGAGACGTGGTCGTGCAGGGCTGGGACGGCACATCAGGAAAAGTAGTGGCGACTGGGAACCGAGTAGCGCGGGGCAACCGCCGCCATCATGCTTTTGAAAGCCTCCGTTTCCACAAGCCTATACGGCAGCATCTCTAGGCTGATCAATTTTGCAATGTGCACGTTTAACGCTTGAGCGTGCGGGCGCGTGGCGTCGTAGTTGCGCTTGCGCTCAAACTGTGGCACTAGCGACGTCTGGACGCTGCGCTGAGAGACATTGCTGGATGGGGCCGAGGACAGCGGAGGTGAGGGTGTGGGTGCAGGCCAGGAGAGGGTAGTGCCTGTGTCCTCAGAGGGGGGTTGGATCTCAGTGGCAGGTTGGGGCACAGGGGGAGAGGCAGTGGTGCAAACCGGAGGCGGTGAACGGGCATCGTCCCACCTTGTGGGGTGCTTGGCCATCATATGCCTGCGCATGCTGGTGGTGGTGCCTCCCCAGCTGATCTTGGCGCGACAAAGGTTGCACACCACTGTTCGTCGGTCGTCAGGCGTCTCTGTGAAAAACTGCCACACCGTAGAGCACCTTGACCTCTGCAGGGTGGCATGGCGCGAGGGGGCGCTTTGGGAAACAGTTGGTGGATTATTCGGTCTGGCCCTGCCTCTACCCCTGGCCACCGCACTGGCTCGGCCTGTGCCCACACCCTCACTTGGCCCTCCGCGTCCTCGGCCGCGTCCACATCCTCTAGGCCTACCCCTACCCCTCAGCATGCTGTATTACCAGGGATTTGATTTCCCAGGCAGGAAAGAAATTGGCGCAAGGCTGCACTCAACCGTAGCTGGTTGCGTCTGATTTTTGTACGTTGTACACGCAGCACACACGTACACGGAGACCTTAGGACTGACACAGGCAGGCCAAATATAATTTCTTTTCCTTTTTAGCTTAGGGAAGACCCCACTGCGTATATTCAATGAACAAGAAGTTTAATATCTGTGGTGTGGCCCTCAAAAAGTGTCACACAAGTATAGTGTAGCAGAGTTATTAACTCTAGCAGAGCAGGTATTTGCCAGTCAGGAAAGACAATGGCGCAAGCCTGCAGTAAAGCGTAGCTGGTTGCGTCTGATTTTTGTACGTTGTCCACGCAGCACACACTTACACGCAGACCTTAGGACTGACACAGGCAGGCCAAATATAATTTCTTTTCCTTTTTAGCTTAGGGAAGACCCCACTGCGTATATTCAATGAACAAGAAGTTTAATATCTGTGGTGTGGCCCTCAAAAAGTGTCTCACAAGTATAGTGTAGCAGAGTTATTAACTCTGGCAGAGCAGGTATTTGCCAGTCAGGAAAGACAATGGCGCAAGCCTGCAGTAAAGCGTAGCTGGTTGCGTCTGATTTTTGTACGTTGTACACGCAGCACACACGTACACGGAGACCTTAGGACTGACACAGGCTGGCCAAATATAATTTTTTTCCTTTTTAGCAAAGGGAAGACCCCACTGCGTGTATTCAATGAACAATGTATGTCTTCTGGCCCTGCCTACACAATTCTATCCCTGTAGTATTAATGCCGGGTGAAATGGTCTGCACAGCCGGTTTTGAGGAAAAAAAAAAAATGCAACACTGCTAACAGCAGCCTGGACAGTACTGCACACGGATAGATGTGGCCCTAGAAAGGACCGTTGGGGTTCTTGAAGCCTACACTCACTGCTAACACTCTCCCTGCCTAACCACCACTTCTGTCCCTATTGCAGGGCGCAATGCTCTGCAGATCCAATTTTGGACAAAAAAAAATAAAAATACTGTGCTAACACAGTACTGCACACTAGTAGATGTGGCCCTGAGAAGGGCCGTTGGGGTTCTTGAAGCCTACACTGACTCCGAACGCTCTCCCTACAGCAGCACCAGCAGCAGCACTTTCCCTCAGCTAAGTCACAAGGCATGTGTGGCGAGCCGCGGGAGGGGCCGATTTTTATACTCGGGTGACATCTGATCGCCCCAGCCACTCACAGCAGGGGGGTGGTATAGGGCTTGAACGTCACAGGGGGAAGTTGTAATGCCTTCCCTGTCTTTCAATTGGCCCGAAAAGCGCGCTAACGTCTCAGAGAGGAAACTGAAAGTAACCGGAACACCGCGTGGTACTCGTTACGAGTAACGAGCATCCCGAACACCCTAATATTCGCACGAATATCAAGCTCGGACGAGTACGTTCGCTCATCTCTAATTATGATACATTTTTCCCCGTTTGCATCATTTATCAGATTCCTAAATATCTACATCCTGATAGTCGTGCACTGTTCATAAATCTCCCGTGCTAAATCTAAACCTTGGAGATTCTGTCCTCTCAGGATCTTCAGATTATTCTATAGCGATAGTGATAGATAATTGACCCCACTGACCTGTTTTCTTGTCTTGTACCATGAGCACAGAACCATAGCCACCATCTCCCAGCTTCTGTATCACACAGAAGTTCTCCTGAAGATCTATCTCCTGTAGACCCTGGGAAGCAAAGGAGACAAGTCCTTCCAGGATAAGCTGCACATCTCGTGTACTGGAGGCCATTGTGTACTGGAGGCCATTGTGTCCTGTAGAAGTTAGAGGCAAGAAAATAGTTAATGATGATCATTAATTTTCTCTCTGACCTTATAGAGTGAAGTATACTATCTAATATCATGTATATAGAAAACGATTAAAAGAAACAAAATATAAAATCGTTAAAAATATGTTGAGTAAAGTTGAAAAAATGACCTTGGAGAAATCAAATTTAGGTTCAATTTAGGTGTGTGAAAATTCTTCACAAAGGCTCAGGGATGTTGAAGTCTTTGGAAGCAGAGAAGTCACTGACTTGAGAAGGTAGGAGTCTTTTTATATAATGGTAGGTAAGTTACACCCAAGGATCAATGAGCTCCTGATTGGCTAGGAGTCAATATGTACTTGTTGTATACATAACATCAGGCATCAAGGGAATTAGCATTGCTATAGCATTCCTGCAAACTGCAGCCATAGATGGGGTCAAGTGTTGAAACTTTATCTTAGACACACCCCATTGAAAGGAAAACATTTATTTAGTAACAAGTAGCCTTACCCTCCATTATTATAATGATAGCATGCACCTTCTGATGTGTGCTACACTGGAGACTAACAAAACCTTCACATTTTAGGAGGTAACATTTCACAAAAATTAGATTTGATATACTTTTATATTTACTTGGATTTCAAAGTTGAAACTGTAAAATCAGTGAACTTCCTGCAGTAAATAAAGTTAAATCTTATTTTTTATTTTATTAAAAAGTACATTCAGTAGTATAGTCAGCATAATCAGTATTTTCTACACTTTTCTGGAATGGCCATGGGGCCAACAATCCACCTAAGGTTTGACTGAAATTGATACTCCACTGTATTCCTCCTTCATCCAGTAATGTCTTTATATATAAAGAAGGGATATTGCATTCTCTCTATAACTCACTACAAATGAAGATTGCATTATTATAAAGCTTGCTTTTATCTCATTTATATTCATAATAGAAGGAAAGTTAATATGATTAAACTCTTTCAAATCCACAGATTGGTTGAAATAGTGAAATCTAAAAAATAAGCACTGAATAATTTTTCAAGATTACGGTGAGCGCTTCAGCAATTATCTCTGCTATCTCCTTTAGACCCCTCTAAACCAAAATAAACAACCTGAATATTATCAGTATCCAAGGCCCAATTTCCAGATGAGCTTCTAATTGCCACTTTCCGGGCTTAAGAATCAAAAATTGACCTAAAAACCAAATGACAAATTTTGAATGACCTAAAGTAAAAAAAAATACAAGATAAGAGAATCTACTTTCAGAGAGAAAACAGATACAAAATAGGAATTTAAAAGTTCGGCCTTCTCAACATTATTCTTAACTAGAGATGAGCGAGCATACTCGTCCGAGCTTGATGCTCGTTCTAGTATTACTGTACTCGAGATGCTCATTACTCGAGACGAGCACCACGCGGTACTCCTCTCGATTAAACGAGCACTGACCATTGAATTCAATGGAGCCGGCAATACAGCCGGCTCCATTGAAAGCAATGGGCTGCCGGCGATCGCGGGATGAATTGTCGGGAAGGGCTTAAATATATAGGCCCTTCCCTGCAATTCATCCAGAAATGTGTAAAAATAAAAAAAATATATACTCACCTGGTCCCGGCAGACGGAGTTAAGCGCGGCCGGCTGCAGTCCTCCTGAACTGCTCTGAACAGCTGTGAGTAGTATTCAGCAGCCAGGGATTTAAAATCCCCGACAGCCCGAAATGCAGCCCTGCATGTTGCTCCTCGCCTTCCCTATCCATTTCTGTGTTTTTTACATGACTTTGGTGATTTGCTAAGATTTTCACAAATGAAAACCTTAGCGGAGTACCAGTCATATACAAAAATGCTCGAGTCGCCCATTGACTTCAATGGGGTTCGTTACTCGAAACGAACTCTCGAGCATCACTGAAATTTCGTCCCGAGTAACGAGCACTCGAGCATTTTGGTGCTCGCTCATCTCTATTTGTAACAAATAAAATATTTTTGGGGGTATCAAATTTATCTTTTTTCTTCTGGGTTTTTTCTGTATGGTTTAATTCCATAGAGGCTTTATTATATGCGGCTTCGATGAGGTCGGGAGGGTAACCTTTGTTTTTAAATCGTTCTTTTAAAATTTGTGCTTGGGAGGCGTACATATTGATGGTATAACAATTCCTGCGTATCCTCCTAAACTGACCGAAGGGGATATTCGTTTTCCACTCTTTTTTGTGACAGCTGGAAAAATTCAAAAAGCTGTTGCAATCGGTGGGTTTAAAATGGGTACGCGTCTGTATTTCACCTTCCTTAGCCATTAAAACTAAATCTAAAAAAACTACTTCAGTTTTACTAATATTACATTCAAATTTTAAATTAAAATTATTATCATTAATCTTAAAAATAAACTTATTTAAATCCTCCAGGGTACCTTCCCAAATAAATAAAATGTCATCTATAAAACGCCTATAAAACGAGATTCTATCATCATAAAAAACATTTTTTTCGAAAAAACCCATAAATAAATTTGCATAACTGGGGGCAAATTTTGTCCCCATCGCTGTACCTCTCGTCTGTATATAAAATCCTTCATTATAAGTAAAATAATTGTTATTAAGAATAAAACTAATGGCTTCTATTAAAAAAATTTTTTGTTTAGGCGGCATGAGGGGATCATTTTCTAAAAAATATGATATTGCTTCCAAACCTAAATGGTGTAAAATATTAGAATAAAGAGAAGACACATCCAATGTCACCCATATTGATGTGTCTCTCCAAGTGATGTCTTTTAAAAGGGTTAAAACATGTCCCGTGTCCTTAATGTAAGATGGTAAATGGATTACATATCTCTGGAGATGTCTATCGATGTATTCTGAGAGGGGGCTGGTTATAGAGTCAATACCTGAGATTATAGGTCGCCCTGGTGGTTCTAAAGTGTCCTTGTGCACCTTAGGTAAAAAATAAAAATAAGGTATCTCTGGGTTGCGGTTATAGATAAATTTGTATTCGTCTTTTGAAATACAATTATTTTCCAGAGCTTTTTCTATAAAAATATACTCTGAAATTTTTTTCGTTGGATCATAGGATAATTTTTCATAGTAACTTTCGTCACTGAATATTCTCATGGCTTCTCTATTGTAATAATCCCTATCCATTATTACTGTGCCTCCTCCTTTATCCGCTTTTTTAATAATAATTTCCTTATTTTCTGATAGATTTTTTTATGGTAGTTAATTCTTTTCTGTTCATATTTGAGGTACTATTGTTTCTATTGTTGCACATAGTAGAAAAATCGTCCAAAACACTCTGATAGAACAAAACAATAAATTTGCCTTTACTTTCAATAGGAAAAAAATGACTTTTCAAAAGAAATATATAATATACCTAAAACAGTTGGAGTGTATAAATGCGGAAGAAAGCGCTGTAAGTGTTGCGACAGTATTGGACAAGGAAGGAAAGAGGTCTATTGTAATAGAGAAAAGAAAAATATAAAAATAGACCAATTCCTGAATTGTTGTTCCGGCTTTATAATCTACCTAATAGAGTGTCCATGTAGATTACAATATATTGGTCGCACCACTAATACTTTAAGTTCTAGATTAAATCAGCACAGGTTTAATATTTCTATGGGTTACATGAAACAGTGTTTCACGGCATTTTGCAATAGAACATCAAAAAAACCCAAAGGACCTGCGCATCACACCTTTAGACCATATCCGTAATCATTCCTTCTCACAACTAAAAACCAGAGAAATGTTCTGGATCTATAGGATGGATTCGTTAGTGCCTGTGGGATTAAATGAGGTGCTAGAAAAAATATGAGGAACGACAGAACATTGCATTAGAATATAAATATACGGAGACAATGTTTGGTTCAATATATCATTTGGTAGATAGGAATAGAGATTATGCAATTTATGATGGTATTTTTGATACATATAGGTTTATCTTTTTTATAAGTATCTTTTTATAAAAAATTTTTTTCCTTCTTTATAAAAAATAATTTAAAAAAAATAGGAATAATGACACATCAGCTCTATATGAAGTATAAGTATGGATACATATAATTAATCCTACAGAATAATTCTTTTTAACTTCATGAAAATTTATGAAAACTATTTTTGAGAAATAATGTGGTTGAAGACATATTTATTGTATCTAATTGTGATTATTTTAATGCAGGTATACCGCTATTTAGCGGAGTTCTAATCTATTTTCATCAGCCGGAGTTCAATGCGTGGGGACGCAGTTACGTAAACTGCGTAGGTTTATACGTAGCTACGTAAATGGCGTAACTTGATTAACCTTGAACCGTCATATCTAATCCCCCGACCCTTGATCAGCACGTCAGCGAGGGTGAGACCGGCGTTCCACGATGCAAGCTCCGGACTCTGTCATCATGAAATGTGAGTAACCCTATATAAAGTGATGTTTGTTACATTTACTCATGCTTGAAAAAGGCGCTGATATTAGTGCCGAAACGCGTTGCAAGACTTTTATATGTTTTTTATGTACATTTGTACAATTAAATATATTTTGCTATATACTGTGGAGACTCGGCAGTTTCCCTTTTTGGATCGCAAGACCCTAAAGAAAGAGCGCAGGAGGAGTTTTTTTCTATCTCCTGTATCGGATAAGGTACTTAGGAGAGAAGTCATTGATATGCTGCTGTAGGAGACGTTTGATGGCATCCTGGCATGTGCGTCTTTCCTGATGTCAGACTTTAGGCAAGATTTTGAAAGCTCAAATTCAACAGATACATTTGTGGTATCTGCATCGTCTGAGGTTCCTTCAGATGAGTCTGATTTCTTGTTTCCAACATTCCTCCAAGAAAAACAAAACTTCACAAGATTTACTCCTCCTACTACAGTCTATTGCTAAAAGACCATTGAACATCTTCAGAGCTCCAGGTGGAAATCTGCTCCATGGGGATGGCGGCTCAATATTCTCCAGATTACCTTGCCACTCCACTATATGCTGTGTTTATGAAAACTGCTGACTGCCATGGAAATTCGCCTGTGAGCAAACAGTAGAGAACAATACCAAAGGACCATACATCCAATGGGAAGTCTACAAGCAAACAATCCTTGTCTGTAACTTGGCTCATCTCTGGAGCCATGTATGAGACACTGCCAATCCAGGTTTTCGCCATTGTTCCTTTAATACACGAAAGACCAAAGTCCGTAATTTCTATACAGTAGCAGTCCTCATCAAACACCAAAATGTTCTCTGGTTTGATATCCAAATGCACCAGCCCTTTACTGTCTATCAATTCTAGGGTGTTGGAGATCTGCACCGCACATCTCTTTACCGTGTCCTCCGGAAGGCCATCCTGAAATAGAGAAACCCAAGAAGTCAACCTAATGGAGATATTACTACAAGAAGAAAGGCTATTGGTAATATAGTTCTCGGGATGAATTGGGGATTTCTACTTACATGAGGTGTAATAAGAGAGCACAAATCCCCTATCGACAGCTCCTGGGCAAAAGCAAAGTAGTTCCAAGTCTTAAAGGCAGTGCCATGACTTCCAATGATATTGGGATGGGAGGAGAGGAAGAAGCCCTTGCTGAACTCCATGAGGAAGGCAAAATCAGTTGTTTTGTTCCTCTCGAGGAGCTTTAATGCCATTTTCTGATCTGTTTACGTAGAGAACATTGTACTTTTATTACCTACAACTAGTTATAGGTTTGTCTCTTTCTGGAAATATGGAAATTCAGAAAACTAAACCGTAGACCTATCTTTCTCCCCCTGTGATTGCACCATATTAGGAAACAAAGAATTTATTGTGATATGTGAACTATTATGATAAATTTGTCCCCGTTTGCATCATTTATCAGATTCCTAAATATCTACATCCTGATAGTCGTGCACTGTTCATAAATCTCCCATGCTAAATCTAAACCTTCGAGATTCTGTCCTCCCACGATCTTCAGACTATTCCATAGCTATAGTATTAGATAATTGACCCCCACTGACCTGTTTTCTTGTCTTGTACCATGAGCACAGAACCATAGCCACCATCTCCCAGCTTCTGTATCACACAGAAGTTCTCCTGAAGATCTATCTCCTGTAGACCCCAGGAAGCAAAGGAGACAAGTCCTTCCAGGATAAGCTGCACATCTTGTGTACTGGAGGCCATTGTGTCTTATAGAAGTGAGAGGCAAGAAAATAGTTAATGATGATCATTAATTTTCTCTCTGACCTTATAGAGTGAAGTATAGTATCTAATATGATGTATATAGAAAATGATTAAAAGAAACAAAATATAAAATCGTTAAAAATATGTTGAGTAAAGTTGAAAAAATGACCTTGGAGAAATCAAATTTAGGTTCAATTTAGGTGTGTGAAAATTCTTCACAAAGGCTCAGGGATGTTGAAGTTTTTGGAAGCAGAGAAGTCACTGACTTGAGAAGGTAGGAGTCTTTTTATATAATGGTAGGTAAGTTACACCCAAGGATCAATGAGCTCCTGATTGGCTAGGAGTCAATATGTACTTGTTGTATACATAACATCAGGCATCAAGGGAATTAGCATTGCTATAGCATTCCTGCAAACTGCAGCCATAGATGGGGTCAAGTGTTGAAACTTTATCTTAGACACACCCCATTTAAAAAGAAAACATTTCTTTAGTAACAAGTGGCCTTACCCTCCATTATTATAATGATAGCATGCACCTTCTGATGTGCTACACTGGAGACTAACAAAATCTTCACATTTTAGGAGGTAACATTTCACAAAAATTAGATTTGATATACTTTTATATTTACTTGGATTTCAAAGTTGAAACTGTAAAATCAGTGAACTTCCTGAAGTAAATAAAGTTAAATCTTATTTTATTAAAAAGTACATTCAGTAGTATAGTCAGCATAATCAGTATTTTCTACACTTTTCTGGAATGGCCATGGGGCCAACATTCCACCTAAGGTTTGACTGAAATCGATATTCCACTGTATTCCTACTTTATCCAGTAATGTCTTTATATATAAAGAAGGGATATTGCATTCTCTCTATAACTCACTACAAATGAAGATTGCATTATTATAAAGCTTGCTTTTATCTCATTTATATTCATAATAGAAGGAAAGTTAACATGAATAAACTCTCTCAAATCCACAGATTGGTTGAAATCAAATAGTGAAATCTAAAAAATAAGCACTGAATACTTTTTCAACCTTATGGTGAGCGCTTCAGGAATTATCTCTGCTATCACCTACAGACCCCTCTAAACCAAAATAAACAACCTGAATATTATCGGTATCCAAGGCCCAATTTCCAGATGAGCTTCTAATTGCCACTTTCCGGGCTTAAGATTCAAAAATTGCCCTAAAAACCAAATGACAAACTTTGAATGACCTAAAGTAAAAAAAAAAAAAAAACAAGATAAGAGAATCTACTTTCAGAGAGAAAACAGATACAAAATAGGAATTTAAAAGTTCGGCCTTCTCAACATTATTCTTAACCAATTCACCATGTAAGCATCCAATAGCAGCTTTGACTTTTCTTTTGCTTTTGACGTATCCCGAAAATCCTTTTTTATTGCTTTTGGCCTCTGTTACAAGCCTCAATTCATTATCAGCTTTATCTTTTCTGACACTTGCCCTCCAGTTTCTGCAGACCGCATTAAATTCTTCTTTAGATATTTCCCCCTCTTTCCATTTGATAAACAGATTTTTCTTCCTTTTTAACATGTGCAAATTCTTTAGAAAAAAGAAAAAACGATCCTTGCGCTCGCGGGAAAAAGCAGAGAAAATAGTAAATTGATTAATTTTACTTAATCAATTTTATTAAATACATAAATTACAACCATCAGTCTGAGCTACGTGTTTCTGCGACTTGCATGTCGCCTTTTTCAAGCTCAATAGCACATTTTGACACGATCAATTTATACAACATTTAAAAGGCTGGCTTACCAGACACTGTGCAATTACCGATGCATAACGATTAGAGATGAGCGAGCATACTCGTCCGAGCTTGATGCTCGTTCGAGTATTAGGGTGCTCGAGATGCTCGTTACTCGAGACGAGCACCACACGATACTCGTCTCGATTAAACGAGCACTGACCATTGAATTCAATGGAGCCGGCAATACAGCCGACTCCATTGAAAGCAATGGGCTGCCTGCGTATGCGGGATGAATTGTCGGGAAGGACTTAAATATATAAGCCCTTCCCTGCAATTCATCTAGAAATGTGTAAAAATAAAAAATATATATATACTTACCTTGTCCCAGCAGAACGATGTTAGCCCATTGAATTCAATGGAGCCGCAATACAGCCGACTCCATTGAAAGCAATGGGCTGCCGGCAATCGCGGGATGAATTGTCGGGAAAGGGTTAAATATATAAGCGCTTCCCTGCAATTCATCCAGAAATGTGTAAAAATAAAAAATATATATATACTCACCTGGTGCCGGCAGACGGAGTTCAGCGCGGCAGGCTGCAGTTCTCCTGAACTGCTCTGAACAGCTGTTAGTAGTATTCAGCAGCCGGGGATTTAAAATCCCCGCCTGCTGAATAAGATGCCTTTGATTGGTCACAGCCTGACCAATCAGAGGCCAGCCCTCACTCACACCCATTCATGAATTCATGAATGGGTGTGAGTGAGGGCTGGCCTCTGATTGGTCAGGCTGTGACCAATCAGAGGCATCTTATTCAGCAGGCGGGGATTTTAAATCCCCGGCTGCTGAATACTACTAACAGCTGTTCAGAGCAGTTCAGGAGAACTGCAGCCTGCCGCGCTGAACTCCGTCTGCCTGCACCAGGTGAGTATATATATATTTTTTATTTTTACACATTTCTGGATGAATTGCAGGGAAGGGCTTATATATTTAACCCTTTCCCGACAATTCATCCCGCGATCGCCGGCAGCCCATTGCTTTCAATGGAGTCGGCTGTATTGACGGCTCCATTGAATTCAATGGGCTAACATCGCTCTGCCGGGACCAGGTAAGTATATATATATTTTTTTTTATTTTTACACATTTCTGGATGAATTGCAGGGAAGGGCTTATATATTTAACCCCTTTCCGACAATTCATCCCGCGATCGCCGGCAGCCCATTGCTTTCAATGGAGTCGGCTGTATTGACGGCTCCATTGAATTCAATGGGCTAACATCGTTCTTCTCTGCCACAGCTGTTACAGCTGTGGCAGAGGAGAACGATCGTTATGCTGACAGTGCGGGGGGGGGGGTCTCACTCTTGCCGCTATTGTGGCTTAATAGTGGGACCTGGGAACTTGAGATACAGCCCAAAATGTAGCTCCTCGGCTGCCCTATTCGTTTCTGTGTCGTTTCCATCACTTTCTTGTGTTTTGCAGATTTTCACAAATGAAAACCTTAGCGAGCATCGGCGATATACAAAAATGCTCGAGTCACCCATTGACTTCAATGGGGTTCGTTACTCGAAACGAACTCTCGAGCATCACTGAAAGTTCGACTCGAGTAACGAGCACCCGAGCATTTTGCTGCTCGCTCATCTCTAATAACGATCAGTTAATGTGTTTGGGCGGGGATACCGCTACCTGAGGATAATTAATTGGACGTAATTACGTCACTTTTTGACTCGCTATCCTGTGTGTCAAAGTTTTTTACAATGAACTTTATCAATACATGTTAAAAGGTTCCAACAATGGTTACTTTCCTCGATCCATCTACTAAAGGAATAACACCCGATTTAGTAATTTACATACATCGTATCTAACTACAATTTGAACACTACCATAATTTAAATAAAATATATTAAATACAAATATATAGTATCCAATATGTTACTTGATAAATAATTTATATTTTAATATGCCACATGATATACTTAGTGTAAAACCAACTGATACTGTAAAGACGCATTATATCCCGACAATTCATTCTTCATTGTAGCAAGGCTTCTTAAAATTACCATTAATAAATATTCAAATTAATTTCATATTTTCTCCAACATTTCGTTTAGTCCTGCGGGAACTAATGTATTTAGCCTATAGATCCAATACATTTCCTTTTTCCTCAATGTTGAAATGGATCTAGAGTCAATGCTTTCTAATGGAGTTACTAGCATTTTTGATGCATCTCCATCATGAATGTCATAAAAATGTCTGGAAAGGCTATGATTCCAAAACAATTTTAAAATATTCTGCCGATGGTTCCCGACTCTATTTTTTAGTTTGTTTATTGTTCTCCCTATATAACTCAATTTACAAGGGCATTCGATGAGATAAACCACTTTAGAGCTGTTACAATTCAATTTCTGAGAAATTTTAAAACTCACATTTTTACTATTTAAAACCTCTGTTCTATTGTGTGAAATCAATGGACAGCACTTACAATTCCTTTGAAAACATTTAAAAACACCAGTTTTTATTGGATTATCATATTTATTTTTGTTCTCATTTTTATTTGTATTTTTATTCTTGTTGGGATTGGAGGGAGCGATCATATTTTGTAGAGTTTTGTTGCGTTTAAAAATTAAAGTCGGTTTTTTATCTAAACATTTTGACAAAAAGGGGTCACTCTGTAATATTGGCCAATATTTATTAATTATTTTTCTTATTTCTTTGTTATTATTATATCTAGTTATAAACATTGGGTATATTTTATCCTGCTTTTTAAAAGATTTTTTCTCTACAATTTTATTTTCTAGATTTGTCGGGACTAATAATTTTTTATGCGCATCTTCTATTATTTTTAAAGGATACCTTTTTTCTTTAAACCGATCCTTAATAATTTGTGCTTGTTTATTAAAATCATCGTCATGGTAGCAATTCCGTCTCACTCTTTTTAGTTGACTATAAGGTATGTTTTTCTTCCAGCTAGTCGCATGACAGCTGCGGTAGTCGAGATAAGAATTTTTATCAATCTTTTTAAAATGGGTCTTACTAACTAGTTTATCATTAAAAAGCATTAAAACCAAATCTAAAAACACTATTTTATTATAACTAAAATTATATGTGAATTTTAAATTACTATTGTTCCTGTTTAGATTATCAATATATAAAAGGAGGCTCATTTCCGACCCCTTCCACACTAATAAAATGTCATCTATAAATCTACGATATAAAACAATATTATCATTACTAATCTTATCCTGTTCATAAAATCCCATATATAGATTAGCTAACGCGGGTGCGGCTTTACAGCCCATTGCTGTACCCTGCGTTTGTAAATAAAAATTTTTATTATAGGTAAAATAATTATTGGTTAATAAAAAATCTATGGCTTCTAAAATAAATCTTTTTTGGTTTATGGGCATCAAAGGGTCGCTATCTAAAAAATTTTTTACAGCTAAAATACCTAATTGGTGAGGAATACAAGTGTATAAAGATTCAACATCTAAAGGGCACAAAATATAATCGTTTTCCCATTTAAAATTTTTTATTAAATTTAATAGGTGGCCTGTGTCTTTTAAAAAAGTTGGAAGCGTTAAAACATATTTTTGTAAAATTCTATCTATATATTCTGCTAAGCCACTCGTCACTGAATTTACTCCGGAGATAATGGGTCTCCCCGGTGGATTAGTTGTACACTTATGCACTTTAGGTAAATGATATAAAAAAGGAGTCCCTGATTCTATTGATGTAATAAATATTGCTTCTTTCTTTGTAAGAACATTATTTAAGAGACCCTCTTCTACCAATTTTTTTAGGTTTTTTTGAATAATTTCTATGGGATCGTTGGGCAATTTTTTGTAATTATCTGTGTTTAACATTTTTAAATTAATTTCATCATAACGGACATAGTCCATTATCACAATGCCCCCCACCCCCCCCCCCTTATCTGCACGTTTTATCACTATTTCTTTATTATTACGTAGATCTTGGATCGCATTTTTTTCTTTCGTGGATAGATTAAATTTATTAATCCTAGTTTTTACATCTGTATCACACATAATGGTAAAATCCTTTAAAACATTGTGATAAAATGATTCTATAAATATTCCTTTAGTTTCTGTTGGATAAAAATTTGTTTTTTGTTTCAAATCGGTAGTAATAGGATCATTAATGTTGAAATCAATTGTTGTTTCTACTAAATCATTTTTTTCATTCATTATAAAATATTTATTTAATGTTATTTTACGAATATATTGATTAAGATTAGAGATGAGCGAACGTACTCGTCCGAGCTTGATGCTCGGGCGAATATTAGGGTGTTCGGGATGTTCGTTATTCGTAACGAACACCACACGATGTTCGGATGTTCGGGTTACTTTAACTTTCTTCCCTGAGAAATCTTTTCTATATGCGCTCAATGGGGCCGGCGGCAGCAGCGCCAACCCCATTGAGAACATATAGAAGACAAATCGTTCTTCTCTGCCACAGCTGTAACAGCTGTGACAGAGAAGAACGATGTTTGCCCATTGAATTCAATGGAACCGGCAATACAGCCGACTCCACTGAATGCAATGGGCTGCCGGCGATCGCAGGATGAATTGTCGGAAAGGGGTTAAATATATAAGCCCTTCCCTGCAATTCATCCAGAAATGTGTAAAAATAAAAAATATATATATACTCACCTGGTGCCGGCAGACGGAGTTCAGCGCGGCAGGCTGCAGTTCTCCTGAACTGCTCTGAATAGCTGTGAGTAGTATTCAGCAGCCGGGGATTTAAAATCCCCGCCTGCTGAATAAGATGCCTCTGATTGGTCACAGCCTGCCCCTGAGCCAATCAGAGGCAGCCCTCACTCACCCATTCATGAATTCAATAATGGGTGTGAGTGAGGGCTGGCCTCTGATTGGTCAGGCTGTGACCAATCAGAGGCATCTTATTCAGCAGGCGGGGATTTTAAATCCCCGGCTGCTGAATACTACTCACAGCTGTTCAGAGCAGTTCAGGAGAACTGCAGCCTGCCGCGCTGAACTCCGTCTGCCGGCACCAGGTGAGTATATATATATTTTTTATTTTTACACATTTCTGGATGAATTGCAGGGAAGGGCTTATATATTTAACCCCTTTCCGACAATTCATCCCGCGATCGCCGGCAGCCCATTGCATTCAGTGGAGTCGGCTGTATTGACGGCTCCACTGAATTCAATGGGCTAACATCGTTCTTCTCTGCCACAGCTGTTACAGCTGTGGCAGAGGAGAACGATCGTTATGCTGACAGTGCGGGGGGGGGGGGTCTCACTCTTGCCGCTATTGTGGCTTAATAGTGGGACCTGTGAACTTGAGATGCAGCCCAACATGTAGCCCCTCGCCTGCCCTATCCGTTGCTGTGTCGTTCCCATCATTTTCTTGAATTGCCAAGATTTTCACACATGAAAACCTTAGCGAGCATCGGCGAAATACAAAAATGTTCCGGTCGCCCATTGACTTCAATGGGGTTCGTTATTCGAAACGAACACCCGAACATCGCGGGAAGTTCGTTTCGAATAACGCGAACCCGAACATTTTGGTGTTCGCTCATCTTTAATTAAGATCAATAAAAAGATCAAATAAATTTGAAACTGATGATGGGCAGAACGATAAACCTTTACTTAACAATTGTAGTTCATTTTGTGTTATTTTATGGCTTGATATATTAAATATACCATAAGTCGCTGCTAATTGGTTGTCAATTTCTTGGTTCGTATTATTTTGTTTCTTGCTAATCCTTTTCCCTCCTCTTTTTCCCCGTCTCCTTTTAAATTTTTCGGGGTTATTAATGTTGAAGGCTGGAAGAATTGCATAATTTTTGATCTTGTTATGGGCGGTGTCACTACTGCTGGGATCGTTTTTTTCTTTTTTCTTGGGATCGTCTCTGGATTTATAGAAGGTCTTGGTTTTATTTTGGGGCGCGCTCCTAAAAAATTTGTATTTATTTTTTGGGCATTTGGTTTTTGAACAACTAATGAGGGTGATATCGTTATTGTACTCGCAATGGATGTTTTAGGTGTCTCTATTCTTTTATCTATCTTATTTATCTTATCATTAATCTCACTAAAATTTGGAGGTGATTGACACGGGGATAGTTTTAAAAGTGTTTGTTCCAATTGTACTAATGGTTTATGTGAAATTATTGTTTCTGTTGTTTCATTTCTAATCACTATATTTTTATTCACTTTATTTTTAAATAGAGAATTAGGAGTATCATTAATTTTATTATTCTTGTCTATTGTAGGAGAATTTTTTTGTGTTTTTTCTTGTATTTTTTCTATTTTTTCGAGATTTTTTTATATATTTATTAGCTAAATTAATTGTATTGGATCTTTTAAAAACTCTTGATTCCCCTGTCCAAATTGTGACTCGTTTAGAATTGTAGTTTTTCTTTTCATTATTGACATCATGATTATTTTTATTTTTATTTGTGTTTATTTCCGAAATGTTGGATTTATCTTGTAATATAAATTTATTTTTATAGTCTTTTGGAAAAATTGTTTTATTTTTATAATCAATATGATCACGGACTAATTTTATTAATTTCATATGAATTGTCGGGATCTCTATTTTATTGGTAAAATTATATAAATTCTGTAACAAAAAAGAATTATAAAACACATTTGACAGAAACTTATGTAGTGAATAGAGATGAGCGAGCACCAAAATGCTCGGGTGCTCGTTACTCGGGACGAAATTATCGTGATGCTCGAGGGTTCGTTTCGAATAATGAACCCCATTGAAGTCAATGGGCGACCCGAGCATTTTTGTATTTCGCCGATGCTCGCTAAGGTTTTCATGTGTGAAAATCTGGGCAATTCAAGAAAGTGATGGGAACGACACAGCAACGGATAGGGCAGGCGAGGGGCTACATGTTGGGCTGCATCTCAAGTTCACAGGTCCCACTATTAAGCCACAATACCGGCAAGAGTGCCCCCCCCTCCCAACAACTTTTACTTCTGAAAAGCCCTAATTAGCAATTAGCACCACACTACCTCCAACAAAGCACAATCACTGCCTGCATGACACTCCGCTGCCACTTCTCCTGGGTTACATGCTGCCCAACCCCCCCTGCACGACCCAGTGTCCACAGCACACACAAAAGTGTCCCTGCGCAGCCTTCAGCTGCCCTCATGCCACACCACCCTCATGTCTATTTATAAGTGCGTCTGCCATGACGAGGAACCGCAGGCACACACTGCAGAGGGTTGGCACGGCTAGGCAGCGACCCTCTTTAAAAGGGGCAGGGCGATAGCCCACAATGCTGTACAGAAGCAATGAGAAATATAATCCTGTGCCACCGCCATCAGGAGCTGCACACGTGGGCATAGCAATGGGGAACCTATGTGCCACACACTATTCATTCTGTCAAGGTGTCTGCATGCCCCAGTCAGACCGCGGTTTTTAATTCATAGACACAGGCAGGTACAAGTCCCTATTGTGAAGTCCCTGTGGACCGACAGCATGGGTGGCTCCCTGGAACCCACCGGCGGTACATAAAAATATCCCATTGCATTGCCCAACACAGCTGAGGTAGTAATGTCGTGCTTAATGCAGGTGGGCTTCGGCCCACACTGCATGCCCCAGTCTGACTGGGGTTCTTTAGATGTGGTTTCAGATGCATTTATAATTCTCTGTGGACCCACAGCATGGGTGGGTGCCAGGAAGCCACCGGCGGTACATAAATATATCCCATTGCATTGCCCAACACAGCGGATGTAACGTCAGCTGTAATGCAGGTGGGCTAAAAATTCATTTGATTACACTGTAGGCGAGGGCCCACAAAAATTGCTGTATCAACAGTACTAATGTACATCCAAAAAATTGGCCATGGCCAACCAAGAGGGCAGGTGAAACCCATTAATCGCTTTGGTTAATGTGGCTTAAGTGGTAACTAGGCCTGGAGGCAGCCCAGTTGAACGAAAAATTGGTTCAAGTTAAAGTTTCAACGCTTTTAAGAGCATTGAAACGTATAAAAATTGTTTAGAAAAATTATATGACTGAGCCTTGTGGCCCTAAGAAAAATTGCCCGTTCGGCGTGATTACGTGAGGTTTCAGGAGGAGGAGCAGGAGGAGGAGGAGGAATATTATACACAGATTGATGAAGCAGAAATGTCCCCGTTTTGGATGGTGAGAGAGAACGATGCTTCCATCCGCGGGTGCAGCCTACGTATTGCTTAGGTATCGCTGCTGTCTGCTGGTGGAGAAGAGAAGTCTGGGGAAATCCAGGCTTTGTTCATCTTGATGAGTGTAAGCCTGTCGGCACTGTCGGTTGACAGGTGGGTACGCTTATCCGTGATGATTCCCCCAGCCACACTAAACACACTCTCTGACAAGACCCTAGCCGCAGGACAAGCAAGCACCTCCAGGGCATACAGCGCGAGTTCAGGTCACGTGTCCAGCTTCGACACCCAGTAGTTGTAGGGGGCAGAGGCGTCACGGAGGACGGTCGTGCGATCGGCTACGTACTCCCTCACCATCCTTTTACAGTGCTCCCGCCAACTCAGCCTTGACTGGGGACCGGTGACACAGTCTTGCTGGGGAGCCATAAAGCTGGCAAAGGCCTTGGAGAATGTTCCCCTGCCTGCGCTGTACATGCTGCCTGATCTCTGCGCCTCCCCTGCTACCTGGCCCTTGGAACCGCGCCTTCTGCCACTAGCGCTGTCGGATGGGAAGTTTACCATCAGTTTGTCCACCAGCGCCCTATGGTATAGCATCATTCTCGAACCCCTTTCCTCTTCGGGAATGAGAGTGCAAAGGCTCTCCTTATACCGTGGATCGAGCAGTGTGTACACCCAGTAATCCGTAGTGGCCAGAATGCGTGTAACGCGAGGGTCACGAGAAAGGCATCCTAACATGAAGTCAGCCATGTGTGCCAGGGTACCTGTACGCAACACATGGCTGTCTTCACTAGGAAGATCACTTTCAGGATCCTCCTCCTCCTCCCCCTCCTCAGGCCATACACGCTGAAAGGATGACAGGCAAGCAGCATGGGTACCGTCAGCAGTGGGCCAAGCTGTCTCTTCCCCCTCCTCCTCCTCCTCCTCATGCTCCTCCTCCTCCTCCTGAACGCGCTGAGATATAGAAAGGAGGGTGCTCTGACTATCCAGCAACATACTGTCTTCCCCTGGCTCTGTTTCCGAGCGCAAAGCGTCTGCCTTTATGCTTTGCAGGGAACTTCTCAAGATGCATAGCAGAGGAATGGTGACGCTAATGATTGCAGCATCGCCGCTCACCATCTGGGTAGACTCCTCAAATTTTCCAAGGACCTGGCAGATGGCTGCCAACCAGGCCCACTCTTCTGTAAATAATTGAGGAGGCTGACTCCCACTGCGCTGCGCAAGTTGGAGTTGGTATTCCACTATAGCTCTACGCTGCTCATAGAGTCTGGCCAACATGTGGAGCGTAGAGTTCCACCGTGTGGGCACGTCGCACAGCAGTCGGTGCACTGGCAGATTAAACCGATGTTGCAGGGTCCGCAGGGTGGCAGCGTGCGTGTGTGATTTGCGGAAATGTGCGCAGAGCTGGCGCACCTTTCCGAGCAGGTATGACAAGTGGGGGTAGCTTTTCAGAAAGCGCTGAACCACCAAATTAAACACATGGGCCAGGCATGGCACGTGCGTGAGGCTGCCGAGCTGCAGAGCCGCCACCAGCTTACGGCCGTTGTCACACATGACCATGCCCGGTTGGAGTCTCAGCGGCGCAAGCCAGCGGTCGGTCTGCTCTGTCAGACCCTGCAGCAGTTCGTGGGCCGTGTGCCTCTTATCTCCTAAGCTGAGTAGTTTCAGCCTGGCCTGCTGACGCTTGCCCACCGCTGTGCTGCCACGCCGCGTGACACCGACTGCTGGCGACGTGCTGCTGCTGACACATCTTGATTGCGAGACAGAGGTTGCGTAGGAGGAGGAGGAGGGTGGTTTAGTGGAGGAAGCATACACCCCCGCAGATACCACCACCAAGCTGGGGCACGCAATTCGGGGGTGGGTAGGACGTGAGCGGTCCCAGGCTCTGACTCTGTCCCAGCCTCCACTAAATTCACCCAATGTGCCATCAGGGAGATATAGTGGCCCTGCCCGCCTGTGCTTGTCCACGTGTCTGTTGTTAAGTGGACCTTGGCAGTAACCGCGTTGGTGAGGGCGCGTACAATGCTGCGGGTCGTGGTCGTGCATGCCTGGGACGGCACATCGGGAAAAGTAGTGGCGACTGGGAACCGAGTAGCGCGGGGCCGCCGCCGCCATCATGCTTTTGAAAGCCTCCGTTTCCACAAGCCTATACGGCAGCATCTCTTGGCTGATCAATTTTGCAATGTGCACGTTTAACGCTTGAGCGTGCGGGTGCGTGGCGTCGTACTTGCGCTTGCGATCAAACTGTGGCGCTAGCGACGTCTGGACGCTACGCTGAGAGACATTGCTGGATGGGGCCGAGGACAGCGGAGGTGAGGGTGTGGGTGCAGGCCAGGAGACGGTAGTGCCTGTGTCCTCAGAGGGGGGTTGGATCTCAGTGGCAGGTTGGGGCACAGGGGGAGAGGCAGTGGTGCAAACCGGAGGCGGTGAACGGGCATCGTCCCACCTTGTGGGGTGCTTGGCCATCATATGCCTGCGCATGCTGTTGGTGGTGCCTCCCCAGCTGATCTTGGCGCGACAAAGGTTGCACACCACTGTTCGTCGGTCGTCAGGCGTCTCTGTGAAAAACTGCCACACCGTAGAGCACCTTGACCTGTGCAGGGTGGCATGGCGCGAGGGGGCACTTTGGGAAACAGTTGGTGGATTATTCAGGTCTGGCCCTGCCTCTACCCCTGGCCACCGCACTGGCTCGGCCTGTGCCCACACCCTGACTTGGGCCTCCGCGTCCTCACCCGCGTCCACGTCCTATAGGCCTACCCCTACCCCTCAGCATGGTGTATTACCAGTGATTTGATTTCCCAGGCAGGAAATAAATTGGCGCAAGCCTGCTGTTAAACGTAGCTGGCTGCGTATGAATTTTTTACTATCTCCACCCACCACACACGTACACAGAACGCTGAGGACTGACAGAGGCAGGGCACATAGAATTTTTCCCTTTTTTTAAAAAGAAAAGGCCCACTGACTATATTCAATCAGATAAGAAATCTGTTCCACAGAAATGCAGTTATATGAAGTGCAGCAGAGCGGTGATTTTTCCCAGGAAGGCAGGAAATAAATTGGCGCAAGCCTGCTGTTAAACGTAGCTGGCTGCGTATGAATTTTTTACTATCTCCACCCACCACACACGTACACAGAACGCTGAGGACTGACAGAGGCAGGGCACATAGAATTTTTCCCTTTTTTTAAAAAGAAAAGGCCCACTGACTATATTCAATCAATAATATATGTCTTCTGGCCCTGCCTACACAATTCTGTCCCTGTAGTATTACTGCAGGGCGCAATGCTCTGCACAGCCGATTTTGAAAAAAAAAAATATGCAACACTGCTAACAGCAGCCTGCACAGTACTGCACACGGTTAAATGTGGCCCTAAGAAGGACCGTTGGGGTTCTTGAAGCCTACACTCACTCCTAACACTCTCCCTGCCTAACCACCACTTCTGTCCCTGGACTATTACTGCAGGGCGCAATGCTCTGCAGACAGCCGATTTTGAAAAAAAAAAAAATTGTGCAACACTGCTAACAGCAGCCTCCACAGTACTGCACACGGATAGATGTGGCCCTGAGAAGGACCGTTGGACTTCTTGAAGCCTACACTCACTCCTAACACTCTCCCTACAGCAGCACCAGCAGCAGCACTTTCCCTCAGCTAACTCAGTCACAAGGCATCTGAGGCGAGCCGCGGGAGGGGCCGACTTTTATACTCGGGTGACATCTGATCTCCTCAGCCACTCACAGCAGGGGGGTGGTATAGGGCTTGAACGTCACAGGGGGAAGTTGTAATGCCTTCCCTGTCTTTCAATTGGCCAGAAAAGCGCGCTAACGTCTCAGAGAGGAAACTGAAAGTAACCCGAACATCGCGTGGTACTCGTTAAGAGTAACGAGCATCCCGAACACCCTAATATTCGCCCGAGCATCAAGCTCGGACGAGTACGTTCGCTCATCTCTAGTAGTGAACTAATAACTGTTTTCTTTTTTCTATTAACTTATTAATCATCAAATTTGAAAATGTATTAAGCATGATAAGCCAGCCATTACCGGTGAGATCTATGTCCTCAGCTTAGTCTCACCTGAGCACCCGGTGAGTAATAGTTTCTTCTCACCACGTTTGCAATTGCTTGGTCTTTTTTTCTTTTGCTTTGGCGCTCTCCTCTCATAATTCTTTATGTGCAAATTCTGTTCTCATCCATCCTGGCCATTTTACATGCTTCCCCTTCTTTCTTATTTCAGGGACTGTTAACGATTGTGCTTTTAGAATCTCGTCATTTCTGTCCTTAAGAGCATCCAGCCATTGGATTCTTCCTACCCTCTTTCTGAGTACATTCAAATCTGCCTTTCTAAAATCCAATATATTGTTGTCATGCATCCAATTTCTATCTCTGCTCCAACATGAAATGATTGATATCTTCTCATCAATGCTTCCAATCTTCTAGATAAGGCTTCAAAAAAATTTAAAAATGCTCCTGCGCTGCTTCAAACAAACGACCGATTTTGACAATAGTATTATTGTCTAAAATGTTTATTTAGGTACAACGCTTTTCGTCGCATAAAAGCGACTTTATCAAGTACATAGTAAATTACATAACAATTAGAGATGAGCGAACGCGTTCGTCCGAGCTTGATATTCGTGCGAATATTAGGGTGTTCAGGATGTTCGTTATTCGTAACGAACACCATGCGGTGTTCTGGTTACTTTCACTTCCTTCCCTGAGACGTTAGCGCGCTTTTCTGGCCAATTGAAAGACAGGGAAGGCATTACAACTTCCCCCTGCAACGTTTAAGCCCTATACCACCCCCCTGCTGTGAGTGGCTGGCGAGATCAGGTGTCCGCCTAATATAAAAGTCGGCCCCTCCCGCAGCTCGCCTCAGATGCCTTGTGAGTTAGTGAGGGACAGTGCTGTTTGTACCGGAGCTGCTGTAGGGAAAGAATTGGTAGTTAGTGTAGGCTTCAAGACCCCCAAAGGTCCTTATTAGGGCCACTGATAGCTGTGTGTTGGCTGCTGTTAGCAGTGGCAATTTTTTTTTTTCTCAAAATCGCCTCTGCAGAGCGTTGCACCCGGCATTAGGGAAAGAAGTGTTGCATAGGCAGGGAGAGTGTTAGGAGTGAGTGTAGCCTTCAAGAACCTCAACGGTCCTTTCTAGGGCCATATTTAACCGTGTGCAGTACTGTGCTGGCTGCTGTTAGCTGTGCTGCATATTTTTTTTCTTCTCAAAATCGCCTCTGCAGAGCATTGCACCCTCCATTGATACTGCAGGGAAAGAATTGTATAGGCAGGGCCACAACACAGTTATTATTCATTGAATATACACAGTGCGGCCTTTTGCTTGTAAAACAACTGAAAAAAATTGTATTTGTCCTGCCTCTGTCCGTCCTAAGGGCTGTGGACACGTGTGAGCTGCGTGTACAACGTTAAAAAATCAGACGCACCCAGCTACGCTTTACTGCTGGCTTCGCCATTTGCTTTCCCTAATTGGGAAAAAAATACCTGCTCTGCCAGAGTTATAATAACTCTGCTACCCTCACGTTCTGTGACACATTACCAGGGACACAGCACAGTTATTAAACTTCTCATGTTCATTGAATATACGCAGTGCTGCCTTTTGGTGGAAAAAAAACTGAAAACAAATCTATTTGTCCTGCCTCTGTCCGTCCTAAGGGCTGTGGACACGTGTGAGCTGCGTGTACAACGTTAAAAAATCAGACGCACCCAGCTACGCTTTACTGCTGGCTTCGCCATTTGCTTTCTTTAATTGGGAAAAAAATACCTGCTCTGCCAGAGTTAATAACTCTGCTACCCTCACGTTCTGTGACACATTAGCAGGGCCACAGCACAGTTATTAAACTTAGATTATTCATTCACTAGAGGCAGTGGGGCCTTTCGTTTTCCAAAAAGGGAAAAAATTATATTTGGCCTGCAGTCTTGCGCCAATTTATTTCCTGCCTGTGAAATCAAATCACTGGTAATACAGCATGCTGAGGGGTAGGGGTAGGCCTAGAGGACGTGGACGCAGCCGAGGACGCGGAGGGCCAAGTCAGGGTGTGGGCACAGGCCGAGCTCCTGATCCAGGTGTGTCGCAGCCGACTGCTGCGCGATTAGGAGAGAGGCACGTTTCTGGCGTCCCCACATTCATCGCCCAATTAATGAGTCCACGCGGGAGACGGTTATTAGAAAATGAGCAGTGTGAGCAGGTCCTGTCCTGGATGGCAGAAAGTGCTTCGAGCAACCTATCGTCAACACGCAGTTCTGCGCCGTCCACTGCTGCAAATCCGAATCCTCTGTCTGCTGCTCCTCCTTCCTCCCAGCCTCCTCACTCCACTACAATGACACCTGCTCAGGAGCGGGAACACTCCCAGGAACTGTTCTCGGGCCCCTGCTTAGATTGGGCAGCAGCGGTTCCTCTCCCACCAGAGGAGTTTATCGTCACTGATGCCCAACCATTCGAAAGTTCCCGGGGTCCGGGGGAAGAGGCTGGGGACTTACGCCAACTGTCTCAACAACTTTCTGTGGGTGAGGAGGACGATGACGATCAGACACAGTTGTCTTGCAGTGAGGTAGTAGTAAGGGCAGTAAGTCCGAGGGAGCAGCGCACAGAGGATTCGGAGGAAGAGCAGCAGGACGATGAGGTGACTGACCCCACCTGGTGTGCAACGCTTACTCAGGAGGACAGGTCTTCAGAGGGGGAGTCAAGGGCATCAGCAGGGCAGGTTGCAAGAGGCAGTGCGGTGGCCAGGGGTAGAGGCAGGGCCAGACCGAATAATCCACCAAGTGTTTCCCAAAGCGCCCCCTCGCGCCATGCCACCCTGCAGAGGCCGAGGTGCTCTAAGGTCTGGCAGTTTTTCACAGAGACGCCTGACGACCGACGAACAGTGGTGTGCAACCTTTGTCGCGCAAAGCTCAGCCGGGGAGCCAACACCAACAGCCTCACCACCACCACCATGCGCAGACATATGATGGCCAAGCACCCCACAAGGTGGGACGAAGGCCGTTCAGCGCCTCCGGTTTGCACCCCTGCCTCTCCCCCTGTGCCCCAACCTGCCACTGAGATGCAACCCCCCTCTCAGGACACAGGCACGACCGCCTCATGGCCTGCACCCACACCCTCATCTCCGCTGTCCTCGGCCCCATCCAGCAGTGTAGTTCAGCGCACCGTCCAGCCGTTGCTTGCGCAAGTGTTCGAGCGCAAGCGCAAGTACGCCGCCACGCACCCGCACGCTCAAACGTTAACCGTCCGCATAGCAAAATTCATCAGCCTAGAGATGCTGCCGTATAGGGTTGTGGAAACTGAGTCCTTCAAAAGTATCATGGAGGCGGCGGCCCCGCGCTACTCAGTTCCCAGTCGCCACTACTTTTCCCGATGTGCCGTCCCAGCCCTGCACGACCACGTCTCCCGCAACATTTTACGCGCCCTCACCAACGCGGTTACTGCCACGGTCCACTTAACTACAGACACGTGGACAAGCACAGGCGGGCAGGGCCACTACATCTCCCTGACGGCACATTGGGTGAATTTAGTGGAGGCTGGGACAGAGTCAGAGCCTGGAACCGTTCACGTCCTACCCACCCCCAGAATTGCGGGCCCCAGCTCGGTGCTGGTATCTGCGGAGGTGTATGCTTCCTCCACTAAAGCACCCTCCTCCTCCTCCTCCTCCTCTGTCTCGCAATCAAGATGTGTTAGCAGCAGCATGTCGCCAGCAGTCGGTGTCGCGCGGTGGGCAAGCGTCAGCAGGCCGTGCTGAAACTACTCAGCTTAGGCGATAAGAGGCACACGGCCCACGAACTGCTGCAGGGTCTGACACAGCAGACTGACCGCTGGCTTGCGCCGCTGAGCCTCCAACCGGGCATGGTCGTGTGTGACAACGGCCGTAACCTGGTGGCGGCTCTGCAGCTCTGCAGCTCGGCAGCCTCACGCACGTGCCATGCCTGGCCCACGTCTTTAATTTGGTGGTTCAGCGCTTTCTGAAAAGCTACCCACGCTTGTCAGACCTGCTCGTAAAGGCGCGCCGGCTCTGCGCACATTTCCGCAAGTCCCACACGGATGCTGCCACCCTGCGCACCCTGCAACATCACTTTAAGCTGCCAGTGCACCGACTGCTGTGCGACGTGCCCACACGGTGGAACTCTACGCTCCACATGTTGGCCAGGCTCTATGAACAGCGTAGAGCTATAGTCGAATACCAACTCCAACATGGGCGGCGCAGTGGGAGTCAGCCTCCTCAATTCCTTTCAGAAGAGTGGGCCTGGTTGGCAGACATCTGCCATGTCCTTGGTAATTTTGAGGAGTCTACCCAGGTGGTGAGCGGCGATGCTACAATCATTAGCGTCACCATTCCAATGCTATGCATCTTGAGAAATTCCCTGCAAACCATAAAGGCAGCTGCTTTGCGCTCGGAAACGGGGGCGGTGGAAGACAGTATGCCGCTGGATAGTCAGGGCACCCTCCTGTCTATTTCTCAGCGCGTACAGGAGGAGGAGGAGGAGGAGCATGAGGAGGATGAGGAGGAGGAGGGGGAAGAGACAGCTTGGCCCGCTGCTGACGGTACACCGGCTGATTGCCTGTCATCCTTTCAGCGTGTATGGCCTGAGGAGGAGGAGGAGGATCCTGAAAGTGATCTTCCTAGTGAAGACAGCCATGTGTTGCGTACTGGTACCCTGGCACACATGGCTGACTTCATGTTAGGATGCCTTTCTCGTGACCCTCGCGTTGCACGCATTCTGGCCACAACGGATTACTGGGTGTACACACTGCTCGACCCACGCTATAAGGAGAACCTGCCCGCTCTCATTCCCGAAGAGGAAAGGGGTTCGAGAGTGTTGCTATACCACAGGACCCTTGCGGACAAGCTGATGGTAAAATTCCCAGCCGACAGCGCTAGTGGCAGAAGGCACAGTACCGAGGGCAAGGTAGCAGGGGAGGTGCGGAGATCGAGCAGCATGTACATCCCAGGCAGTGCAACAGTCTTTAAGGGCCTGGACAGCTTTATGGCTCCCCACCAAGACTGTGTCACCGCTCCCCAGTCAAGGCTGAGTCGGCGGGAGCACTGTAAAAGGATGGTGAGGGAGTACGTAGCCGATCGCACGACCGTCCTCCGTGACGCCTCTGCCACCTACAACTACTGGGTGTCGAAGCTGGACACATGGCCTGAACTAGCGCTGTATGCCCTGGAGGTGCTTGCTTGTCCTGCGGCTAGCGTCTTGTCGGAGAGGGTGTTTAGTGCGGCTGGGGGAGTCATCACAGATAAGCGTACCCGCCTGTCAACCGACAGTGCCGACAGGCTTACACTCATCAAGATGAACAAAGCCTGGATTTCCCCAGACTTCTCTTCTCCACCAGCGGACAGCAGCGATACGTAAGCAATACGTAGGCTGCACCCGCGGATGGAAGCTACGTTCTCTCTCACCATCCAAAACGGGGACATTTCTGCTTCATCAATCTGTGTCTAATATTCCTCCTCTTCCTCCTCCTGCTACTCCTCCTGAAACCTCACGTAATCACGCTGAACGGGCAATTTTTCTTAGGGCCACAAGGCTCACTCAAATAATTTTTCTAAACAATTTTTAAAAGTTTCAATGATCTTAAAAGCGTTGGAACTGTAACTTGAACCAATTTTTCGTTACACTGGGCTGCCTCCAGGCCTAGTTACCACTTAAGCCACATTAACCAAAGCGATTAATGGGTTTCACCTGCCCTCTTGGTTGGCCATGGCCAATTTTTGGGATGTACATTAGTACTGATGATACAGCAATTTTTGTGGGCCCTCGCCTACAGTGTAATCAAATTAATTTTTAGCCCACCTGCCTTAAGCACGACATTACTACCTCAGCTGTGTTGGGCAATGCAATGGGATATTTCTATGTACCGCCGGTGGCTTCCTGGCACCCACCCATGCTGTGGGTCCACAGGGAGTTTAACCTACATGTGTCCACTTCTAAAGAACCCCAGTCTGACTGGGGCATGCAGTGTGGGCCGAAGCCCACCTGTATTACGCACGACATTACTACCTCAGCTGTGTTGGGCAATGCAATGGGATATTTCTATGTACCGCCGGTGGCTTCCTGGCACCCACCCAGGCAGTGGGTCCACAGGGAGTGTAACCTACATGTGTCCACTTCTAAAGAACCCCAGTCTGACTGGGGCATGCAGTGTGGGCCGAAGCCCACCTGTATTACGCACGACATTACTACCTCAGCTGTGTTGGGCAATGCAATGGGATATTTCTATGTACCGCCGGTGGCTTCCTGGCACCCACCCAGGCAGTGGGTCCACAGGGAGTGTAACCTACATGTGTCCACTTCTAAAGAACCCCAGTCAGACTGGGGCATGCAGTGTGGGCCGAAGCCCACCTCTATTACGCACGACATTACTACCTCAGCTGTGTTGGGCAATGCAATGGGATATTTTTGTGTACCGCCGGTGGGTTCCAGGGAGCCACCCATGCTGTCGGTCGACAGGGACTTCACAATAGGGAGTTGTACCTGCCTGTGTCTATGAATTAAAAAGCCCGGTCTAACTGGGGCATGCAGACACCTTGACAGAATGAATAGTGTGTGGCACATAGGTTCCCCATTGCTATGCCCACGTGTGCAGCTCCTGATGGCGGTGGCACAGCATTCTATTTCTCATTGCTTCTGTACAGCATTGTGGGCTATCGCCCCGCCCCTTTTAAAGAGGGTCGCTGCCTAGCCGTGCCAACCCTGTGCAGTGTGTGCCTGCGGCCCCTCGTCATGGCAGACGCACTTCTAAATAGACATGAGGGTGGTGTGGCATGAGGGCAGCTGAAGGCTGCGCAGGGACACTTTGGTGTGCGCTGTGGGGGGGGAGGGGGGGCGGTTGGGCAGCATGTAACCCAGTAGAAGTGGCAGTGGAGTGTCATGCAGGCGGTGATTGTGCTTTGTTGGAGGTAGTGTGGTGCTTAGCAAAGGTATGCCATGCTAATGATGGCTTTTCAGAAGTAAAAGTTGTTGGGAGGGGGGGGGCCCACTCTTGCCGGTATTCTGGCTTAATAGTGGGACCTGTGAACTTGAGATGCAGCCCAACATGTAGCCCCTCGCCTGCCCTATCCGTTGCTGTGTCGTTCCCATCACTTTCTTGAATTGCCCAGATTTTCACACATGAAAACCTTAGCGAGCATCAGCGATATACAAAAATGCTCGGGTCGCCCATTGACTTCAATGGGGTTCGTTATTCGAAACGAACCCTCGAACATCGCGGGAAGTTCGTTCCGAATAACGAACACCCGAACATTTTGGTGTTCGCTCATCTCTAATAACAATACATCTTTATATAGTCACTTACATATGTGATGTGGTAATCATCTCATTGAAGTTCTGGGTGGTTGCCGCTCACATGACCTCCATGTCATGTGTGCGGTGTTGGATTAAAGGTTATTGGGGCAAAAATGAAACCGAAACTACTTCCGGGATTGGAGGAGATCATGTGACTTAGCGGTCACATGATTGATGATGTTGGTGTGTCTGCCCGCCCACTCCGGTGCCTTAATACTGTATGGCTTATTGTGGGTGGGTGTAGGGGCTAAGACTCCTCTGTACAGCATTGAATGGCAGCGTCAGTCGGCGTGGTGACGCCGGCTGACGTGATGACGTCATCGGTATGGTGATGCTTAGGTGAAACGTTGGGGTATCTCTATGCTGCATTGAATAGCAGCGTTAAACAGCGTAATGACGCCGGGTGACGTGATGACGTCACCGGCGTAATGGCCCGTGGATGGGAAACTACATCGTATGGATGTTGTATTGAGTGGCAGCGTGAGGTTGCGTGATGACGCGGAATGACGTGATGACGTCATTGGCGTGGTGACGCGGGACCCGGGAACGTGTGCTGATATTGCAATAAACCCCGCGTTAGTATGGGAACTGCAAAGGTTATGCATGTTGCCGTTCGAGTCAAAATTTAATTGATATTGGATTTTACCGATCCTGAAGTTAGAATATATATAGGTACAATATGGTGTGTGTTAATATATATAAATAATATGAATAAACAAATAGATAAATAAATAAATACATATCTAGTATCTTAGTTCATGCACTTGAAAAATACAATATTTAGTGTTATCATATATAAAAATCATTAGCAGTATAGTCAGGATAAAATATGGAACCAATTTTGGATTATCATAGGTAGAGATTGCATTTTTATATATATATTATATTATTTTGTGATGGAGAATATAGACATTTTTGTTGAATAAAAACAATAAATATATTTATGACTTTTTTCTGCTTATTATCTATAGAAAAATATATTTTTAAAAAGATTAAAAATTAAAAATCAATGATTAATTTTGTCATTAATAATTGTAATTTTATGTACTATTCCATATTCAATCTCTATGAGACGCCACTCAATAATACGTATACATACATGTCAGTCGAGAGTTTGTGTTTCATATCTGTAATAAATATGATAATAGTGTAGTTTAGTATGATATACAATAAAAGCCATAAATTCAAATAATTATATATAGTCATAGTCATGGTAAAATACGGTGGTTTCTAAGCATAATAAAACGTTATATCTGACAAAGCAAAGTATCGCTCAGCTAGATTTTCTCTAATACTTCGTTCATTCCATTGGGTACTAGTGTGTCTAATCGAAAAATCCAAAACATTTCTTTTTCGCGTAAATTTTGAATGGATTTACTGTATATAGATTCCAGTGGTGTAACTTTAAGATGTTTAAAGTCCTTATTGTGAGTATGTAAAAGTGGCGCAACACGCTATGTTTTATGAATCCATTTTTTATATTGTTGCGATGTTTGTTTATCCTCTCTCTTAGGGTATTTATAGTTCGACCCACGTACCTGTGTCCACATGGGCACTCTAATAGATACATAACTGAAAGGTGTTGTTTGATAACCAGGGGTGCTCCTTCTTTTGTTTCTATTTCTTTCCGTTTGTGAGTGATATTCCAACAGCATTTACATTTCTTTTCTCCACATTTGTAAACCCCTGTTGTAGTTTTGTTTATATTGTGTGATTTTTTTATTATTTTAGTTTTTTTCCTTCTTGGGGCAGGATGGTGCTAGAAGGTTTTTTAAGGTTTTCTTTTTTGTAAACACACACATTAGGTGGTTCGGGATCTTGTCTTTCAGGAATGGGTCTTCTTTTAGTATCGACCAGTTGTTATTTAGAATTTTCTTGATGGTGCTGTATTCTCTGCTGTATTTAGTGGTGAATGCCAATCTAAATTGGTTTACCCCTCCTTCTTTGTTAATCTTCTTTTCTTCCTTGTTATATTCTTCTTTTTTTCCTCCTTTCTTTTTCAGGACTTTATGGTATGCTGAATCCACTAGACTTTTCGGATATCCTTTATTTCTGAACCTCTCTTTCAGAACTTTTGCTTGTCTTTTAAATTCTTCCACATCACTACAATTCCTTTTTATTCTTTGTAGTTGCCCATATGGTATGTTCAGCTTCCACTTTTTGTAGTGGCAGCTTCGAAAGTCCAGGTAACTATTTGTGTCAACTGGTTTGAAATTGGTGTGGGTTTTTATTCTTTCGTCTTCTGATATCAGTTCCAAATCTAGGTATACTATTTTGTCTGTGTTAATTGTAAAAGTAAATTTGAACCCAAAATCATTTTTTCTCAGGTCATTAATGAATTTTTCCAATCTTCTAGAGGAGTCACACTATCACACTCAGAACTGTCAGAAGTCAAGTAGCCGGATAAGGTACTTAGGAGAGAAGTCGTTGATATGCTGCTGTAGGAGACGTTTGATGGCATCCTGGCATGTGCGTCTTTCCTGATGTCAGACTTTAGGCAAGATTTTGAAAGCTCAGATTCAACAGATACATTTGTGGTATCTGCATCGTCTGAGGTTCCTTCAGAGGAGTCTATGATTTCTTGTTTCCAACATTCCTCCAAGAACAACAAAACTTCACAAGATGTACTCCTCTTACTACAGTCTATTGCTAAAAGACCATTGAACATCTTCAGAGCTCCAGGTGGAAATCTGCTCCATGGGGATGGCGGCTCAATATTCTCCAGATTACCTTGCCACTCCACGAATCTACTATATGCTGTGTCTGTGGAAACTGCTGACTGCCATGGAAATTCGCCTGTGAGCAAACAGTAGAGGACAATACCAAAGGACCATACATCCAATGGGAAGTCTACAAGTAAACAATCCTTGTCAGTAACTTGGCTCATCTCTGGAGCCATGTATGAGACAGTGCCGATCCATGCTTTCACCATTGTTCCTTTAATGCACGAAAGACCAAAGTCCGTAATTTTTATACAGTGGCAGTCCTCATCAAATATCAAAATGTTCTCTGGTTTGATGTCCAAATGCACCAGCCCTTTACTGTCTATGAATTCTAGGGCACTGGAGATCTGCACCACACATCTCTTTACCGGGTCCTCCGGAAGGCCATCCTGAAATAGAGAAACCCAAGAAGTCAACCTAATGGAGATATTACTACAAGAAGAAAGGCTATTGGTAAAGTAGTTCTCAGGATAAATTGGGGATTTCTACTTACATGAGGTGTAATAAGAGAGCACAAATCCCCTATCGACAGCTCCTGGGCAAAGGCAAAGTAGTCCCAAGTCTTGAAGGCAGTGCCATGACTTCCAATGATATTGGGATGGGAGGAGAGGAAGAAGCACTTGCTGAACTCCATGAGGAAGGCAAATTCACTTGTTTTGTTTCTCTCAAGGAGCTTTAATGCCATTTTCTGATCTGTTTACGTAGAGAACATTGTACTTTTATTACCTACAACTAGTTATTGGTTTGTCTCTTTGGAAATATGGAAATTCAGAAAACTAAACCGTAGACCTATCTTTCTCCCCCTGTGATTGCACCATATTAGGAAACAAAGAATTTATTGTGATATGTGAACTATTATGATAAATTTGTCTGCGTTTGCATCATTTATCAGATTCCTAAATATCTACATCCTGATAGTCGTGCACTGTTCATACATCTCCCGTGCTAAATCTAAACCTTCAAGATTCTGTCCTCTCATGATCTTCAGACTATTACATCACTCTAGTAATAGATAATTGACCCCCACTAACCTGTTTTCTTGTCTTGTACCATGAGCACAGAACCATAGCCACCATCTCCCAGCTTCTGTATCACACAGAAGTTCTCCTGAAGATCTATCTCCTGTAGACCCCAGGAAGCAAAGGAGACAAGTCCTTCCAGGATAAGCTGCACATCTCGTGTACTGGAGGCCATTGTGTCCTGTAGAAGTGAGAGGCAAGAAAATAGTTAATGATGATCATTATATTTCTCTCTGACCTTATAGAGTGAAGTATAATATCTAATATGATGTATATGGCAAATGATGAAAAAACAAAATATAAAATCATTAAAAATATGTTGAGTAAGGCCGCCTGCAGACGAGCGGGTTGGATCCGGCAGCGAGAATTCTCGCCGCGGGACCCGACCCGAGAGCCTGCAGGGACGAGCGCGTACTCACCCGCGCCTGGCGGCCCCGGCTCTTTCACGTGCCGGCTGCGGCGCACCCGGCGCATGCGCAGACTGGAGCCGGCGGCCGGGCGAGTGCGTGCCCCGCACAAAAATAGGACATGCCGCGGTTTGTTTGCCGCGCGAGATTTTGCGAGGCCAAACCGCGGCCGTCTGCATAGGAGTGCGTATTGTAATGCACTCCTATGCAAACTTTCAGTGGTGGAAATCCCGCGGGAAATACCGCCGTGGGATTTCCGCCCGTGTGCAGGCGGCCTAAAGTTGAAAAAAATTACCTTGGAGAAATCAAATTTAGGTTCAATTTAGGTGTGTGAAAATTCTTCACAAAGGCTCAGGGATGTTGAAGTCTTTGGAAGCAGAGAAGTCACTGACTTGAGAAGGTAGGAGTCTTTTTATATAATGGTAGGTAAGTTACACCCAAGGATCAATGAGCTCCTGATTGGCTAGGAGTCAATATGTACTTGTTGTATACATAACATCAGGCATCAAGGGAATTAGCATTTCTATAGCATTCCTGCAAACTGCAGCCATAGATGGGGTCAAGTATTGAAACTTTCTCTTAGACACACCCCATTGAAAGGAAAACATTTCTTTAGTAACAAGTGGCCTTACCCTCCATTATTATAATGATAGCATGCACCTTCTGATGTGTGCTACATTGGTGACTAACAAAACCTTCACATTTTAGGAGGTAACATTTCACAAAAATTAGATTTGATATACTTTTATATTTACTTGGATTTCAAAGTTGAAACTAAAATCATTGAACTTCCTGAAGTAAATAAAGTTAAATCTTATGTTTTATTTTTTTTAAGTACATTCAGTAGTATAGTCAGCAGAATCAGTATTTTCTACACTTTTCTGGAATGGCCATGGGGCCAACATTCCACCTAAGGTTTGACTGAAATCGATATTCCACTGTATTCCTTCTTCATCCAGTAATGTCTTTATATATAAAGAAGGGATATTGCATTCTCTCTATAACTCACTACAAATGAAGATTGCATTATTATAAAGCTTGCTTTTATCTCATTTTTTGTCATAATAGAAGGAAAGTTAACATTAATAAACTTTCAAATCCACCGATTGGTTGAAATAGTGAGATCTAAAAAATAAGCACTGAATAATTTTCCAAGATTCAGCAATTATCTCTATCACCTTCAGACCCCTCTAAACCAAACAACCTGAATATTATCGGTATCCAAGGCCCAATTTCCAGACAAACTTTTAATTGCTGTTGGTTTTCAGCCCAAGAAACAAAAGAATTACCTAAAATCCAAATAACAAACTTTAAATTACCTAAAATGAAAAAAATGCAAGAGAAGAGAATTAATGAGTCTAGTATCAAATCTGGTGGGATGACATCTCCTCCTTCCTAATTGCTTAATCAAATCATTGCTGAAGCCCAGTTTTCAATGTCTAAGGAAGGAGCGTGCAGAAAACCCTGAAATCATCCAGATTCAATTACTTCAAATATTTCTTCTGCAAAGTTGAAAATTGATATTTCATCAATGGAGAGCAACCTAATGGATAAGCAATGGGCCATTAAATCTCAAATGATCTACCATAGCCAAAACTGGACTAGAAAAACCACTAATCCATGAGACCTCTAACAAGGACTCCTTACTGAATTGGCGCCCAATTATTCTGTTTTGGACTTTTTAATTCTAATCATCAGAACTATTCTTTTCAATAATTTTTTGGGGGTTTTATATTAAACAATTTCTGTACTGTGACATTAATATTTTAAACATACAATGCATTGCTGAAAGATCTTTAGACTGAACAGCCGAGTCATCAAACATAAAACTAGGAGAGTTCATTCCGCAAGCTTAGACTATTTCACCCACTCAAAGTGTAACAAAAGGGAAAATAAAGCGGCTACTTGAATTAGGCCGGATTCACACGGATGTATTTGCACAACATGTTGCGAGTGCGATATGCGGAGAATAGAACCCACTGATGTTAATGGGTTTGCTCACATGCACATATGTTGCGTGTGCATTATGGTCAGTAAACAATATGCAGCATGCTCTATTTTCCTTTGCATATGCGCAGGGAAAGGACACATATGGAACTCATTACAATCTCTGGGCATTTCAATGACAGAGCGTAGTTGCGTGTTTTGTTAAGCATGCAATTGTGAAAGAGTCGCACCCGGAAAGATTACAGTAAAAAATGCACTTTGAATCCGGCCCTATGCCTCAAGAGAAGAGGAAATCTTAGCCAAACAAGAAGCCTAAAATAATAAATCAACAGAGAGGGGCAGGGCCGGCGTTAGGGGGTGACACTGAGCAACTGCCCTGGGCCCTCAACCTCAGAGACCCCACCTCCAGCGCTGCCATTACTTTTCTGTTGTGGTGCTGACGGTCTTTGGGAAAAAGTGATCAGGCAGCATGGCAGCTGACAAGCGTAGCAGTGAAAAGTGCGGAACAATGAAGGATAATAACTCCCTCTCTGTCAGCAGTAGCACCGTTGACTAGATGCTTCACTTCCAGCCTCATAGTCAACTGCTGCCCCACTTAATTAGTGCCCACATGGGGCTCTCTGCTCAACGTGTCCATTACCACCCAAATTACCAAAGACTGACTTCCTTTGTGCTATGAGTACGGATTATGACTGCAGTCTGCTATCACCCCTCAGTGGTAGACTATACTTATGTAGAGTATTCCAACCAATGACCTCTGCCTTATCCTATGGACCTACACATCAGTCAAAAGAAGCTATAGCAAGTTTGGTAAGTCAGCATTAGGTAGCCCCAGGATTCCATAATGCTGTTGCCAGGTTTGGGCAAGGTTGTGTCATCTGTGTCTGCTATAATGTTTGGAAACTTGATAAAGTCCCAATTAAATGCACTCCAACGCTCTTGTACCGACTCCAGCAACTGCAGACTGATTTCATAAATCTTCCTAAAAGTGGGGTACATGAGTACATTCCCATCTATATTGATGTCTTTTCGGGGTGCCCAGAAAGTTGGCCTTGTGCCAAAGCAAATGCAAAAGCTGTTGCCAAGAAAGTCTTGTCAGAAGTGATTGAAAGTGACAGAGGTAGACATTTTACTTCTGAGGTATGTCAAGAAGTAATGAAGGCATTGGAAATTGAGCAGGCATTTCACAGCCCTTATCAACCTTGAAGTACTGGTAAGGTGAAACACTTGAATGGAACCCTAAAAACAAAAACTGCAAAGGTCATGGTAGAAACAAATCGGCCCTTATCATGTCCAGTTGACTACCCCAACATTTTTCTAGGCAGCATTCGCTACTAGTGCCAGGATACACTGTGTTTGGAGTGAAAGCCGTTGCTCTGACCCCTGTGTAGTGGCCGGAGCTTATAATTGTAGGCTGGGGTCCCATTGATTTAAGTGTGAGCTATGCCTAAATTATGAGCATCAGTAGGACGTTCGGTCCTAGAGAGCGGAATCCTCGTGTATTTTGTGCAGATTACTCCATTTATTTGTAGATATGCTGAGAACGATAGTTACTAGAGAGCTGAAGCCCAGTCTAAAACCTGCTGAAGCTCCTGATTTACCAATGTGGCAAATTTGGTGCAGATTGTTTTTCTTGCACAAGTGGATCAGACAACAGAAATCCATTGTTACAGTAGATAAGGTATCAGAACTAAATGTACCATGTAGACACGTTTCTAGTATCAAGATTACTACATAGATGAAAAAATACGCAGCATGACCTTGCTGGGACGTATTACACAACGCAAAAAGCCATTGAAGTGAAGGGGTAGCACAAATACGCAGTGAGTACGCAGGAAACCTGCTTATTTGCATACCATCTCAATGAACCTGTCTACGTTCATCCTTGCATGCGCAAATATGTAGTGTATTCGTGCCCTTAAAAACATGCCAGAGCAGGTGAAAAACACGGGCATAAGCGAATTTACATCGCTCAAATACACATCGCATTTGCACAACTGAAAATCTAGTGTTCAGTCAGCGCGTGGCGTGTAACAGTGATAAAAAAAAGTTGGGCAATCATTTCTGCTATTCTTTGTATTAAGCGAAGTTAATGGCAAGCCTGGATTAATTGTATAGGCATACTTCCAATTCTACCATTCTATGATTCCATGATTCAATTGCCGTTGAACTTTATTTTTTGAAAGGGACCTCCAGGGTCATCAGGTCCAACCCCCTGCTCAGTGCAGGATTTACTAAATCATCCCAGACAGAATCTGCCCAGCCTCTGAACACTTCCATTGTAGGAGAACTCCCCACCTCCCATGGTAACCTGTTCCACTCATTGATCACCCCCCTGTCTAATATCTAATCTGTCTCCTCCCTTTCAGTTTCATCCCATTGCTTCTAGTCTTTCCTTGTACAGATGAGAATAGGGCTGATCCCTCTGCACTGTGACGGCCCTTCAGATATTTGTAGACAGCTATTAAGTCTCCTCTCAGTCTTCTCTTCTGCTAAACATTCCCAGATCCTTTAACCGTTCCTCATAGGACATGATTTGCAGACCGCTCACCATCTTGGTAACTCTTCTCTGAACTTGCTCCAGTTTGTCTATGTCTTTTTTTAAAGTGGGGTGCCCAGAACTGGACCCAGTATTCCAGATGAGGTCTGACTAAGGAAGAGTAGAGGGGATAATGACCTCACGTGATCTAGACTCTATGCTTCTCTTAATACATCCCAGAATTTGGTTTGCCTTTTTGGCTTTCCTCCCTCCCTGTTGGTAAGAATTAGGCCTAAGACAGCAGATCCCCTTGTTTTCTCTTCTACCTTCTGGAAGATAAAGCTGTCAGCAAGAGCGGATAACAATCTGTTGGATCCATTACTGGAATAGAAGGGGTTAATGTCTACTCTTCTGTACACAGTAAGCTCTCTCTATCTCTGGTCTGATCTCACACTGACAGGAGGGTCATGTAATGTTTGTATTGATGAAGCCCTTAATAAGGGTATGTGGCCTTTTCAGACAGGTTTACTCTATCAGTGGGTTCACTTATTTGTTTAGTAGCAATGTTTTTACCAGTTATTTTATCTGTTTTGTTGACATTCCTCATTACCAGCACAATGGTGGGCGGGTATCACTGGGCATCTCATTACATAATAACCCCCCTCCCTGCTCCTATTGTCTCTGAAGGAACTTTCCCTCCCCCACCTACTCCTCACCAGGACAGGGAGGGCGCTCTGTATATCCATCACTAGTCCTTCCTATATCTGCTGCTCATATTTCTATATCTCCATGTAGCAGAGCTGAATGCAATTCACAGGTTATTATGTCACCGTGATAACTCAGTGAGCCAACATAGATACTTGGGTTTACCTGATGGCCACCAGAAACCATTGAGCACATATGGAGATATCACCCTTCCCCCATTTTCAGTGCCGTGCTACAGGAAGGGTAAAGGCTTCAGTTACCCCCGGACCCCGATGTCTACTCTCCATTTTATCCAGTTTAGCTATTTTAATACATCGCTGATTAACCTTTTCACGGCCAGAGAATTATCACCTTATTTTGGGACTTTTTTGTCCTTGTCTTGCAAGAGACATAACCTTTTCTAATTTCCATTGACTTAGGTGTATGAGGGCTTGTTTTTTTGCGTAACGAGTTGTATTTTTTAATGGGACCATTTAATGTACCTTTTAGTGTATGGAAAAACTGAAGAAAATTGGTAGGGAGAACTGATAAATGAATGCAATGATGCCATTTTGGGTGGGTTTAGTCTTAACAGCGTTCATGGTGCAGTAAAAATGACATATAACCTTTGTTCTGTGGCTCAGAATGATTACGGTGGTACCAAATTTCTATAGTTTTTTTTAAATAGCTTTTTTGATTTATTAAAAAGTAAATAACATTTTCTCTTAAACTAAAATTGCTTTTTGTCGCCGTATTCTGGGACCTGTAACTTTTTTATTTTTACCTCGATTGGGCTATTTGAAGACCCATTTTTTGTAGAGTAAGCTGTAGTTTTTGCTGCTACTTTTTGACCATTTTTTATTTAAAATTGTTTGGGAGCTTAGACCCAAATCCCCCACCCGCTGCAACTTTGGGATTCTGTCTAGTTTTGTTTTTACGGCCTTTACCATGTGGGATGAATATTGTGATACTTTAATAATTAAGACCTCTACATACACAAGGATACCAAATATGTGGACATTTTTTAATTTTATGGGGTTTTTTAAGATTTTTTTTTTAACTTTTAATATTTTTAATTTTAATACTTTCTACTGCCCTGGGGGTCTGCTTGTTCATAGTAAAGGTTACTCCATTCCTCTTGATTTCCTCATGTCCGGCATAGTACAATGTGAATTCATTGGACTGAAAATATCCATTACCTGTCCAGCGTAATTCGCTAATCCCAAGAATATCAATGTTTTTATGTGTTCATTTCACATATCACAATGTCCAATCTCCCTAGCCTCATGCCACGCACATCTCATGTTGATAGTATATGAGCTTTAGTACAGCGCAGTCCTTTACTTTCATCTGAGGCACATCAGCAGCTTTCCTCCAGTTATGTCATAAGGAAAACCCAGACTACTTGTACTCAGACCTCGCTCTTCCCCGGATGCATTTAGAGAATTCTTTGGTCTGGGGGGCCAGCCACGTGATACCATATCTCAATCGTTTGAGAGCTATTTCATAGGGTTTCCAAGGTAATGATTTTACAGATTAGCCTGCCAAGTCTTCCCCTAACCCTCCCCATTTATTTGGGCTTGGGACCGGCGTATAGAGGAATGGAGTAGCCTTCATTACCAACATGCGGACCTCAAAGGCAGTAGAAAATTTTAAAGCAATTATCCAACATATCAAAGTGGTCCAGATGCTTGATAAGCCTTTGAAAATCTCAATATTGCAGGTCTATGCCCCAATGATGGATGCTGATGAGGAAACCATTGAAGGTTTTTATGCCAAAGTCCAGAAAACTTTAAACAAAGGGCAAAAGAAGGACATCATTTACATTATAGGCAATTTCAATTCCAAAGTCACAACTAGCCTGAAGCAACCATCATATGAAGATTTGGGCTTGGTGAAAGAAATGAAGCCGGTGATCGCCTGGTACAGTTTTGCCCATGTTTTTCGGTTTTGCACTGCTTTTTTCAGTTGTTTCATATCCATGCCAGTATCAGCCATCGTGTTCCTTGGCACCAGGTCTTCTTTTGTCTATTCAAGCATTATAGTTTTTGCCAGAGACTCTGCTCACATAACATGGCCAAAATACATAAGTCTGAGTCCGGTCATCTTGCCCCCTGTGAGTCTGAGTCCGGTCATCTTGCCCCCTGTGAGTCTGAGTCCGGTCATCTTGCCCTCTGTGAGTCTGAGTCCGGTCATCTTGCCCTCTGTGAGTCTGAGTCCGGTCCTCTTGCCCTCCAGTGATATATCGGGTCTTATATTATTTAGGACTGTTTGTTACCTTTGCTGTCCAGGGTATATGCAGCAACTTTGGCCAGCAGCTCCAGCGCATCAATCCTCCTCTCAGCTTCCCTCACAGTCCAGCTTTCACATCCATACATGGCTCTGGGGAACATGATGGTTTGCACTATCCTGCATTTAGTTGCTATACCGATATCATTACTTTTTGTCCATGTTGAGGATTGCGCTTCACCCCAATGCTATCCTATGTTTTATCTCTGGCATAGAGTCTTCAGATTGGTCAATTTTCGATGGCTTCATACCATCAAAGCTGATACCAAACAACTGAAAGAAGAACTGCAAAACCGAAAACCATGGAGGCAGCTCGCCTTTAGGGTCGTGATGAATAACTAGAGATGAGCGAGCATGCTCGTCCGAGCTTGATACTCATTCGAGTATTAGGGTGTTCGAGATGCTCGTTACTCGTAACGAGTACCACACGATGTTCGAGTTACTTTCACTTTCATCTCTGAGACGTTAGCGCGCTTTTCTGGCCAATAGAAAGACAGGGAAGGCATTACAACTTCCCCCTGCAACGTTCAAGCCCTATACCACCCCCCTGCAGTGAGTGGCTGGCGAGATTACCGAGTATTAAAATCTGCCGGCCCGCGGCTCGCCACAGATGCGTTCTCACTTAGCTGAGGGAAAGTGCTGTTGATGCCGGGGCTGCTATAGGGAGAGTGTTAGGAGTGATTTTAGGCTTCAAGAACCCCAACGGTCCTTCTTCTCTATATGCGCTCAATGGGGCCGGCGGCAGCAGCGCCGACCCCATTGAGAACATAGAGAAGACAAATCATTCTTCTCTGCCACAGCTGTAACAGCTGTGGCAGAGAAGAACGATGTTAGCCCATTGAATTCAATGGAGTCGGCTGTATTGCTGGCTCCATTGAATTCAATGGGCTAACATCGTTCTTCTCTGCCACAGCTGTTACTGCTGCGGCAGAGAAGAACGATCTTTATGCTGACAGTGCGGGGGAGGGCACTCTTGCCGCTATTGTGGCTTAATAGTGGGACCTGGGAACTTGAGATGCAGCCCAACATGTAGCCCTTCGCCTGCCCTATCCATTGCTGTGTCGTTCCCATCACTTTCTTGAATTGCCCCGATTTTCACAAATGAAAACCTTAGCGAGCATCGGCGATATACAAAAATGCTCGGGTCGCCCATTGACTTCAATGGGGTTCGTTACTCGAAACGAACCCTCGAGCATCGCGAAAAGTTCGTCCCGAGTAACGAGCACCCGAGCATTTTGGTGCTCGCTCATCTCTACTAATGACATAAGATTTGTAACTATTTTTAACTGTTAAAAAAAATCTTTTTTACACATTTATTTAGCGCCCACAGGGGACTTCACCTTGGAATCATTTCATTACTTCAACTATATACTGCAAGATCACTGAAAAAACAATATACAGAAAACCCCTCAGAAAGCAGCCATATGCTTACCAATGTACTGATACAAGAGGGCTGGTAGGAGCACCACAACCCTCAGCATGCCAGCAGACAAACTGCTAATTGGAGGAGCAATAACACAGGTGGCGGTACTGATGAGCCACCACTCACACAGCTTCATTATACCAAGGGGGGGCTGTTTAGCACAACATCCGCACAGATATAGCATACACAGGATGTCAGGCCACATAGTATGTGCAGTGCACCATGCAGGCTTACAACCTGTTAATAAAGCCATATTGGCATCCGGCGGGCCGCCCTGCACCTTATAGTCGAACCACACCGGCCCCCCAGCATACAAAGCCCACTGCATATTATTGATATCTACTGATAAATACGAGGTATTGCCTAATATCTTTGACATAAATGCGCTCACAGCCCGCGGAAAGGGTTCTCGTCCTCTTGTGAGTCTCTACACTAACTTCAATTTAAAATCATTGAAAATGGAATATACAGAAAAGAAATCCCAGAAAGAGGCCGTATACTGACCAATGCACTTCGGTATTGCAGTATATAACAATTTTTAAAGTTGCCTTTCAAGCTCAGCCTTAGGCCCATCCATGCTTGGCAGCCCTGGGAGCCTTCAGTAGACACCCCAATCTTGTTGCTGGGGGAGCTGCTGAGGTGCGGGAAGACCCCCCCCCCCCTCCTGCTGACTGATTAGACACGTCGTCAGCTAAACAGTTAACTGCCGTGATCAGAACTAACTCTCCAACTCCAAATGCCAGCAGCCCACATGGGTACACCTTCCACCAGGTGCATGAACCGGTGCAGGAACACCGTAGACAGCAGTGGAAACAAAACTCTGGGGCTTCTGTGGATTCCAGAATAAAAATAGTGTTTTTCATTTCATGGATAAAAGGATCTTCCAAAACTGCGCTTACGTGTTTGAGAGTCCTTATTCATTCCATATTCTCTCACAGAATGACCATTCATTACTTACATAAAAGAACCAATGAAGGAAGAAAAGACACCGCCAATAGCTGACTGACCCTCATTATAGGACATCTGTGAGTAGTGCAGCATCTGGGCCAATAGATGTTCAAGGGTCACCAGATTAGGAGAGGTAGGACAGGCCTGACCTCTGATCCGCACCCGCCGGACATCTAGTTACCAAGGTGGATATCCAAAAGTGCTCTCGTTTTAGTAAAAGTCTTCTCCTGTCTCTGCCTCTCCGGTGACCTAACCCTTACTTGACAAGCTGATGTGTCTCCCTTGTGCACCTCCTGAAGATACTTGGAAACTGCTGATGCCCTAACTGCAGCGATGTGAGCGCTGTCGGACAGATGCTGACGGGTCCGGACCTTCAGGGGACATGCTGTGCCCCCACATATTGTATCTTACATATCCCACATGACATTAGATAAGCCACAAATATAGAGTTATGATTACAAATTGGAATGATATTTAGTCTAGTTGCTCCATTAATGGATGTCATTTAACAAGAGGAGAAAATCCTAATTAGTTTGCATGAGGAGCTTGTACACATCCAGGATTCACTGAAGCCACATGCAGATAAACAATCATTGCAGAACTTAAATGATCGCATTAAAGAGAAAAAACCAACACGTTGGAGGCCATAATTATGAACACAAAATGTTCCAGATGTAAAGGGTCTCTGATGACTCCACCACGGAGCAGGTTCATTCCTGGAGGGAGAATGCTGATACATCTACACCAAAATCAGTATTGATAAAGAAGAGTCATCAAGGTGAGAGATCTCACATTTATTTAGGCTCAACAGAGGGGGATGGCGGATTCTTTGTCGGAGACGTCAGAAGGAACGGTTTATATCTCACGTGATAAGTCTGATATCTTTGAGGGGGAATGTACTGCTGTAATTCATAGTAAAGAAGACTGGGAAGGTCTTACAAAAAACGCACCAGGAGAGTGGGGGTTAAACACCCTAGTTGAGCTCCGCTATCCACTAAGGACGAAATAATCACTAAAAGTGGTTAATTTGTCTACCTGCATTGTGACAGTGGACCCGAAGCAGGTTTTGACAAAAGGGTTTTCATTCTCCCCTATCAGACAGAGCAATTTGTATAAAGCTCTTCTTAATTTGTCCATTCGTTAATGATAAAAAAAAAATTTAAAGAAAGGGAGGAAACTGCTGAGACAAGGCCTGCTGAAGATGTGATTAATTCTTACATTTTCCCGAATGCAATGGCTGGATGTGATTTACAAGATCTGAGCGCTCAGCCTGCAACATGAAGAGATAACTAATCTAAGTCTAAGATTAAGAAAATCTGTATTTGTATCCACGGCAGTCCAGAAAAGACATTCCAGATACTTTTCAGAACATATTGGAGCAGAATCTGACTATTTTGTGCAATAAAGAGGCAGGAAATCTGGGTATTAGTGTAACTTGATGCCACCACGAAGAACTAGTGGAGTCAAGATTGTCAGGGGGGTGATGCCCCCTGTATCTGACTGGCTGCACAGCTCGATGGGTGGCAGGCCCAAGCAGCTCACTAAACTGATGCTGCCTTCACCTGCGCTCCTTCGCGAGTAGCATGGCTTGATTTTTGACAGGGATGGAGAGTTAGGGTGAGGGGAAAGTGAGCTGGTAACAGCGGGGCGGTGGTCGTACTTGACAAAGGCTTATATCAGCAGCAGAATGAATTATTATAAATGGTATGTCTACCCCTACTAAACTGATAAATGTCCCGACCTGGGGATACAAACTAATATTACATGGGCGTGTAAGAAGAGGAAGAGATGGGAGATGTGAGTGATGATCAAGCTGATCTGATGGCACCTCCATTTCCTGTGACCCCAATATTTTATTCTCTGCCAAAACTCCCCCAGCTGTAATCTCATCCATCTATGAGACCGACAGTGGCTGGAATAGGTTCATTGAGTGAGAACTTAAAAGCTTGGCTGGACGGCCTGCTCCACCACTAGTGAAGGAAATCCCTGGTTATATTATGGATTCCAAGCAGGCTTTGTCCCTATTCTCAGGAATCACATGGATGTCGACCCAGTTGTGGATTGTAGGTGACGCTCAGTAACTTTACACATCCATACTCCATGATTTGGCATTGCAGGTACTCGTTTGGTTCCTGGATAGACGTCTTCCATCCCATTGCAGCAGTTTGTGATTATTGCAGTGGAATATTTACTTACTTAGAAATGTTTTTGTATTTATTGGGCAATTTTTTCATCCAATTAACTGGAGCCTCAATGGGTGAGAAATGTTCACGGTCCCCGGCAATTATCTACCTGAGCTATTGGGAACACAAATATATGTTTGTTCTGATTCTTGGCTTGTGGGTTCTCCGGTCTGGCCGCTGCATTGAAGACCTCATCATGATTTGGGGTGGTGATTAGACGGCCAGACCGGATTTCATTAAACACATAAACCAGAATGATTTAGCTCTGTTTTTAAGCAGAGATACAAAAACAGGAGCTAGCGGTTTTGGATATGTATCTTGTGGTGGATCTGGCTTTGGCTGCAGTGGTCTCTTCCCGTTACCGTAAGCCCATCACTGGAAACACGCTCCTTCATGCGCAGTCCTGTCATCCAATGCATGTAAGAAGAGCGTTACCCTAAGGGGGATTTATAAGAATGAGGAGAAACTGTTCAACTGAAATTGCATGGAATAACCACAAGGAAATAGTGAACGTTTTAGAAGACGAGAATCCCCTAAGGGGTTAATAAATAGGAATTAGAAAAAAGAATTGGGTGGGTATGTAATATGCAGAGTAACAACCAATATTATCTAGAAAGACAACAACACTTACTTCGTAGAGGAGTCCGTTCAACCCAAAGGACTCCTCTATTACCCCGGTCAGCAGTGGAATCCCCGAAGGTGAACGCTAAATCCAGGAATGGTTTTTCCAATGTATTTTATAATATGCAGAAACAGGAAATTACACCTAAAAATAAAGTACAAAAATAAAAAAAAATAATGTAAAGATGAAATATATAATGTTATGCTTTTCATGGGGGGGGTCAATGGACGTCTTATCAAGCACAGAGTGCTGAACAAATAGGGGCTTCATAAATAGTATTGTGATAAATGGGAAAACATGAAAGGGAGGGGTTGTAACAATAAATACCGCCAAAACCAATTCATAACCTGCCAGGGGACGTGTAGGCCCACCTGTTAGTGCGTGTGAGCGCCATCATGGGTGGTCTTTAGAGATGAGCGAGCGTACTCGGATAAGCACTACTCGCTCGAGTAATTTGCTTTATCCGAGTACCGCTGTGCTCGGGTCTAAAGATGCGGGTGCCGACACGGAGCGGGGAGCTGCAGGGGAGAGCGGGGAGGAACGGAGGTAAGATCTTTCTCTCCTTCTCTCCCGCCCGCTCTCCCCTGCTCCCCGCTGCGACTCACCTGTCAGCCGCAGCGGCACCCGAATCTTTAGACCCGAGCACAGCGATACTCGGATAAAGCCAATTACTCGAGCGAGTAGTGCTTATCCGAGTACGCTCGCTCATCTCTAGTGGTCTTCAATAAAATTGCCGCAATGGTCCAGTCACATGACTGTAGGATGGCCACGGGTATAATATCACGTGACCACAAATATGTCATGTCCCAGCCATGTGAGCCTACTAAGGATACTAGAGCAACATATTAATTATGTAGACGACCTAAGGGGAACAAAATGACAATACATCAAATTAATGAGAGGATAAACATGACAAGCATGCGATAAATATAAATACAAAAGATTCAGAAGCGAATGTTTAACATAAAACAATATGATTAAAAAACAGGTATAATTCTTGACAATTTTATAAACCATAGGTATTCTTTTCAGTTGGTTGATTGTGCAAGAATGAGGGGGGGAGCGGGGGAGGGGAATGTATTGAGACAATAAAATGTATATATAATAAGGACAAAGGTCATTAGATTCATCAGGTTTGGAAATAAACAAAAAGAGGAATGAAATAAAAAGAATGGAATACAATTGTAATTAAGCACAATGTTATCTGGACATTTAGTGCCATGATGTCTGTAAGGGGCTTCATGAAGGGTTTGAGATTGGTGAGATCAATGTTATCTACTGATCAGTAATGGATTACATGGTGCCAGTGGGGACGGCAAATTTAAATTAAATGGGTCAGAGGAACAAAAAATAGAACAAAATAAATAATCCGATGGTAAAGAAGGCAGGAAACACTTCCCATCCGTGGAACATTGCAGCCATTTTATTGTAGGCCAAAATCCACCCATGATGGCACTCATGACTACTGGTCAGTGCTCGAGCCGGCTCCATACACACTTCAGGACGTTTATAGTCGTTCGGCTATCCTGAAGTGGTTACATTGTGAATTTGGCATATGATTTTGGGCTCCTACATATGACAGATTCTGGGGCCATACGGCCTTTATATGCTGCCTTTGAAGTAATGCTTCCTTATGTTCTCCATACTTAAAGATTCCGATAGAACCGCCATGATATTTTCTGTCTATATTCCTCTATGTGGGATCAGACATACCTGGAAGAGTAGTAGACGCCCCGTCTCCCCCAGTACAATACAGAGCCATACAACGTCCATGTGCACCAGGCCGCAATCTTTAATGCAAGGATGGAGGACAAAACATATCCTGCTAATGAGGGCAGTTTATCATGGGGAAATTGATGTGTTGTGTTATAGGACTGAACATAAATCTTCTGAAGTCAGGCAGCAGACCATCATGCGAAGACAAGGAAAGATGGAGGCACTGATGTGACAAGACCAACAATAAAATATCATGGGGACAAATGATATCCTACATTCCTTTGTTAGTCTAGTAGAGGGACGAGACAGGCTGACCCTTCTCTCCTCAATGGGGACTTCCTTCACCGGTGCTATTGAGTTGATTTTCCAATTTGGAACTTTTTCTGGACTTAAAAACTATTTGGACCAAATTGGTGTTAAGGAGGTTAACCGGAATATCCAGTTAGCTGTGCCCATAAGATATCCACAGGATAGGGGATAACTTGGTGATCGGTGTGGGGAAGGTGGTGTGACTCCCGGCTCCACGGCTCTATCTAGATTTATGTTTGCACATTTCTACAGACTCGCATTGTCGCCTGTATTGGGATGCTTTATTGATGTGCTGTACTGCTCCGTTTGTAACATTCGGCACTCCAGTTCCTCATGTATTACTAGAAGCGTTGTTGCCGTTCCTCGAGGAGCTTTATATTGGTAATATCCTGGAGAATGTGAACGCCGGCCCTTTATGAATGTGTTTATCGCAGATTTGTGTAAGACTGCGCCAGAATTACGGCGCACACAGTTTTAGACAAATTTACCAATAGTTTGCACCAAAGCAAAAAGATCTGACAGCTTGTCCATTGTCTTATTCCCCCTGAAAGTGGGTGTGGCTAGTTTCTGTGTATTCTCCAAAATATTTATGAGGTCTTCTGGCAAAGTTTCGGTGAAAAGTGGAACTAATAAAACCTTATAAAATTTAGTGTAAGGGCTAATGCCCCCGGCCGGGCGTTGTGCCACAGCTATTAGGTTCTAGTAGCTCAATGTTCACGCTGTGGATTATGGGGTCTTTGGTGGGGGGGCGCCGTGACAGACTCCGCTGCGAAATTCCTCTGGCTGAGTCTGTCATGGCCGTGGGCATGAGCCCTAAAAGAGCTACTTGGTGCAAATTTTCATTTTTTCCTTTACTATCATTATTTTGACTGTTGACTATTTTATATCAGTAGATGAAGGGAAATAACATTTTTGGAGCAAAACATATTTCTGAATATAAACTGGTGCATTTTGTTGTACAAATTAACTACGTGGATCGGGAGGTTTTTCATGTATCTGCCATTCTATGTGATAAATATAGTAACTAGACTGCTGACTTATCTTTATATCACTACATAGTTCAGATTTTCATGTATGGTGCATAACATTTCGGACGATAAGCTGGCACATGTTTTTGGCGCATGCAGCACTGCTATGGGAGAATTGGCAGTGTAATCTGTACATAATCTACAAGTCCATGCACCCCTGTTGTAAATTTGGCCCCATTTAAGACTGTCAGGTTCTATAAAGAATTGGCGCAGTTTACACCAATATCCATAAATAAGGGCCGCTGTTCTTCTGTGGGGGTTTTTATTACTCAATATCCTTCAATAAAATGAGATCAAAAACAAATCCCAGAAACCTGTTCCACACTCGGATCCCCTAGTTGTAGGATCTCATTGGTATTAGCCAGGCTAGTTTATCATAGAGACCCCCATAATGTACAATACATGAGCCGCACCCACAGGCCCCATCACCCACCTCCAAAGTCTCATCAGTGCCCATTCATATGGAAATGAAGACTCCACCTGTTGGCCAATGACAATGTCCCATTAATGAGTCACCTTCAGCCCCCTGCCAGATATAAAGGTCTCTTCCACTCAGTGGTGTCTAGTCCACCCTGCGGATTACATTTGGTCATTATCGTCCACTGAGGAGCAGCTCTTGGTGTCCAGGAGAAGTTGATCATTATCATCTTGAAGGAGCAGCGGACGTCTTCATCTGTAAGGTATGTGATTGTGCTAATAGTACAGGGGTTGTCATGTATTTACAGCTCAGGCTTCTTTAGTTTTCTTTTTCTCTTTGCTTTCTTACTTATCAATGTGTCCCCTGCCCTCCTCACTGCGGGGTTAATGCACCACCTATACATTTTCTTGTTATACAATCCTGTCCGCGTGTCCCGAGAATCTAATTCTGTATGATCCCACTGGGCCGGCGTCTGCTTGTTTGGGTTTTAGGTGTTAAATTCTTTATCTTCCATATTCATATTAGTGTTCATGTTTTATGGACCAATGGTAATTAATTATAATGAGCATGAATTACTGTAATTGAAGCATGTGCCCCTATAAAACTGCTGCCTGATAATAAAAGATAGCTAGCTTTCGATCTATCCAGTCGTGTTGGTGGTTTATTAGTTATTTCCGGGCCTGGATATAAACAACCTAATTCGAGACCCAAAGAGACATTTTGGAAAGCAATCTTTAAGCTTTCACTAATACCCTCTAAGCTGGTGGTATGGGGCGCCAAAGGACTTGGTGAGAAATGAAGACTGTTTCCAGTATTAAGGGTCATTGTAGGTACTTACAACAGTTTGATGAACTTCCTTTAGTCTCTCATAACCAGGTGCCCATCACCCACATTTGGGCTACTCTGATGATTCTGGAAGGGTTATTGTTGTGATGTATCACAGTATAAAACTTCAGAGACATACAGAAAAAATGACCCCAAAGGCAAATATGTATCTCTGGTCTGAGACATACTCTTCTGGCATTCCTGCATATTTCACCTCCTTTATCATGACCTCTGGAGTTATCTGTATAGTTATCTTGTATACAGAGGTCTCAGGTAGCATACAGTAAGTCAGCCTCCTGTGCTCAGCTTCTGCAATACAATGTAATGCTAATAATCAGGAGAGCGCTACATCCCCGAGACACAATATACCAAGCCATAAAGTCTGAGTGCTCCTCAACATAGAAGTGCACTGATTTAGTAAAGTAAGTATTATATGTTTGTGTTTTCCTCAGAATGGCCACCAACATCAAAGAAATAAACAAGAACATGGCAAATTATCTTCTGCTCGTGATCTCACAGACTTCTCAGAACCTGAGGATGATGGAAGTGAGCGACCACTTTGAACTCTTGCAAGAACTAGGAACAGGAGCTTATGGAAAGGTCGTCATGGGCAAACACAAACATTCAGGTGAGAGAATGGTAATGTATGATGACTATGATGGATATTGTGCCAACAAGCTGGTTTTGACTTTTGGTGACCATATAGATGGCATCTCTTTAGAATTTAATGTGTTGCAGTTTTAGGTTTCTCTTCTAAGCAAAACCGTCTTTCTCAAAGAGCTGGGTCCCAATATACAGTATGAACTACGATGAAGCTTCAGTTTGTTCATTTTGTGCTTAAAATTTAAAGTTTACTGTGATTTCTTCAATGATCTACTCTCTTTTCCATTACCTTAAGATTTTTTAAAACTTCATGGTGAAATAGTGGCCACCATTTTGGAGATATCAGTTGGTCATAACATGTCATAATTCCTATATTACCTCGGCCTGACACCTGGCCAAAGTAGTCAAATTTTCACCATTATACTCAATGTTTAAGGTATGAGGCTATTTAGATTGTGAAGTTCTAAGGTCCTTAGGCGGAGCCATTCCCTGCCTCCCATACCTGGGACAAAAGGTTACCTCCCTGCACTGACCTGTCTCTGATTGGTATCTCTTTCGGAACCTGGTAGGCCCCCAGCTAGCTAAGCTCCCTACTTTAGCCCCACATCATCATGTAACTTCCATTCAGTATCTACATATGCGGTGTATTCTGCTGTTACTTCTGTTTAATGTTCTTGACCCATGTTCTGTTTCTGAAAGTGTGATGGAATCTGATGGTGACCTATTACTAATAATGACTTCATATTAACAGATCAGATGGTGGCTCTTAAAATGTTGGCAAAGGAGAAGACCCCAGCAGATGACTTCCTCCTGGAATACAGCATTTCTCTCACGTTCAGTTGTCACCCGCACATCATCCAAACTCACCAAATGGTCTTCCACACCAGAAGGGATTTTATGTTTGCCCAAGAAGTGGCTCCAGCAGGAAATCTTCAATCTCTCATAAAACGTAAGGTGAGATTAGATCATGCTGCAATTTTTTACTTAGCTCCCATTGTACATACATCAGAATATTTAGCGTTGCATTCTGAGCATGCTCAAAGCATGAAAAATATAGAAACCAATGCTGGGGAGAGGTGGAGTACAGCCAGGAGTTGGATAGAGCGTCAACAGCAATCAGTGCCCAGTACTACACTCCCGATTCCTAAGTTTTCCATGCTCCGAGTATGTTTAGACTGCATTGATGAATATGGTCATAGTCTACTCATCAGGTTCTGGGAAAGCTGGTGACCATTATTACAGTTGTGATAAGACATCATCCCACTTCCCTAACCACAAATACTCCATGTCCATGTTCATAGTAGTATGGGATCCCCATAACTACTGTAAACAGATTCACCATACAAGAGACTGGTGAAAGACATCCTTTATGTGAGTATGGATGGCATATAGGGTAACATGATATTTCTCATAATCAGTGACTAATGAAAAGCTGAATTGATAACAAGAAATTGTATCTATTGGTGAATCTTAAATACTCGTCTTTAGTACTTTTTATATGACAAGGTGTGATCTCTTGTATTGTCTTGTGCTCAGGTCGGGATGCAGGAAGACATGGTGAAGCGATGTGTTCCTCAGATAGCCAGCGCTCTGGACTTCATGCACAACAGAGGGTTGGTCCATCGGGATATCAAGGCGAATAACATTCTTCTGATGGACCCAGAATGCCACAGCATAAAACTGTCAGACTTTGGACTCACCCGGCTAAGGGGCAGCAATATCCCTTCCGTATCCTGTTATAAACCTCACATGGCTCCTGAACTCTGTGCCTTAAAAGAAGGAAAACATCTCTTAGTCCTTCCCAGTCTTGACGTTTGGGCTTTTGGTATTCTTGTCTACTTTGCTCTTACTGGAATCTTCCCTTGGCACGGAGCAGTGGGCAGTGACCAAAAGTATAGGGCGTTTGTCTGGTGGCAGCTGAAAAAAGATCCATCAAATGCCCCCAAAAAGTGGAAGAAAGTCTCAGTGGGAGCCAGAGAAATGTTCTGGGAATTGTTGGCACCAAACGCCTCTGAGAGGTGCTCAGCTATGGACATCCTCAAATATATTCACCTGCCATGGAAATCAGAGGTCTCTTCAGAGCACAGAACGAGCGATGCCAGCGTATTATAGGTGACATGTAGCGGAGTCTCACTCTATTGACCGTACAATAGACAATGCCTATTGCTTTTAACAAACCTTTATCATCTCAGAATGTTTCCATAACATATTGTAATTCTTTGTCGTGGCAGTAAATAAAGACTGGAGGGTGAAACACGACACAATGGTGGTGTAGTTATTGATAATATCTAGAAAGATGGTTTTTGTTTTTTATTAAAGAGTTTTTTATTGAAGTTATTCTTTTGAATACAATTACCCCTTAAAGGGGTGTTCAACAAAGTGCCAGCTGTCAGTGCCGAGCTACACTGGAGCAAAAGCTGCTGCTCTGACCCCTGTGTGGCTGGCAGCACTTGTAATTGCTGATGCAGCTCTCATTGAGATCAATGAAAGACTGAACAAATACATTTTATTTCAAGACATTTAATTCCTCTTTCAAAAGAGTGCAGGATACACAGTGTACTAGTTGTGTGCTGCTTTACATACACTGAGAGCACACTGTGTGTAAACATCTGCTGGCAGATTCCATTGTTCTCCTCAGTAGAATACACAAACAACTCAGGGAGGAAAAAGAAGGTCCTTTTACATGCAAATGAAGATCATTTAAGTGTTAATGACCATTAAAGCCATTAACATTTTATGCAGATACATCAATCTTTCAGACTCTGCCTGTAAATGGATCTTAATTGGAGTCCCTATCTAATACAATGCTTTCTGAACAACCCAGTAAAGTAGTATGGCCAACAACAATACCCAATATACAAATTCTGGGATTAAGACCAATATCAAATAGATAGCTATTTAAGACAATTTTATACAATCCCAGACCATATACATTTCATCTTCACCATCCATGTAACATTTTGGTCAGTCCGACTATAATCTTTTAATCATGGAGTATGATCAATTCACCAATGGATGTTGGACTGTAAGCACAGACACTGACCGGGCCTGAGCAGCAGACAATGCTGGAATTACATGTTGTTCTTCTCAGTACATGGATAAATCTTCTATATGATATGTTCCTCTTTAGATTCCAGGTCTAGGAGATAAGTATGTGATCACTCATTACAGCTGCTTGCCCTTCTTACTGCTGTGTACTCCGTTCTCCAGGAGCTTTACATTCCACATGGGAATTTTCATTTTCAACAATATACAACAGTCTGGATTAGTTGCCTTCATAGTTACAAATTTAGAGTCCACCCTCTCTTCAACTCTTCTATCCAATCCAATAGTTTCTGGTTTTGCCCCACATAAAATATCACCCATATGATTTATCACATGCTGTTCGGATAGATGACCATTCCTCCAGGTCTAAGCCAAACCTGGTGGACATTAAAATATACAGTAGTAGGCCTATGATTATCAGATGAACACCCGCTTGTTTTACCCCTACCAGAAAGCAAGCAGTCAAAAAGTCAACCTTCCTCCTGAAGAGATTTCCAATTATCGAAATCTCCTTCCCAGACCCCTGAATAACTGGACAACTCAACCAGATGAATCATGGACCTGATTTCCCCACAATCTCTGAAACATTCATTCTCAGGTTCTGAATACATTTTTTTTCAATTTGATGTTTATTTAAATTTACAAATTTTTTTAACATTTTCGTAACAAAGTAATTGATCTGTTTCTCTAAAATTAAAACCTGCTGATTCCACGGGTAACACCGAATAATAGCGGCACGTCTCATTTTTAAGTCATTTAATCCCTTAGGGACCAAGCATATTTTTGTTTTAAAAAATGGTAAATCCTTTATTTATCCATCAACGTCGCTGTATGAGGGCTTGTTGTTTGCGGGACAAGTTTTTTTTTTTTCAATGGTGCTATTTAATGTACCGTATAATGTACTGAAAATCTTTTAAAAGTTCTAAGTGGAGTAAAATGAAAAATTCTGCCATCTTTCTGTGTGTCTTGTTTCTACAGGCCATAAACTGCGACAAAAATGACATTAAAGCTTTATTGTGATACAGGCATGGAGGCTCTAGGACCCTGTTGTACTGCCTCTAGCTTGGATACAAGATGTGATACAAGTGGGCATGGAGGCTCTAGTACCCTGTTGTACTGCCTCTAGCTTGGATACAAAATGTGATACAGGTGGGCATGGAGGCTCTAGTACCCTGTTGTACCGCCTCTAGCTTGGATACAAGATGTGATACAGGTGGGCATGGAGGCTCTAGTACCCTGTTGTACTGCCTCTAGCTTGGATACAAGATGTGATACAGGTGGGCATGGAGGCTCTAGTACCCTGTTGTACTGCCTCTAGCTTGGATACAAGATGTGATATGGGTGGACATGGAATCTCTAGTACCCTGACGTACTGCCTCTAGCTTGGATACAAGATGTGATATGGGCAGGCATGGAGGCTCTAGTACCCTGTTGTACCACCTCTAGTTTGGATACAAGATGTGATACAGGCAGGCATGAAGGCTCTAGTACCCTGTTGTACCACCTCTAGTTTGGATACAAGATGTGATACAAGAGGGCATGGAGGCTCTAGTACCCTGTTGTACCGCCTCTAGCTTAACAGAGTTATTCTATGTTAAAGTGACATACGAAATGTCAGCTTTCCAAAATTTGGCTCTGTTGCTAAGGCGCAAACAGGCTTCGCCACTAAAGGGTTAATATACCCCCAAAATCCTTTTTTATTGCTTTTGACCTCTCTTACAAGCCTCAATTCATTATCAGCTTTATCTTTTCTGACCCTTGCCCTACAGTTTCTGCAGACCGCATTATATTCTCCTTTAGATATTCCTCCTCTTTCCATTTGATAAACATATTTTTCTTCCTCTAACATGTGTACAAGTTCTGTGTTCATCCATCCTGGTCTCTTTAAATGCTTCCCATTCTTCCTTCTTTTAGGGATTAGTAACGATTGTGCTTTGAGAATCTCATTTCACAATATTTCCCAACCTTCTTCGGCATTTCTGTCCTTAAGAACATCCAGCCATTGGATTCTTCCTCTTTCTGAGTCCATTAAAATCTGCCTTTCTGAAATCCACCCTTGAGGTCTGAGTCTTCTCAGGTCTTCCTCCCCTTGTTATCCAACATCCAAGGATATCATGATCTCTGCCTCCTAAGGTCCCAGCCACCCTTACTTCCTCAACCATTCCCTCCCTGTTGGTAAGAATTAGGTCCAAGATAGCAGATCCCCTTGTTTTCTCTTCTACCTTCTGGAAGATAAAGTTGTCAGGAAGAGCGGATAACAATCTGTTGGATCCATTACTGGAATAGAAGGGGTTAATGTCTACTCTTCTGTACACAGTAAGCTCTCTCTATCCCTGGTCTGATCTCACACTTGCAGGAGGGTCATGTAATGTTTGTATTGATGAAGCCCTTAATAAGGGTATGTGGCCTTTTCAGACAGGTTTACTCTATCAGTGGGTTCACTTATTTGTTTAGTATTTATGTGGTCACTTATTTTATCTGTTTTGTTGACATTCCTCATTACCAGCACAATGGCGGGCGGGCATCACTGGGCATCTCATTACATAATAACCCCCCTCCCTGCTCCTGCTTCTATTGTCTCTGAAGGAACTTCCCCTCCTCCACCTACTCCTCACCACTACAGGGAGGGCGCTCTGTATATCCATCACTAGTCCTTCCTATATCTGCTGCTCATATTTCTATATCTCCATGTAGCAGAGATGAATGCTATTTACAGGTTATTATGTCACCGTGATAACTCAGTGAGCCAACATAGATACTTGGGTTTACCTGATGTCCACCAGAAACCACTGAGCACACATGGAGATATCACCCTTCCCCCATTTTCAGTGCCATGCTACAGGAAGGGTAAAGGCTTCAGTTACCCCCGGACCCCGATATCTACTCTCCATTTTAACCGGTTTAGCTATTTTAATACATCGCTGATTAACCTTTTCAGGGCCAGAGAATTATCACCTTATTTTGGGGTCTTTTTTGTCCTTGTCTTGCAAGAGACATAACCTTTTCTAATTTCCATTGACTTAGGTGTATGAGGGCTTGTTTGTTTGTGGAACGAGTTGTATTTTTTAATGAGACCATTTAATGTACCTTTTATTGTATGGAAAAACTGAAGAAAATTGGTAGGGAGAACTGATAAATGAATGCAATGATGCCATTTTTGGTGGGTTTGGTCTTAACAGCGTTCATGGTGCAGTAAAAATGACATATAACTAGAGATGAGCGAGCGTACTCGGAAAAGCACTACTCGCTCGAGTAATTTGCTTTATCCGAGTATCGCTGTGCTCGTCCCTGAAGATTCGGGTGCCGGCACGGAGCGGGGAGCTGCAGGGGAGAGCGGGGAGGAACGGAGGTAAGATCTTTCTCTCCCTCTCTCCCGCCCGCTCTCCCCTGCTCCCCGCTGCGACTCACCTGTCAGCCGCAGCGGCACCCGAATCTTCAGGGACGAGCACAGCGATACTCGGATAAAGCAAATTACTCGAGCGAGTAGTGCTTTTCCGAGTACGCTCGCTCATCTCTACATATAACCTTTGTTCTGTGGCTCAGAATGATTACGGTGGTACCAAATTTCTATAGTTTTTTTAAAATAGGTTTTTCAATTTTTAAAAAGTAAATAACATTTTCTCTTAAACTAAAATTGCTTTTTGTCGCCGTATTCTGAGACCTGTAACTTTTTTATTTTTACCTTGATTGGGCTATTTGAAGACTCATTTTTTGTAGAGTAAGCTGTAGTTTTTGCTGCTACTTTTCGACTTTTTTTAAAAATTTTTTTGGGAGCTTAGACCCAAATCCCCCACCCCCTGCAATTTGGGGATTCTGTCTAGTTTTGTTTTTACGGCCTTTACCATGTGGGATGAATATTGTGATATTTTAATAATTAAGACCTCTACATACACAAGGATACCAAATATGTGGACATTTTTTAATTTTGTGTTTTTTGTAACATTTTATTTTTAATTTTAAAACTTTCTACTACCCTTGGGGTCTGCTTGTTCATAGTAAGTAAGCGCTGCGGAATAAGTTGGCGCTATACAAATAAAGATTATTATTATTATTATTTAGTAAGGGTTACTCCATTCCTCTTGATTTCCTCCTTTCTGTCTATATTCCACTATGTGGGATCAGACATACCTGGAAGAGGAGTAGACGCCCCGTCTCCCCAGTACAATACAGAGCCATACAACGCCCATGTGCACCAGGCCGTAATCTTTAATTTGTCATGGGGAAATTGATGTGTTGTGTTATATAGGACTGAACATAAATCTTCTGAAGTCAGGCAGCAGACCATCATGCGAAGACAAGGAAAGATGGAGGCACTGATGTCTGTGATAAGACCAACAATAAAATATCATGGGGACAAATTATATCCTACATTCCTCTGTTAGTCTAGTAGAGGGACGAGACAGGCTGCCCCTTCTCTCCTCAATGGAGACTTCCTTCACCGGTGCTATTGAGTTGAACTTTTTCTGGACTTAAAAACTATTTGGACCAAATTGGTGTTAAAGGGTTTTACCGGAATATCCAGTTAGCTGTGCCCATAAGATATCCACAGGATAGGGGATAACTTGGTGATCGGTGTGGGGAAGGTGGTGTGACTCCCGGCTCCACGGCTCTATCTAGATTTATGCTTGCACATTTCTACAGACTCGCATTGTCGCCTGTATTGGGATGCTTTATTGATGGGCTGTACTGCTCCGTTTGTAACATTCGGCACTCCAGTTCCTCATGTATTACTAGAAGCGTTGTTGCCGTTCCTCGAGGAGCTTTATATTGGTAATACCCTGGAGAATGTGAACACCGGCCCTTTATGAATGTGTTTACCGCAGATTTGTGTAAGACTGCGCCAGAATTGAGGAGCATACAGTTTTAGACAAATTTACCAATAGTTTGCACCAAAGCAAAAAGATCTGACAGCTTGTCAATTGTCTTATTCCCCCTGACAGTGGGTGTGGCTAGTTTCTGTGTATTCTCCAAAATATTTATGAGGTCTTCTTGCAAGAAAGTTTCGGTGAAAAGTGGAACTAATAAAACCTTATAAAAGTTAGTGTAAGGGCTAATGCCCCCGGCCGGGCGTTGTGCCACAGCTATTAGGTTCTAGTAGCTCAATGCTCACGCTGTGGATTATGGGGTCTTTGGTGGGAGGAGGGCGCCGTGACAGACTCCGCTGCGAAATTCCTCTGGCTGAGTCTGTCATGGCCGTGGGCATGAGCCCTAAAAGAGCTACTTGGTGCAAATTTTCATTTTTTCCTTTACTATCATTATTTTGACTGTTGACTATTTTATATCAGTAGATGAAGGGAAATAACATTTTTGGAGTAAAACATATTTCAGGATGTAAATTGGTGCATTTTGTTGTACAAATTAACTACGTGGATCGGGAGGTTTTTCATGTATCTGCCATTTTATGTGTTAAATATAGTAACTAGACTGCTGACTTATCTTTACATCACTACATAGCTCAGAATTTAATGTATGGTGCAAAACATTTCGGACGATAAGTTGGCGCATATTTTTGGCGCATGCAGCACTGCTATGGGAGAATCGGCAGTGTAGTCTGTACATAATCTACAAGTCCATGCACCCCTGTTGTAAATGTGGCCCGATTTAAGACTGTCAGGTTCTATAAAGAATTGGCGCAGTTTACACCAATATCCATAAATAAGGGCCGCTGATGATCTGTGGGGGTTTTTATTACTCAATATCCTTCAATAAAATGAGATCAAAAACAAATCCCAGAAACCTGTTCCACACTCGGATCCCCTAGTTGTAGGATCTCATTGGTATTAGCCAGGTTAGTTTATCACAGAGACCCCCATAATGTACAATACATGAGCCGCACCCACAGGCCCCATCACCCACCTCCAAAGACTCATCAGTGCCCATTCATATGGAAATGAAGGCTCCGCCTGTTGGCCAATGACAATGTCCCATTAATGAGTCACCTTCAGCCCCCTGCCAGATATAAAGGTCTCTTCCACTCAGTGGTGTCTATTCCACCCTGCGGATTACACTTGGTCAGTATCGGCCACTGAGGAGCAGCTCTTGGTGTCCAGGAGAAGTTGATCATTATCATCTCTTGAAGGAGCAGCGGATGTCTTCATCTGTAAGGTATGTGATTGTGCTAATAGTACAGGGGTTGTCATGTATTTACAGTTCAGGCTTCTTTAGTTTTCTTTTTCTCTTTGCTTTCTTACTTATCAATGTGTCCCCTGCCCTCCTCACTGCGGGGTTAATGCACCACCTATAGATTTTCTTGTTATACAATCCTGTCCGCGTGTCCCGAGAATCTAATTCTGTATGATCCCACTGGGCCGGCGTCTGCTTGTTTGGGTTTTAGGTGTTAAATTCTTTATCTTCCATATTCATATTTGTGTTCATGTTTTATGGACCAGTGGTAATTAATTATAATAACCATGAATTACTGTAATTGAAGCATGTGTCCCTATAAAACTGCTGCCTGATAATAAAAGATAGCTAGCTTTTGATCCCATCCAGTTGTGTTGGTGGTTTATTAGTTATTTCCGGGCCTGGATATAAACAACCTAATTTGAGACCCAAAGACACATTTTGGAAAGCAATCTTTAAGCTTTTACTAACACCCTGTAAGCTGGTGGTATGGGGCGCCAAAGGACTTGGTGAGAAATGAAGACTGTTTCCAGTATTAAGGGTCATTGTAGGTACTTACAATAGTTTGATGAACTTCCTTTAGTCTCTCATAACCAGGCGCCTATCAGCCACATTTGGGCTACTCTGATGATTCTGGAAGGGTTATTGTTGTGATCTATCACAGTATAAAATGTCAGAGACATACAGAAAAAATGACCCTGTAGGCAAATATGTATTTCTGGTTTGAGACTTGGAAGGAGGCATACTCTTCTGGCATTCCTGCATATTTCACCTCCTTTATCATGACCTCTGGAGTTATCTGTATATGAGCCTACTCTTGTATACAGAGGTCTCAGGTAGCATAGAGTAAGTCAGCCTCCTGTGCTCAGCTTCTGCAATACAATGTAATGCTAATAATCAGGAGAGCGCTACATCCCCGAGACACAATATATCAAGCCATGAAGTCCGAGTGCTCCCCAACATAGAAGTGTACTGATTTAGTAAAGTAAGTGTTATATGTTTGTGTTTTCCTCAGAATGGCCGCCAACATCAAAGAAATAAACAAGAACATGGCAAATTATCTTCTGCTCGTGATCTCACAGACTTCTCAGAACCTGAGGATGATGGAAGTGAGCGACCACTTTGAACTCTTGCAAGAACTTGGAACAGGAGCTTATGGAAAGGTCGTCATGGGCAAACACAAACATTCAGGTGAGAGAATGGTAATGTATGATGACTATGATGGATATTGTGCCAACAAGCTGGTTTTGCCTTTTTGTGACCATATAGATGGCATCTCTTTAGAATTTAATGTGCTGCAGTTTTAGGTTTCTCTTCTAAGCAAAACTGTCTTTCCCAAAGAGCTGGGTCCCAATATACAGTACAGACTAAGATGAAGCTTCAGTTTGTTCATTTTGTGCTTAAAATTTAAAGTTTACTGTGATTTCTTCAATGATCCGCTCTCTTTTCCATTACCTTAAGATTTTTCAAGACTTCATGGTGAAATAGTGGCCACGATTTTGGAGATATCAGTTGGTCATAACATGTCATAATTCCTATATTACCTCGGTCTGACACCTGGCCAAAGTAGTCAAATTTTCACCATTATACTCAATGTTTAAGGTATAAGGCTATTTAGATTGGGAAGTTCTAAGGTCCTTAGGAGGAGCCATTCCCTGCCTCCCGTGCCTGGGACAAAAGGTTACCTCCCTGCACTGACCTGTCTCTGATTACCCTATGTTGCTGGTTTGTATCTCCTTTGGAACCTGGTACGCCCCCAGCTAGCTAAGCTCCCTACTTTAGCCCCACATCATCATGTAACTTCCATTCAGTATCTACATATGCGGTGTATTCTGGTGTTACTTCTGTTTAATGTTCTTGATCCATGTTCTGTTTCTGAAAGTGTGATGGAATCTGATGGTGACCTATTACTAATAATGACTTCATATTAACAGATCAGATGGTGGCTCTTAAAATGTTGGCAAAGGAGAAGACCCCAGCAGATGACTTCCTCCTGGAATACAGCATTTCTCTCACGTTCAGTTGTCACCCGCACATCATCCGAACTCACCAAATGGTCTTCCACACCAGAAGGGATTTTATGTTTGCCCAAGAAGTGGCTCCAGCAGGAAATCTTCAGTCTCTCATAAAACGTAAGGTGAGATTAGATCATGCTGCAATTTTTTACTTATCTCCCATTGTACATACATCAGAATATTTATTGTTGCATTCTGAGCATGCTCAAAGCATGAAAAATATAGAAACCAGGACTGGGGAGAGGTGGAGTACAGCCAGGAGTTGGATAGAGAGCCAACAGCAATCAGTGCCCAGTACTACACTCCCGGTTCCTAAGTTTTCCATGCTCTGTGCATGTTCAGACAGCAATGATGAATATGGTCATAGTCTACTCATAGGGTTCAGGGAAAGCTGGTGATCACTATTACAGTTGTGATAAGACTTAGCATCCAACTTCCCTAACCACAAATACTCTATGTCCATGTTCATAGCAGTATGGGATCCCCATAACTACTGTAAACAGATTCACCATACAAGAGACTGGTGAAAGACATCCTTTATGTGAGTATGGATAGCATATAGGGTAACATGATATTTCTCATAATCAGTGACTTATGAAAAGCTGAAATGATAACAAGAAATTGTATCTATTGGTAACCCTTAAATACTCGTCTTTAGTACTTTTTTATATGACAAGGTGTGATCTCTTGTATTGTCTTCTGCTCAGGTCGGGATGCAGGAGGTCATGGTGAAGCAATGTGTTCCTCAGATAGCCAGTGCTCTGGACTTCATGCACAACAGAGGGTTGGTCCATCGGGATATCAAGGCGAATAACATTCTTCTGATGGACCCAGAATGCCACAGCATAAAGCTGTCAGACTTTGGACTCACCCGGCTAAGGGGCAGCAATATCCCTTCCGTATCCTGTTATAAACCTCACATGGCTCCTGAACTCTGTGCCTTAAAAGAAGGAAAACTTCTCTTAGTCCTTCCCAGTCTTGACGTCTGGGCTTTTGGTATTCTTGTCTACTTTGCTCTTACTGGAATCTTCCCTTGGCACGGAGCAGTGGGCAGTGACCAAAAGTATAGGGCGTTTGTCTGGTGGCGGCTGAAAAAAGATCCATCAAATGCCCCCAAAAAGTGGAAGAAAGTCTCAGTGGGAGCCAGAGAAATGTTCTGGGAATTGTTGGCACCAAACGCCTCTGAGAGGTGCTCAGCTATGGACATCCTCAAATATATTCACCTGCCATGGAAATCGGAGGTCTCTTCAGAGCACAGAACGAGCGATGCCAGCGTATTATAGGTGACATGTAGCGGAGTCTCTTTCTATTGACCGTACAATAGACAATGCCTATTGCTTTTAACAAACCTTTATCATTTCAGAATGTTTCCATAACATATTGTAATTCTTTGTCGTGGCAGTAAATAAAGACTGGAGGGTGAAACACGACACAATGGTGGTGTAGTTATTGATAATATCTAGAAAGATGGTTTTTGTTTTTTATTAAAGAGTTTTTTATTGAAGTTATTCTTTTGAATACAATTACCCCTTAAAGGGGTGTTCAACAAAGTGCCAGCTGTCAGTGCCGAGCTACACTGGAGCAAAAGCTGCTGCTCTGACCCCTGTGTGGCTGGCAGCACTTGTAATTGCTGATGCAGCTCTCATTGAGATCAATGAAAGACTGAACAAATACATTTTATTTCAAGACATTTAATTCCTCTTTCAAAAGAGTGCAGGATACACAGTGTACTAGTTGTGTGCTGCTTTACATACACTGAGAGCGCTCTGTGTGTAAACATCTGCTGGCAGATTCCATTGTTCTCCTCAGCAAAATACACAAACAACTCAGGGAGGACAAAGAAGGTCCTTTTACATGCAAATGAAGATGATTTAAGTGTTAATGACCATTAAACCATTAACACTTTATGCAAATACATCAATCTTTCAGACTTTGCCTGTAAATGGACCTTAATTGGAGTCCCTGTCTAATACAATGCTTTTTGAACAACCCAGTCAAGTAGTATGGCCAACAACAATACCCAATATACAAATTCTGGGATTAAGACCAATATCAAATAGATAGCTATTTAAGACAATTTTATACAATCCCAGACCATATACATTTCATCTTCACCATCCATGTAACATTTTGGTCAGTCCGACTTTAATCTATTAATCATGGAGTATGATCAATTCACCAATGGATATTGGACTGTAAGCACAGACACTGACCGGGCCTGAGCAGCAGACAATGTTGGAATTACATGTTCTTCTCAGTACATGGATAAATCTTCTATATAATATGTTCCTCTTTAGATTCCAGGTCTAGGAGATAAGTATGTGATCACTCATTACAGCTGCTTGCCCTTCTTACTGCTGTGTACTGCGTTCTCCAGGAGCTTTACATTCCACATAGGAATTTTCATTTTCAACAATATACAAAACAGTCTGGATTAGTTGCCTTCATAGTTACAAATTTAGAGTCCACCCTTTCTTCAACTCTTCTATCCAATCCAATAGTCTCTGGTTTTGCATTGAGTTCACTGCAGACACAGAGTGGTGTAAAAAATTTTGGAATTATTGGTGTACAGTTGGAGGCTGACAGCGGTTATGTAACGCAAACTGCAGGCAGAAAAAAATTATACGGAAAGCTGCAAAAAGGTCTGGCTCTGCAATTGTGATGCACTACAACTCCCACCAGACAACCTGTAAAATGCAGACGGTCAGAGGTAGCCTAACAAAGGAGCTTTTTTAAAAAAAATTTTGAAAAAGAATACAGGCTATATAGCGTGTATATGACTTTCCCTCTAAGTTCACGGCAGACACAAACCGGTGTAAAAAATTATGGAATTATTGGCGTACAGTTGGAGGCTGATAGCGGTATTGTAACGCTAACTCCAGGCAGAAACAAAGAATACAGAAGGCTGCAAACAGACCTAGCCATGCAATAGTGATTGACTACAACTCCCACCAGACAACCTGTAAAATGCACACGGTCAGAAGTAGCCCTAAGAAGGACTGTTGGGGTTCTTGTAGACAGGATCCTACACTACCACTGTCCCTGTCTCAGCACCACTTTCCCTATACTCTGTATTACAGACTGCAGACTTAGAACGCTATAGCTGTAATAGCCTGCACAGCCAGAGATGAAAAAAAAATGTTGGTGCACTACTTCTCCCAGCCAGCCACAACAGTAATGCAGACGGTCAGATGTGACCCTAAGAAGGACGTTGGGGTTCTTGAAGACAGGAACCTATACTACCACTTTCCCTATAGCAGCAGCACTCTCCCTGATCTTTCCCAGTGTGTGTCTGAAGCGAGCCATGGGCGGGCCCACTTTAAGTACTCGGCGGTCACTTGATCTCACCAGCCACTCACTACTGTGGGGTGGCATAGGGCTGGCACGTCACAGCAGGAAAAGGTAATGCCTTCCCTGCATGTCCATTGGCCAGAAAATGGTGCTAAACATTCAGGCAAGGAAATGGAATTGACTCGAGTACCTCGTGGTGCTCGTCTCGAGTAACGAGCATCTCGAATACCCTAATGCTCGAATGAGTATGCTCGATTATCTCTATAAACAAAGCATCTTTTTTAAAATTAAATAGTTTGTTAACAAATAACAGATCCCCACTTAGTCATTGTCTGTTAGAATGATACTTGTATACGTGATAGTGGGTTTCTAGATATTTAGTGGCCTGGCCAGGGCCTCTTTCGTATCCTTATAGGGAAACGGGAGTGGGGCAGTGTTAGAGATTTAATATGGATCTGCTGTATCGCCCAACCAGTGGATGGATAAGACTGGCAGGGCAGACAGCCGTCTCTGGAAACCTGGATGCTCACTGCTGGAGGTGTGGCTTGGAATGCAAAGGTGACCAGGAGATGGAAAGTCCCTCCCTAACAACAGCAGAGAATTCGCCTTGACAAGGGTGGCCCTATACGGGAACCAAGGCGATGATTAACCCTGTCAGTACTGGTCACCAGCAAGCCAAGAAGTTGGCTAACACCATGCTGTTTGCAGAACCAAGGAGTGAGCAAGTTCAGGACCAAGCTGAAAGTACTGAGCAAATTGAAGACCAAGCACGAACTGCAGACACAGGAACAACAGGAGCAGCTGTGACACCTGCATACATGAGGACTCAAACATCAACACTGCAGCAGAGGCTGTCAGATCTGAGGTCTCTATATAGTGGTGAAGAGATGACAAAAGATCTGCAGCTGGGAGAAATAGGCAGAAATAATTTAACCTTGGATGTGCTGGAAAAAAAAGGCAATCACAGATTCAGAGAACGACGCCCATGTCTGCCAGACCTAACAGGAGGGAGTGAGAGGGGAGGTAAAGTCTGGAAGCAGGGGTCCCACCTCTCGCAGGGTTATCATCGAAAACACATCATGCAGAGTAGTATAGAAATATTTTATATCAAGATTTATGAGGAAATTAAGGATCTGTCGTATTGAGAGCACAGAATAGTTCACTCATGGATTCCAAACTCTCTGAAAAGCCTCATGGGGGTCTAACAATATTGAAGTTAGTTTTTCTTTAAATGAGATACCAATTTAATGTTCATTTAATATCAATTGGTAAACTCTGATCCATAACCGTTTGACTCTGGGACATTACCATGAAATGAGAATCATGTCTTCAGGAACTTGACAGCCTTGGAAGCAATGTGACGGGTAATCTGGTTATTTGGTTGGGAACCAGGTACCATCTGAATAATTTCTTGTAGGACGTTACTACTATTAGAGTATTTCGAGAACTTTTATTGGTTGACTCCCAAATCTGGGTCCACTCATCTTTAGGAAGAGTATTGCCTATGTCTATCTCCTATCTAGCTACATAGCTTAGTTGGGTGTAGTAGAGGGAGTGAACTAATTTAGAATAAATTTTCAAGATGATGCCTCTAGCATGAGGATATTGGACACAAAAAGTCTCAAAAGGGAGTTAGGGATAATGGAGAGGTAGTGTTTTTCAGAAGGGTTGAAGTGAAGTGTTTTATTTGCAGATATCTGAATATTTCCCGGGGGGGGGGGGGGGGGGGTAATTGATAATTTTTCTGAAGAGTAGCGAATGGCGTGACTCCTTCCTTTGAGAATAAGTGGTAGACTTTGGTGATAGCCTTGTCTGTCCAAGTCTGAAAAGCCTGGGGGTTTCATTGCGATGAGGGAAAAGGGGGTTCTGCAAAAGTGGTAGGAGGGTGAGGTGAGGTGAAATCAGGCCCCCTGAGTACTTTATGGAGTCCCAAATTTAAAGAGCATATTTTGTGATAGGGTTGCTAAGAATGGTTCTATTTGCTGCAGAGGAGGGCCATAAAATGGATTGGGTTTTAAGATGGTGCAGATCAGGGGCCTCTAGGGATAGACAGAGGGTGGTATTTTCTTGTGAGTCAAGTAGGGGTAATTGGGCTATTTGGGCCGCCAGATAGCACTTTAGAATATTAGGACACCTAGCCCTCTTTGCTGCTATGTCTGTAAAGAGTAGACCACAAATCTCTTGGAATTGACTCCAGCCATACAAAATGGAGCGATATCTGTTGGAATATTTTTAAAATATGTCTTGGAACCGAGACTGGAAGAGCCCTAAATAAATAAAGATGTTTAGAGAGAAAAGACATTTTCAAGGACTTCACCCTTCCAATCCAGTCCAGAATTTTCTCCTTTTAAATTTATTACAATTCAGCCAAACGGTGGTGTAACAAGTCAACCCGATAGTGGTATGACAAATCCACCAAACGATCAGATAACAACGCGTTTCGGTACACTCTGTACCCTTATCAAGTTATACATACATTAAAACAAACGATTTATATAGAGAAGTTTTACCTTCCACACCCTGATGTTGGTAATTCCAAATACCCTTGAGGGGGGTGGTGGGTCATCGGCGCATTTCCATCGTCATGCGCTGCGACTCTGATGAGCCTGACGTACGACGTCATCCCGTTTGGATGCACGTCACTCCGTCGTGTAATCCTGGATGGCGTGGTCACGTGTGGCAGACACCGTCACGACGTTCTGAGTCTACACGTTCTCGCAACCAAACCCACATCACGTGGTACCCGGGGTTCCGGGGGATTACACAGCATCCCTACGTCATCACGTATCACTCAATGCGGACTAAACGAGTGCGTTTCACTCTGAAACGCTACGTGGATGCTATTAGAATGTGTATTACAAGCTAATCTTTCCCTAAATTAATTTATTATCTAACTTTACTCATTCCTCTGCGTATTCTCCTATATAAATTCCCTTATTGGAATCAATATTAATGTATTACTAAATGAACTTTTCTTAATCACATATTCCATATATCACTATTATAAAGGACAATATCCATTCTAACAAACTGAAACTAGTATTAATTCACTAATGAAGTACTTATAATCATAATATACTCATCCTTATTTAAATTTCATATTAATATACGCTAATCAATACTAAAAATTATTACATCAATTAATATATCAATTATATACAACTAACACATTATATACATTTCACATATTAAATTTTCTCTAAAATTTCATTCAAACCCCCCGGTTTAAGAGTTCCCAATCTAAATATCCAATACATCTCTCGATTTTTTTAAAACTAAAAATAGCCCTGATTGTATGCTCTCTAACCGTGTGATTTTTAGTAATGTAAAATCTTTATTATGATGATTTAAAAAATGTTTCGATATGCTGTGATTCGTGAATCCGTTTTTGATATTAGTTCTATGTTTGTTAACCTAGTCCTCAATGCATTTATGGTGTGGCCCACGTACCTAAGTATCTTGGTTTCTGTTATCTGTGGTAAAAAGGTAGCTTGTGTCAGAATATGGGCTATTGTGGAGCAGATGAAACGGGGTGCAGAAAAATGTGTAAAATCTTTAGTGGTCGGATTTAACTTGCACAACAAGTCGGCCAAATGGTATTATCAGAGTAATATTTTACATGATTGTGAAAGTGAGTGTTGAGGTGGCGGTAGCGGGGAGGGTAAAGAAATAATGCTTTTGTCCAGGTTTGGGTTTAGTATGCCGCTAGAATGCCCACATAAAAGCACAGTGCCCTGTTTATGAGATACAACCAATGCTGGGACCTCGGATCAAAATTGGGTTTGCCCAGTGCTTGGAGCATAATATGCTACAATGGTCATTAGAATATCCTGAATTGTGCCAGTGAGACTTAGTAGTGGCCCTCAGGATCAGCTATAGTTGTTTTGTGGGTAAATAAGACCGATCTGCCAAAACAGATAGAAACTCCCTTCGTTTTGGTTGGGGCAGATGCTAAATAAAAGGTCGAGAAATGAGAAAAAGAGATAACGGAGAGGAATTACTAGGGAAATGGGTTTCTTGCAAACATAGGATATGTGAGTATGCCTTTGTAGCACCTAAAAGTTTTAGAGCGTTAAGCGAAGTTATGAAAAAGGTAATTGTGTTTTTACTTTAGGGTCAGGAATCCACACGCGGTGGGGGAAGAGGGATTGGAGAGAAGGGCCAACCGGTTAGGATAATAATCAGAACAACTTTGATGCCACTTGCTTTATATTCAATTATTTCAGTTGACGGTATGGTCATTTCTCACCAACCTACAGGGCGGTGTGCCACATCAGCACCCAAGAGGAATGTAGTGCAAACTGTAAATCTGAGTTGAAAGGGAAGAAGAAACTCAAGAAATAGGGAGAGGGGAAAAAAAATTAAAAAGGGGCAGTAAGTTCCCCCTCTTCTCCCCCCCTCCCCCCTTCCTGAGGAAGAATTCCATCCTCGGTTAGCGTAACCTTTTTAGAATAAGCAGAATATAAGCCACCTACCCTCCAAGCGGGAGATTCTACCTTGACGTTTTTCATAATTGTCGCAATGTCGCTGCTTATAAGTCAAGAATAAATGTGAATCTGAGCAACCCAGGGAGTCTTACTATGAAAGAGGGGGAGAGAAAAGAAGAAAAAAAGTGGGGTTTTAATGAATTCCCTCCCCTCCTGGGAGGAAAAATTTGGTTAGCCTCTTTAGATTTGCCAGAACATAGGCGACCTGATCTCAGCCGCTGCTCGGACACTTCTGTATTGTTGCAAATAAATGCTTAAATTTGAGTCCTAAAAAAATGTAAATCCAAGCTATCAAAGATATCTCAATATAAAAGAGGATTACCCAATAGGGGGAAGGAAAAAGGAAAAACAAAAAAAAGGAGGGGGGGGGGTAAAAAGCATAAACTTTTTCGTCTGTCATTTCATTGTCCTATTTCAGCAGTATTGGAATAGGTGGACCAGGTACGGTCAGTAATTAGAATTGAGGATAATTAGCGGTGTCTGTTTGTCCAACTCACAGGCTTTTATTTTTGGGTGATCCCTGTGTGGATCTGGTAGTCGGTGCGTGAGTAGAGGTGTTTGGCTGTAGGGATGGTAGCTAAAATTGTAGATCTTCGAATCACAGTCTGCCTCCTTCTGGGGACATGATCGTGTGGGTTTTGTCTTGATGGGAGAACATCAATTTGAATAGGAAACCATCTATATTGGATTTTTTTTGTCATAAGATTTCAGGTATGGCTTCAGAGCTTTACATTTGGCAAGAGTTGAAGGGGCCAGGTCAGGGAAGAGCTGGTAATCATGGCTTTGTAATGATAGGCAAGAGGACGGTTAGGCTGCCTGTAATATTTGTTCTTTGGTGCGATGGTAATGGAGCTTTAATACAATACCCCATGGTGGGCCGTTCAGCTTACGGGCATATAGTGCTTTGTGGACTCTGTCCAGCAGTAGCCTTTCCAATAGGATGTTTCGGCAGAGTTCCTCAAATAAGGCAGTGATTGTAGGTCTCAGATAGTCGCTGGAGGACCGTGTATATGCGAGTTAGCCCTGCAGGCTCTATTTTCTGCATCCTCTAGTCTACCATAGAGGAAATGCACCTCTTTTTCGTGAGACTCCAACACTCTCGTGGCGTTGTCAATGCGCTCCTCCAACTCCGATGTTCTATGGCCTAGCTCTCTAATTTACTTGGATATTCTTGTCATTGTATCTGCTGACTTTGGACTGGTTTTCCTGCTTTTATCTGAGTAGGACTTGTGTTTTTGCCTCTCCAGACCAATTATATTCGACAGCTCAAAAGATCAGAATAGTGAGAAAAGTCTTCTCCCAATTATGTCCTCTTGTGGGTGCTGGTTGTGGGTGTGAATCCGCTAGAACATGATTTTACCCTGCAGGTCATTGGTCGCCCAGGGTATTAAATTGCTTTTAATGTATTAAATTGTTAGTGTAGCAAAGTTTGTGCAGAATACGATTTATATACGATCATAATACTAGAAGAATAAAGAAAAAAATCTCTTCCTTAATCACTTTGTGTGGTAGAAGAGAACCGCCCCATCAATATTGTATTATATTATTTAAAGGAGGCTGTAGTACCGTGTCCAGCCACTGAGTAGCAGTAAAGGGTTAGCAATTGTAGAATAGACTGAGTTATATCTTCACAATCCTCTACTATGGATACAGATTTAACCACTAGATGGCAGCACAGTCTCTATTTTGCCTAGTTAGTGTTGAGGTAATTGAATAAATGCAGAGGACTGTAAGGCCTAGCGCCTACGGCCGTGACAGGCTCAGCAAGCGAAATTCCGCAGGTGAGCCCGTCACAGCGCCCGCTCAGAGACCCCATAAGTACCTCCGGATCTGCCGCCCGACGTCCCGTATGACGCTTCGGTGCACATGTGCAATAGAGTGCATGACGTGCCGGCAGCGTCATGTGACGCACAGGCTGCGTCATATGACACACCCACAGTGTCACATGACGCGCTGGCCATGTCATATGACGCGGCTGGTGGTAGGCGGGGAAGCGTTTTCAGCGGAAGATAGTGTGACGGACGGCTTCTATTGACTGCAATGGAAGCCGTCCGCATGTACACCCGCGGCAAATAGAGCATGCCGCAGGTGAGGACGTGTGATTATACAGTGCGGAATTCTGCACAGTGAGCATTGCACTATTAGGTTCAATAGGGCAACGCGGAGTAATACGCGGTGGAAATCCGCCCGTGGGAATTAGCCCTAAAGAATAGTATCCTCATTAACTCTTGGTTTCCCTCTGTAAATTGTCATAAGGTCATGGTAACTCTGACGACTACAAATTTTTAAATGCTCCTTACAAAGTAGGTAAATGGAATATCTGGGTTAGTAATCCTGAGCTTATGCCCTGCAGATGCTTTAATTTTAGTAAGTTGCAGTAGTCGAGTCGGGAGTGGATGAGGGCGACCATGAGTGTCTTTAGCGTGTCCGTGGTGAGGAACGGCCGGATATTACCAGTATTTCTGAGGTGCAGGTGGCATGTTTGGGCCAGAGATTGGATGTGGGGGGTAAAGGAGAGATCAGAGTCCAGTGTGACCCCACGGCAGCGGGGGTGCTGTCTAGGGGTTATGATGGTGCCAGAGACTGGAATGGAGATGTTGATGGGAGGTTGGTTGGAAGGCGGGAAAAGAAGTTTTAGAGAGGTTACATTTGAGAAAAAGGGAGGACATAGTGTTAGAGACAGCGGACAGACTGTCGGTGATATTTTGGAGGAATGATTCAGGAATCTAACGAGAAGAGGTGTATAGTTGGGTGTTAGATCCACCACAGGGGCCTGTTCTTTGGGGCTGAGGAGGGAGTGGAAGGTGTCGAAGACTTGCTTGGGGTTGTGGGATAGTGAGGAGACAAGGGAGGTGAAATAAACTTGCTTGGCATGGTGAAGGGCTAGGTTATAAGTTTTAAGCATGAATTTGAGGTGGAGGAAGTCTGCTGGCAGCTTTGATTTTCTCCACAGCCAATCAGTGCACCTAGATTAAGAGCATTTCGGATGTGAACCAAGGTAGTCATGGTCTGCAGTTGACGGTTCGGGTCACGGTTGGTGCCGCTTCATCCAGGGCACGTCCGAGGGTGATGCTGCAGTGTTTGGCTGCCAGGTTAGAGCAGGAAAGGAGAGAGAGAGGGGACAGGGAGGACTGGATGGTCTCGATGAAATGATGAGTGCGGACAGACTGGTTCTAGAGAGATGCTAAGGTGCCTGATGGAGAAAGAGAGGAGGTTGTGATCTGAGAGTGGAAGAGGTGAGTTAGTAAAGTGGGAGGCAGAGCAGAGATGGAGGAAGATTTCAAATGGTACGAGCCAGGGTTGCTCTCTTTGGCCCCTTCTTTTTGTCCTCTGCCTGGAGCCCTTCCTTGGACATGTTCATTTCAGTCCTCAAATTTCAGGAATCCAGACGGGAGGTTCCGTGCACAAAGTCGCTGCCTAAGCCGATGACTTATTATCCTTTCTTTCGACACCAAGCATCTCACTTCAAAATGTATTGAGCGAATTTTGTCAGTACGCTCAACTCTCCGACTTTAAAATCAACTACCAAAAAACTGCAGCATTTACCATTTCTTTAACCCAACCTCTAATATCAGTTATGAAAGAGTCCTTTTCCTTCTGCTGGGTCAAAGATCATATAAAGTACCTAGGCAGTCACCGAGCCACAGATAAGAAAGACCTCTACTCAGCTGACGTCCCAGGTATTTTAGGTGAGATTAGATCAGCATTATTCTCATGGTTCGGTAGGTTCAATCTTTAAAATGAATTTGGGTGGACAAACCAACTTGCATATTTTGTTCCATACTTGTTAGGCCTAAATCGGAAGGAGGAATGGGGTTGCCTGATATGAAAGCACACCAAGCATCTTATTTACTTAGAGTGGTCGACTGGCATAGACATGGGGACATCAAGCAGTGGGTATTTACAGAGGGAGAATCTTTATCTTTGCCCTTAACAGCACTCCCCCCTTCTCCAGAGCGACCCTCCCTAAGAGATTAAAGACCTTCCCACCGTAGGCCCTACTATAAAGATGACATCTAAGGTCTTTCTGCTTCCTCCCCAGTATTTCCAATACTAGGAAATCCCATTTTTCCACATCGCTCAAAGAGCAGGGCCTTCCGCAGACAGCCAACCAAATATTTAGAGCTTGTAACTTTCTACAGGAAGCTTAATGGATATCAGCAGAGAAAATTGTGCTTTCCATAGATCCGCATCTATTGTCTTTGTGACAGATAATCCAGCTTCAGCTTTTCTTTACATCCCTACCCCATCCCAGAGGATTCACCCATGCTAAAATTCCTTTCGAACAGCTATGCAAGTATGCATAGAAGGGGGCCCCTCTAGACACGGTCTTTAAAGCATCTATAATTTATTAAACTCCCATTCAGGTGTACCAGTTCCCTCATACCTTCAAACCTGGGTAAGAGACCTGTCGATGTCACTCACACAGGAACAAAGATGCAAGATTTTTACATTCACACATAATTCTTTCATTTCTTGCAAAATTCAGGGTTTAAGATCCTCACACACCGGTAGAGGTTCCCTTCTCGCCTACATGCAATGTCCCCCACGGTGTCCCCTTTGTGTTGGAGATGTGGAGGAGAGCAGGGCACCAAGCTACACATTTTTTGGGACTGTCTAATACGGACTAGTTGCTGGTCTGAAGTGTGGCGAATTACTTCCAAATTCATGAACTTCATCCTACCCAAATCACCCGTGCTATTCTTGTTGCATGTCAGCGACATACCCTTGGCCATGTACAAATAGCCGGTGGTATACCATCTGGTGAATGCAGCAAGAGCTTGTATCCCTAGGCTTTGGTGGCAGACTGCGCCTCCTTCCATGTTAATGTGGTTTAATGTGACAGGATGCGGCAAAGCGGAGTTCCTGATTTATATCCTAAATTGTTTGGGGGTCGCTGTAACGAGAGAGGGACGCATTTGTTTAATCCCTTGCTTTTGCATTTTGCATTTTTCACTGTCTTATACGTTAGGTCTGCTGCCTTGCTTGTCCAACGCTTTTTCACGCAACCCCAAGTAGGATTTTATGGACTCCGGTGCCCCCTTTTGGTAGTTGGAGACCGGACTACCTGAATGATTTTGAGTGAGTAATTGCTAAATTGATAGTATTGTCTTTTGTAATTCCTCTGTCCTCCCCCTGTGCGTCTAGTATAGTGTCATTTGTTCTCCCCTTCTCCCATCCTTCTCACCTTTTCTTTTCACCCATCTTGTAAGATTTTCTTTTTACTAGCAGGTACTATTACTATTCGAAATCGATTGTTTCCGCAATATTGATCCTGTCTGTGGGCCCTGCTAATCTCACTGTTCTTTCCATTAATGCACAGGGATAAAATATTACGGAAAAGAGGTCCTCCATCCTCCATCTTCTATGGAAAAAAAGGGTAAAGGTAGCCTTCATACAAGAGACCCACTTTCGGACAGATGCAGTATCGGGGTTTGCGAATGCGAGATTCCCAAATGTCTATCATAGCACTATCGTGGAAACTAAATCGAAAGGAGTCTCGATTCTCACCTCCAAGTCAGTCCCGTGGGAACATGCAGAGATGCACAGTGATCCAGGGGGACGATATCTTTTCATCAAGGGTAAGCTCATCAGCACACCAGTCACACTTGCTTCCTTGTATTTTCATAACTCCAACCAGGTGACCTTTCTGAAAAGGGACCTGGGCGAATTCAAGGAGGGCACCCTGATACTGGGGGGCGATTTTAACATTCCACTAGATCCTCAGGTGGACACCTCTAGGGGTAGTAGCTGTCTTCCGCTATCTGAACACCATAAATTCAGGAAAGCCCTGCGCTAGCACCAGCTGATAGACACGTAGAGGATCTTGTACCTTACTACCAAAGATTATACTTTTTTTTCTCCTCCGCTTAACACGTACTCTTGAATCGACTATTTTTTGATACACCATTCCTCCATCGCTCAGCTCATTTTGGCAGAATTTGATATTACGTTCTCAGACCATACCCTTATTACCCTTTCACTGTCACTCTCTACTTTACACAACAGAGAGTGGCATTGGTGCCTCAATGAATCCCTAATCCGTGACCCGGTAGCATCAGGCAAGATACATACAGCCCTACAAGACTACTTTGAACATAATACCCCTGACGATCTGGGAAGCACATAAGTGCGTTATCCACGGGTTTTGTATTAGTCTCGGGTCCCTTAAATAAACAGAGAGGAGCTCAGCTGTGCGAGTTGTTGAAGCGCACTCAAAAACTGGAACTCATCCATACACGGTGGGAAAAAATCCAAGGCAGAAACCGACTCAGCTGCAGAGATTACAGCTACATGTCCGTTTATTCTGGGGATTTCACCCCTTCAGATGAGAAGTGAAATCTGCAGACAATCCAAGGCAAACTTCACGTGTAGAAGGATTTTGCTGCAGATGTGCTGCGGACATTACTGCGGAGATTACTGCGGACATTACTGCGGACATTACTGCGGATATTACTGTGGACATTACTGTGGATATTACTGCGGATATTACTGCGGACATTACTGTGGTTATTACTGCGGACATTACTGTGGATATTACTGCGGACATTACTGCGGACATTACTGTGGATATTACTGCGGATATTACTGCGGACATTACTGCGGATATTACTGCGGACATTACTGTGGTTATTACTGCGGACATTACTGCGGACATTACTGCGGATATTACTGTGGATATTACTGCGGACATTACTGTGGATATTACTGCGGACATTACTGCGGACATTACTGCGGATATTACTGCGGATATTACTGTAATTGATACGTTTGTGTAAAATTTAAAACTGCTGATTCCATCGCTACATTGATTACTAGCACAGATCAATCTCAAGTTATGAACTATTTCCTTTAAGCTGATAACAGTTTGGACGGGCCGAAATATTACTGTTCGACTGTTTTTGGTGGAAAATGATGCTTCGATCTTGCCTTACTTCTGTATGAACCAGCAAGAGTCGCCCATCATATTCGGATTGTACTTCCCTTTGTGATGGTTTTCAATCACTGAAATGTCCGGTGTGCGGAATACATAGTGAATAGAACCCACAGTGAGTACGCAGGGAACCTGCTTATTTGCCCGCCATCTCAATAAGCCCGTCTACATTCATCTTTGCATGCGCAAATATGCAGTGTATTCGTGCCCTTAAAAACATGCCGCAGCAGGTGAAAAACACGGGCATAAGCGATTTTACATCGCTCAAATACACATCGCATTTGCACAACTGAAAATCTAGTGTTCAGTCAGCGCCTGGCGTGTAACAGTGATAAAAAAAAGTTGGGCAATCACTTCTGTTATTCTTTGTATTAAGCAAAGTTAATGGCAAGCCTGGATTAATTGTATAGGCATACTTCCAATTCTACCATTCTATGATTCCATGATTCAATTGCCGTTGAACTTTATTTTTTGGAAGGGACCTCCAGGGTCATCGGGCCCAACCCCCTGCTCAGTGCAGGACTCACTAAATCATCCCAGACATATGTCTGTCCGGCCTCTGAACACTTCCATTGAAAGAAAACTCCCCCCCCCCCCCCCCCTCCCATGGTAACCTGTTCCACTCATTGATCCCCCTCACTGTCTAATATCTAATCTGTGTCTCCTCCCTTTCAGTTTCATCCCATTGCTTCTAGTCTTTCCTTGTGCAGATGAGAATAGGGCTGATCCCTCTGCACTGTGACAGCCCTTCAGATATTTGTAGACAGCTATTAAGTCTCCTCTCAGCCTTCTCTTCTGCTAAACATTCCCAGATCCTTTAACCATTCCTCATAGGACATGATTTGCAGACCGCTCACCATCTTGGTAACACTTCTCTGAACTTGCTCCAGTTTGTCCGTGTCTTTTTTAAAGTGGGGTGCCCAGAACTGGACCCAGTATTCCAGATGAGGTCTGACTAAGGAAGAGTAGAGGGGGATAATGACCTCCCGTGATCTAGACTCTATGCTTCTCTTAATACATTCCAGAATTGTGTTTTCCTTTTTGGCTGCTGCATCACATTGTTGACTCATGTTCAGTCTATGGTCTATTAGTATACCCAAGTCTTTTTCACATGTGCTGCTTAGCCCAATTCCTCCCATTCTGTATGCGCTTTCTTCATTTTTCTTGCCCAAATATAGGACTTTGCATTTCTCCTTGTTAAATACTATTCTGTAAGTCGCCGCCCACTGTGCAAGCTTTTCTAGATCTTTTTGAATCCTCTCCCTCTCTTCCCTAGTGTTAGCTATCCCTCCTAGCTTTGTGTCGTCAGCAAATTTGATCAGTTTCCCATCATTCTCTCCTCCAGATCATTTTAAAAAATGTTGACCAACACTGGGCCTAGGACAGAGCCTTGTGGTCCCCACTTGATACATTGTTCCACTTGGCTGTGCAGCCATTTATGACCACTCTTTGAGTACGATCACTCAGCCAGTTGTGAATCCACCTAACAGTTGCCTTGTCAGTCCTGTATTTGGCCATTTTTTCAATTAGTATGGTATGAGATACTTTGTCAAATGCTTTACTAAAGTCAAGATATACTATATCCACCGCATTTCCCTGATCAACCCAGTCAGTGATACTATCAGAAGGAAATTAGATCAGTCTGGCATGACTTGTTTGTTACAAACCCATGCTGGCTCTGGTTAATTACTCCATTTTCATCCAGGTACTTGCATACATGTTGTTAAATCATTTGTTCAAAGATCTTTCCCAATATACAAGTCAGGCTCACAGGCCTGTAGTTTCCTGGATCCACCTTCTTCCGTTTTTTGAAGATAGGGACAAAATTTGCCCTTTTCCAATCTTCTGGGACTTCTCCTGTTCTCCAGGAGTTTTCAAAGATTATGGTGACTGGTTCAGCAATTACCTCCACTGCTTCCTTTAGTATCCTAGGATGTAATTCATCAGGATTTTAAGACTTGGATTCATGTAAGTTAGCTAGGTGCTCCCTCACCATCTCTATGCTTACAGATAGCCTGCATTCTTTTATTCCCCCCAAAGCACAGGGAAGATCAGCTGATGTTACATATACAAAATAGGAATTTAAAACTTTGGCCTTCTCAACATCATTCTTAAACAATTCATAATTTTCATATTGTAAGTATCCAATACCATCTTTGACATTTATTTTACTTTTAACCCCTTAATGACGGCCACATATTGTTTTTACGTCCTATCTAAGTCGGGATTTAATTGTCAGGGACGTAAAAACATGCATCCCCTGAGGATTAAAGCTACCGGAGGTAGCCGACAACATGGAGTAGTTATAGGGGCCGTGGGAAGCCCCCGGCAATGCGATCGCAATAAAGTAAATAAGTTTTAAAAAGTTAAAGTTTCAGCTCCCCTCATGGATCGCTTTCATGAGGGGGGCTGAAACTACTCACCCGCCATTCCCCTGCGATGTGTGGCTCTGATCTGGTCTGGAACCGACCCTCCGGTGTCTTCTGCGCATGTGCACCTAAGTTAAAATGGCGAGGCATGTGTGACGACCAAAACGGCGTGGAACATTTGAAATCTCCGGCTTCCTGGCTGCTGATGGTAGCTGGGAAACAGGAGATGTCACCGGGGACTGCGGTGAGCGGTCTCCAGGTCCATTATCACCGCTATCCAATGAATAACAGTGATCAGTGAAAAGTTGTAAGAAATAAAAAAAAGGGAATGTACTCACCCCCATCCTCCGTGATGTTCCCCGGCAATATGGTCCTTCCAGGCCCTCATGTTGCCTTTTGCGCAATGCCAGAAGGGCCCACACCCCAAGAAATGGGTAGCATGGGTAGCCAGGAGCAGAGAGATGTCACCGGGCCTGCTATATGGGGTTCCTGGTGACATGATCACTGTTATCTAATGGATAACAGTGATCATGTATAGTAAGAAAAAGTGTTAAGAAAAGTTAAAATGTTACAGTTTCATTTCCCCTCAGGGATCATATCCGTGAGGGTGGACAAAATACGTACCTAAGGCCGCCACATTTATCCACTGACGCACCCGTCGTGGATTGTTCACGCGCCCGTCGCCAATGTGGTGGACACATTTGCAAAAGCTGCAGATTGCCAGGGTAATTTAAAATTTCCCTGCTTCTGGCTACCAAACGTAGCCAAGAGCCTGGAGATTTCATGGGGTGCTGGGGTACGCTTTCCCTGATCACATGATCGCCGCTATCCAATGGATAACAGCGATCACCTAAAAGTTAAAAACAGTTTGGCTTGGTGTAGGAAAACAAAGTGTTCCTCAAAATGTTAATAAGGAATTTTAAATTTGTACTTCTCCTAAATGGTTAAAAAAAAGGTTTTAAAATGTGCGCCAGAATAAAGTAAACAGGTGGAAATATATATCTTAGCAAAAAACTTGTACAGTATATTTGCATATATTTGAGATATTACAGTTGAAAATGTAAAAAAAATGACTTTTTCCAAAATATTCCCAATTTTGGCACTTTTAATAAATATTCACAAAGTCTATTGGTCTATTTTTTCCACCTAAATGAAGCACAATATGTGGCGAAAAAAATGTAAGGATCATTGGGATATACAAAACCTTAACAGAGTTATTCCATGTTAAAGTGACATACGAAATGTCAGATTTCCAAAATTTGGCTCCGTTGCTAAGGCGCAAACAGGCTTCATAACTAAAGGGTTAACATACCCCCAAAATAGTTTTTATTGCTTTTGGCCTCTCTTACAAACCTCAATTCATTATCAGCTTTAGCTTTTCTGACACTTGCCCTACAGTTTCTGCAGACCGCATTATATTCTTCTTTAGATATTCCCCCGCTTTCCATTTGATAAACATATTTTTCTTCCTTTTTAGTATGTGTACAAGTTCTGTGTTCATCCATCCTGTTCTCTTTAAATGCTTCCCATTCTTCCTTCTTTTAGGGATTGGTAACGATTGTGCTTTGAGAATCTCATTCCACAATATTTCTCACCAATCTTGGATTTTTCTGTCCTTAAGAACATCCAGCCATTGGATTCTTCCTCTTTCTGAGTCCATTAATATCTGCCTTTCTGAAATCCAACCTTGAGGTCTGAGTCTTCTCAGGTCTTCCTCCCCTTGTTATCCAACATCCAAGGATCTCATGATCGCTGCCTCCTAAGGTCCCAGCCACCCTTACTTCCCAACCATTCCCTCCCTGTTGGTAAGAATTAGGGCCAAGATAGCAGATCCCCTTGTTTTCTCTTCTACCTTCTGGAAGATAAAGTTGTCAGCAAGAGCGGATAAGAATCTGTTGGATCCATTACTGGAATAGAAGGGGTTAATGTCTACTCTTCTGTACACAGTAAGCTCTCTATCTCTGGTCTGATCTCACACTGACAGGAGGGTCATGTAATGTTTGTATTGATGAAGCCCTTAATAAGGGTATGTGGCCTTTTCAGACAGGTTTACTGTATCAGTGGGTTCACTTATTTGTTTAGTAGCAATGTTTTGACCACTTATTTTATCTGTTTTGTTGACATTCTCATTACCAGCACAATGGCGGGCGGGTATCACTGGGCATCTCATTACATAATAACCCCCCTCCCTGCTCCTGCTTCTATTGTCTCTGAAGGAACTTTCCCTCCTCCACCTACTCCTCACCACTACAGGGAGGGCACTCTGTATATCCATCACTAGTCCTTCCTATATCTGCTGCTCATATTTCTATATCTCCATGTAGCAGAGCTGAATGTTATTCACAGGTTATTATGTCACCGTGATAACTCAGTGAGCCAACATAGATACTTGGGTTTACCTGATGGCCACCAGAAACCACTGAGCACATGGAGATATCACCCTTCCCCCATTTTCAGTGCCGTGCTACAGGAAGGGTAAAGGCTTCAGTTACCCCCGGACCCCGATATCTACTCTCCATTTTATCCAGTTTAGCTATTTTAATACATCGCTGATTAACCTTTTCACGGCCAGAGAATTATCACCTTATTTTGGGTCTTTTTTGTCCTTGTCTTGCAAGAGACATAACCTTTTCTAATTTCCATTGACTTAGGTGTATGAGGGCTTGTTTTTTTGTGGAACGAGTTGTATTTTTTAATGAGACCATTTAATGTACCTTTTAGTGTATGGAAAAACTGAAGAAAATTGGTAGGGAGAACTGATAAATGAATGCAATGATGCCATTTTGGGTGGGTTTAGTCTTAACAGTGTTCATGGTGCAGTAAAAATGACAGATAACTAGAGATGAGCGAGCGTACTCGGAAAAGCACTACTCGCTCGAGTAATTTGCTTTATCCGAGTATTGCTGTGCTCGTCCCTGAAGATTCGGGTGCCGGCACGGAGCGGGGAGCTGCAGGGGAGAGCGGGGAGGAACGGAGGTAAGATCTTTCTCTCCCTCTCTCCCGCCCGCTCTCCCCTGCTCCCCGCTGCGACTCACCTGTCAGCCGCAGCGGCACCCGAATCTTCAGGGACGAGCACAGCGATACTCGGATAAAGCAAATTACTCGAGCGAGTAGTGCTTTTCCAAGTACGCTCGCTCATCTCTACATATAACCTTTGTTCTGTGGCTCAGAATGATTACGGTGGTACCAAATTTCTATAGTTTTTTTAAAATAGGTTTTTCAATTTTTAAAAAGTAAATAACATTTTCTCTTAAACTAAAATTGCTTTTTGTCGCCGTATTCTGAGACCTGTAACTTTTTATTTTTACCTTAATTGGGCTATTTGAAGACTCATTTTTTGTAGAGTAAGCTGTAGTTTTTGCTGCTACTTTTCGACCTTTTTTAAAAAATTTTTGGGAGCTTAGACCCAATCCCCCACCCCCTGCAATTTGGGGATTCTGTCTAGTTTTGTTTTTACGGCCTTTACCATGTGGGATGAATATTGTGATATTTTAATAATTAAGACCTCTACATACACAAGGATACAAAATATGTGGACATTTTTTAATTTTGTGTTTTTTGTAACATTTTTTTTTTACTTTTAATATTTTTAATTTTAAAACTTTCTACTGCCCTTGGGGTCTGCTTGTTCATAGTAAAGGTTACTCCATTCCTCTTGATTTCCTCCTTTCTGTCTATATTCCTCTATGTGGGATCAGACATACCTGGAAGAGGAGTAGACGCCCCGTCTCCCCCAGTACAATACAGAGCCATACAACGTCCATGTGCACCAGGCCGTAATCTTTAATTTATCATGGGGAAATTGATGTGTTGTGTTATATAGGACTGAACATAAATCTTCTGAAGTCAGGCAGCAGACCATCATGCGAAGACAAGGAAAGGTGGAGGCACTGATGTCTGTGACAAGACCAACAATAAAATATCATGGGGACAAATGATATCCTACATTCCTTTGTTAGTCTAGTAGAGGGACGAGACAGGCTGACCCTTCTCTCCTCAATGGAGACTTCCTTCACCGGTGCTATTGAGTTGATTATCCAATTTGGAACTTTTTCTGGACTTAAAAACTATTCGGACCAAATATGTGTTAAAGGGTTTTACCGGAATATCAAGTTAGCTGTGCCCATAAGATATCCACAGGATAGGGGATAACTTGGTGATCGGTGTGGGGTAGGTGGTGTGACTCCCGGCTCCACGGCTCTATCTAGATTTATGCTTGCACATTTCTACAGACTCGCATTGTCGCCTGTATTGGGATGCTTTATTGATGGGCTCTACTGCTCCGTTTGTAACATTCGGCACTCCAGTTCCTCATGTATTACTAGAAGTGTTGTTGCCGTTCCTCGAGGAGCTTTATATTGGTAATATCCTGGAGAATGTGAACGCCGGCCCTTTATGAATGTGTTTACCGCAGATTTGTGTTTAAGACTACGCCAGAATTACGGTGCACAGAGTTTTAGACAAATTTACCAATAGTTTGCCCCAAAGCAAAAAGATCTGACAGCTTGTCAATTGTCTTATTCCCCCTGAAAGTGGGTGTGGCTAGTTTCTGTGTATTCTCCAAAACATTTATGAGGTCTTCTTGCAAGAAAGTTTCAGTGAAAAGTAGAACTAATAAAACCTAATGAAAGTTAGTGTAAGGGCTAATGCCCCCGGCCGGGCGTTGTGCCACAGCTATTGGGTTCTAGTAGCTCAATGTTCACGCTGTGGATTATGGGGTCTTTGGTGGGGGGGGGGGGGCGCCGTGACGGACGTCATGGCCGTGGGCATGAGGCCTAAAAGAGCTATTTGGTGCAAATTTTCATTTTTTGCTTTACTATCATTATTTTGACTGTTGACTATTTTATATCAGTAGATGATGCGAAATAATATTTTTGGAGCAAAACATATTTCTGAATGTAAACTGGTGCATTTTGTTGTACAAATTAACTACATGGATCGGGAGGTTTTTCATGTATGTGCCATTCTATGTGTTAAATATAGTAACTAGACTGCTGACTTATCTTTATATCCCTACATAGTTCAGATTTTCATGTATGGTGCATAACATTTCGGACGATAAGTTGGCACATATTTTTGGCGCATGCAGCACTGCTATGGGAGAATTGGCAGTGTAATCTGTACATAATTTACAAGTCCATGCACCCCTGTTGTAAGTTTGGCCCCATTTAAGACTGTCAGGTTCTATAAAGAATTGGCGCAGTTCACACCAATATCCATAAATAAGGGCCGCTGATGATCTGTGGGGGTTTTTATTACTCAATATCCTTCAATAAAATGAGATCAAAAACAAATCCCAGAAACCTGTTCCACACTCGGATCCCCTAGTTGTAGGATCTCATTGGTATTAGCCACGTTAGTTTATCACAGAGACCCCCATAATGGACAATACATGAGCCGCACCCACAGGCCCCATCACCCGCCCTCCAAAGACTCATCAGTACCCATTCATATGGAAATGAAGACTCCACCTGTTGGCCAATGACAATGTCCCATTAATGAGTCACCTTCAGCCCCCTGCCAGATATAAAGGTCTCTTCCACTCAGTGGTGTCTATTCCACCCTGCGGATTACATTTGGTCAGTATCGGCCACTGAGGAGCAGCTCTTGGGAGTCCAGGAAAAGTTGATCATTATCATCTTGAAGGAGCAGCGGACGTCTTCATCTGTAAGGTATGTGATTGTGCTAATAGTACAGGGGTTGTCATGTATTTACAGTCCAGGCTTCTTTAGTTTTCTTTTTCTCTTTGCTTTCTTACTTATCAATGTGTCCCCTGTCCTCCTCACTGCGGGGTTAATGCACCACCTATACATTTTCTTGTTATACAATCCTGTCCGCGTGTCCCGAGAATCTAATTCTGTATGATCCCACTGGGCCGGCGTCTGCTTGTTTGGCTTTTAGGTGTTAAATGCTTTATCTTCCATATTCATATTAGTGTTCATGTTTTATGAGCCAGCGGTAATTAATTATAATAAACATGAATTACTGTAATTGAAGCATGTGTCCCTATAAAACTGCTGCCTGATAATAAAACATAGCTAGCTTTTGATCCCATCCAGTCGTGTTGGTGGTTTATTAGTTATTTCCGGGCCCGAATATAAACAACCTAATTTGAGACCCAAAGACACATTTTGGAAAGCAATCTTTAAGCTTTCACTAACACCCTCTAAGCTGGTGGTATGGGGCGCCAAAGAGAAATGAAGACTGTGTGCAGTATTAAGGGTCATTGTAAGTACTTACAATAGTTTGATGAACTTCCTTTAGTCTTTCATAACCAGGCGCCTATCAGCCACATTTGGGCTACTCTGATGATTCTGGAGGGGTTATTGATGTGATCTATCACAGTATAAAACGTCAGAGACATACAGAAAAAATGACCCCGAAGGCAAATATGTATCTCTGGTCTGAGACTTGGAAGGAGGCAAACTCTTCTGGCATTCCTGCATATTTCGCCTCCTTTATCATGACCTCTGGAGTTATCTGTATATGAGCCTACTCTTGCATACAGAGGTCTCAGGTAGCATAGAGTAAGTCAGCCTCCTGTGCTCAGCTTCTGCAATACAATGTAATGCTAATAATCAGGAGAGCGCTACATCCCCGAGACACAGTACACCAAGCCATAAAGTCCGAGTGCTCCCCAACATAGAAGTGCACTGATTTAGTAAAGTAAGTGTTATATGTTTGTGTTTTCCTCAGAATGGCCACCAACATCAAAGAAATAAACAAGAACATGGCAAATTATCTTCTGCTCGTGATCTCACAGACTTCTCAGAACCTGAGAATGATGGAAGTGAGCGACCACTTTGAACTCTTGCAAGAACTTGGAACAGGAGCTTATGGAAAGGTCCTCATGGGCAAACACAAACATTCAGGTGAGAGAATGGTAATGTATGATGACTATGATGGATATTGTGCCAACAAGCTGGTTTTGACTTTTGGTGACCTTAGAATTTAATGTGCTGCAGTTTTAGGTTTCTCTTCTAAGCAAAACTGTCTTTCCCAAAGAGCTGGGTCCCAATATACAGTACAGACAACGATGAAGCTTCAGTTTGTTCATTTTGTGCTTAAAATTTAAAGTTGACTGTGATTTCTTCAATGATCCGCTCTCTTTTCCATTACCTTAAGATTTTTCAAGACTTCATGGTGAAATAGTGGCCACGATTTTGGAGATATCAGTTGGTCATAACATGTCATAATTCCTATATTACCTCGGTCTGACACCTGGCCAAAGTATTCAAATTTTCACCATTATACTAAATGTTTAAGGTATAAGGCTATTTAGATTGTGAAGTTCTAAGGTCCTTAGGCGGAGCCATTCCCTGCCTCCCATACCTGGGACAAAAGGTTACCTCCGTGCACTGACCTGTCTCTGATTGGTATGTCCTTTGGAACCTGATAGCCCCCAGCTAGCTAAGCTCCCTACTTTAGCCCCACATCATCATGTAACTTCCATTCAGTATCTACATATGCGGTGTATTCTGCTGTTACTTCTGTTTAATGTTCTTGACCCATGTTCTGTTTCTGAAAGTGTGATGGAATCTGATGGTGACCTATTACTAAAAAGGACTTCATATTAACAGATCAGATGGTGGCTCTTAAAATGTTGGCAAAGGAGAAGACCCCAGCAGATGACTTCCTCCTGGAATACAGCATTTCTCTCACGTTCAGTTGTCACCCGCACATCATCCGAACTCACCAAATGGTCTTCCACACCAGAAGGGATTTTATGTTTGCCCAAGAAGTGGCTCCAGCAGGAAATCTTCAGTCTCTCATAAAACGTAAGGTGAGATTAGATCATGCTGCAATTTTTTACTTAGCTCCCATTGTACATACATCAGAATATTTAGCGTTGCATTCTGAGCATGCTCAAAGCATGAAAAATATAGAAACCAGGACTGGGGAGAGGTGGACTACAGCCAGGAGTTGGATAGAGAGCCAACAGCAATCAGTGCCCAGTACTACACTCCTGGTTCCTAAGTTTTCCATGCTCCGTGCATGTTCAGACAGCAATGATGAATATGGTCATAGTCTACTCATAGGGTTCAGGGCAAGCTGCTGACCATTATTACAGTTGTGATAAGACTTAGCATCCAACTTCCCTAACCACAAATACTCTATGCCCATGTCCATAGCAGTATGGGATCCCCATAACTACTGTAAAGAGATTCACCATACAAGAGACTGGTGAAAGACATCCTTTATGTGAGTATGGATGGCATATAGGGTAACATGATATTTCTCATAATCAGTGACTAATGAAAAGCTGGATTGATAACAAGAAATTGTATCTATTAGTAACCCTTAAATACTCGTCTTTAGTACTTTTTTATATGACAAGGTGTGATCTCTTGTATTGTCTTCTCCTCAGGTCGGGATGCAAGAGGATATGGTGAAACGATGTGTTCCTCAGATAGCCAGTGCTCTGGACTTCATGCACAACAGAGGGTTGGTCCATCGGGATATCAAGGCGAATAACATTCTTCTGATGGACCCAGAATGCCACAGCATAAAACTGTCAGACTTTGGACTCACCCGGCTAAGGGGCAGCAATATCCCTTCCGTGTCCTGTTATAAACCTCACATGGCTCCTGAACTCTGTGCCTTAAAAGAAGGAAAACTTCTCTTAGTCCTTCCTACTCTTGACGTCTGGGCTTTTGGTATTCTTGTTTACTTTGCTCTTACTGGAATCTTCCCTTGGCACGGAGCAGTGGGCAGTGACCAAAAGTATAGGGCGTTTGTCTGGTGGCAGCTGGAAAAGGATCCATCAAATGCCCCCAAAAAGTGGAAGAAAGTCTCAGTGGGAGCCAGAGAAATGTTCTGGGAACTGTTGGCACCAAACGCCTCTGAGAGGTGCTCAGCTATGGACATCCTCAAATATATTCACCTGCCATGGAAATCAGAGGTCTCTTCAGAGCACAGAACGAGCGATGCCAGCGTATTATAGGTGACATGTAGCGGAGTCTCTTTCTATTGACCGTACAATAGACAATGCCTATTGCTTTTAACAAACCTTTATCATTTCAGAATGTTTCCATAACATATTGTAATTCTTTGTCGTGGCAGTAAATAAAGACTGGAGGGTGAAACACGACACAATGGTGGTGTAGTTATTGATTATATCTAGAAAGATGGTTTTTGTTTTTTATTAAAGAGTTTTTTATTGAAGTTCTACTTTTGAATACAATTCCCCCTTAAAGGGGTTTTCCACGAAGTGCCAGCTATCAGTGCCGAGCCACACCGGAGCAAAAGCTGCTGCTCTGACCCCTGTGTGGCTGGCAGCACTTGTAATTGCCGGGGCAGCTCTCATTGAGATCAATGGGACCCAAGCCTGCATTTACAATCCAAGTGCCTATTAATTTCAATGGCAGCTACTCCCTCATTTACAAGCACCGACCACTCTGTAACCCGGCAGTTACTGGAAAACTCCTTTAATTTCTATACATAAGCATAATATACATAGAACTTCTCATTAGCCCACCCAAACAATACAATTAATCCTAACTATATTAAAACAAATCATACTCTTCCTCATCCCCCCTCAAAGAAATATATTTTGACCTGTACAAAAAAGGGAAAACAACCTACCTTTTCTCCCCTCTCCCTCAGCCGCCTATGAAGTCCATAAGCTTGTCTATGATACCTCAATGCAGCCAGCACTCGATGTGAACTATCCATTATGTTTATCAGACCTCAAACTAAGTCAAACACCTTTTTTTTTATATATTCCCCTTTCCAAGGATGTAAGGGGAGGGGATGAAGTTGGGGTACAAGTAAAGGCCCTTTTACACACAAACATTGTCACTCAGAATTCATCCAAACAGACGAAAATTAGCAATAATTGTTACATGTAAACGCGGGCATTGTGCACTTTTCATTTGAATGTGTGATTTTAGCCCCCCAAAAAACCAACGTTTAGCAGCTGAAAGACTGAACAAATACATTCTATTTCAATGCATTTAATTCCTCTTTCAAAAGACTGCAGGATACACAGTGTACTAGTTGTGTGTTGCTTTACATACACTGAGAGCACTCTGTGTGTAAACATCTGTTGGCAGATTCCATTGTTCTCCTCAGCAGAATACACAAACAAAAAAAGAAGGTCCTTTTACATGCAAATGAAGATGATTTAAGTTTTAATGACCACTAAAGCCATTAACATTTTATGCAAATAGATCGTCAATGTAAATGGATCTTAATTGGAGTCCCTATCTAATACAATGCTTTTTGAACAACCCAGTAAAGTAGTATGGCCAACAACAATACCCAATATACAAATTCTGAGATTAAGACCAATATCAAGTAGATAGCTATTTAAGACAATTTTATACAATCCCAGACCATATACATTTAATCTTCACCATTCATGTAACATTTTGGTCAGTCCGACTATAATCTATTAATCATGGAGTATGATGAATTCCCCAATGGATATTGGACTGTAAGCACAGACACTGACCGGGCCTGAGCAGCAGACAATGTTGGAATTACATGTTCTTCTTCTCAGTACATGGATAAATCTTCTATATAATATGTTCCTCTTTAGATTCCAGGTCTAGGAGATAAGTATGTGATCACTCATTACAGCTGCTTGCCCTTCTTACTGCTGTGTACTCCGTTCTCCAGGAGCTTTACATTCCACATAGGAATTTTCATTTTCAACAATATACAAAACAGTCTGGATTAGTTGCCTTCATAGTTACAAATTTAGAGTCCACCCTCTCTTCAACTCTTCTCTTCTATCCAATCCAATAGTCTCTGGTTTTGCCCCACATGAAATATCACCCATAGGATTTATCACATGCTGTTCAGATAGATGACCATTCCTCCAGGTCTAAGCCAAATAAAACTTGGTGGGCATTAAAATATACAGTAGTAGGCCTATGATTATCAGATGAACACCCGCTTGTTTTACCCCTACCAGAAAGCAAACAGTCAAAAAGTCAACCTTCCTCCTGAAGAGATTTCCAATTATCGAAATCTCTTTCCCAAGCCCCTGAATAACTGGACAACTCCACCAGATGAATCACGGACCTGATTTCCCCACAATCTCTGAAACATTCATTCTCAGGTCCTGAATACATTTTTTTCAATTTGATGTTTATTTAAATTTTCAAACAAAGTATAAAAAAAACAAAGACATTGTCCAGGGCTTACTTGGAAATAAGCGAGCAAAGATTTACACCAAAATTGTCCAGAAACTCCTGGAGAGCTACAACATGCTTGGTTGCAGCATCAGCATCTAAGTGTATTTTCTGCAGAGTCATCTTGATAACTTCCTGGAAAACCTTGGTGCTGTCCATGATGAACGAAGTGTATGATTCAACCAAGATCTGAAGGTCATGGAGGGATGGTATCAGGGTAGATGGGACGTACATATCATGGCTGACTATTATTGGAACATCAAGTAAGATTGTCCACAGATTGAACAGTCCAGGAAAAGCTATAAGCGTACATTTTTACCTTAACTGCTACTACTTGCACACAATTTGATGTACAAAAACAATATATCCTTTGTAGGGACAAGATCACTTTAAGTAAACCTTACATTCAAGTAATTTGTTGATTTTCCATTGTATGTACATTGTACATTTTGTATATTTTTAAAGAAAAATGGAGGGTATCCTGTATCTTAAAAGGTTGATGTGATGGAGAAAAACTGGGGTCATTTTTGGATTCAGAAGCCAAAAGTTAGTAAGAAAAAAGTGTAAGATCTAAGTCGATGAAAATTCAGTTCCACGGTGTTATTTGTTTACTTGTTGTTCAGCTAAGGCAGGCATAAAAATACTGCGACCGTCGGCCCGAGTAATCAGGAAATCATCTATGAATCACTGCGAATGGAGGGGGTGCCTGGAGCAATCGCTGGCCCACTTTGCTTCCATTACTTGAACAATTGCAACATTGTGCAACAAATTTTTTTAACATTTTCGTAACAAAGTAATTGATGTTTTTATAAAATTAAAACCTGCCGATTCCACAGGTAACACCGAATAATAGCGGCACCTCTCATGTTTAAGTTATTTTTCTGTTTTTAAAAAATCGGAAATCCTTTATTTATCCATCAACGTCGCTGTATGAGGGCTTGTTTTTCTGTGGGACGAGGTTTTTGTTTTTTTTAAATGGTGCTATATAATGTACTGAAAAAGGGCCATAAACTGCAACAAAAATGACATTAAAGCTTTATTGTGATATAGGCATGGAGGCTCTAGCACCCTGTTGTACCGCCTCTAGCTTGGATACAAGATGTGATACAAGAGGGCATGGAGGCTCTAGTGCCCTGTTGTACCACCTTTAGCTTGGATACAAGATGTGATACAGGCAGGCATGGAGGCTCTAGCACCCTGTTGTACTGCCTTTAGCTTGGATACAAGATGTGATACAAGAGGGCATGGAGGCTCTAGTGCCCTGTTGTACCACCTTTAGCTTGGATACAAGATGTGATACAAGAGGGCATGGAGGCTCTAGTACCCTGTTGTACCACCTCTAGCTTGGATATAAGGTGTGATACGGACAGGCATGGAGGCTCTAGTATCCTGTTGTACCGCCTCTAGCTTGGATACAAGATGTGATACAGGCAGGCATGGAGGCTCTAGTACCCTGTTGTACCACCTCTAGCTTGGATATAAGATGTGATACAAGAGGGCATGGAGACTCCAATGCCCTGTTGTACCACCTGTAGTTTGGATACAAGATGTGATACAAGAGGGCATGGAGGCTCCAGTGCCCTGTTGTACCACGTCTAGTTTGGATACAAGATGTGATACAAGAGGGCATGGAGGCTCTAGCACCCTGTTGTACCGCCTTTAGCTTGGATACAAGATGTGATACAAGAGGGCATGGAGGCTCTAGCACCCTGTTGTACCACCTCTAGCTTGGATACAAGATGTGATACAAGAGGACATGGAGGCTCTAGTGCGATGGTGTAACGATGATGCCACCTGTCTCTCGATGGCAGACTACAAAACAATTGTAGCTGCCCGTGCTTGTTAGACAATCAAACTGGTGGTTTGTCGAGGCTTCCTATGCTCACCTTGTTGCATGTGCTCATGCATCCACTAGTCTCAACACCACCCAAAGGTCTGGTCAGAATGGCCCAGGGGGTGGGCTATTCGATACAACTATCCTGCATTCCAATAATGCACAACACTCTTAAACTGTTAACTGGGTGAACTCTCTTCGATTACATCATATAAGCAAGTCTAGTGGGCAACAAGTATTACACAAGCTAAAGAAAAAAAGGTCCACTATGTAGAAGTAGCCTCTGAGAGCCCTTTTAGAGGCCAAGGGTGGAAGTACTTTTTGGGCCTCCCACAGTAAGACTGTTCATCTAATCACACCACGACTTTTACTTATGTATCTGCCGTTGATGTAACTGCATGCCGAGCATTGAAGCAAAACTCCTCAATTTAGGGGCGTGATTTTATTCACAGATTGTATATACAACATCTTTCTTCGCCACCTTAGATAGAATCCTCCAGCGCCCCTACAATGAATCCCATGTAAAAAGTCTATTTCTTCTCTATCATCCCACATGGATCTATTAATTCCAGCTCCAACACTTATTTCCTCTAGCTGAGCAGACCTCTAACAATGCATTCGGCTCGGAACAGACAATCAACCTTTATTCATATGTATACTCAGAATTCTATCAGAGACAAGTGCTTTTCAAAATGCCCAAAAAGTCTTAGGATTGCACTCTGCTAATTTCTATGGCCTTAACTTCTGGGAAGACATCTGAAGATATACAAGATTTTTGGTGAGAACATGATTTATTAAACCTTTAGTCTACCCTATAGAGATATCTTTGGTTTTTAGCTCAATTCTTTAAATCGTCCCTAATTTTCCTGTAAAACCCAGTTTTTGGCTATTTTTGCCCCAATATATGATTTATAGTCTACTCTACCAACAGAGCCTAAGTTTAGCTCTAAGTTTCTGTAGACCGTGTCTGGGCCCATCGTGGTCTGTGATTGCTATGAGAAGCGATAATGCATTGCAGTACAGACGTTCTGGAATGTATTATCAATGTAATTATAAGATTACAGGTATAAGTTCCATACAGGGACGTAAAAATGTAAAAAAAAAACCCATAAACATTTCTTTATTTTGAACGTTCCCTCTTTATTTAAAAAAAAAATACCCATGTTTTGTATCACTGCATCTGTAACGACCCGTACAATAGATTAAACACACTTTTATCCCGCACGGCATAGTAAAGAAAAAAACATATGTACCCCCAAATGGTACCAATAATAACTACACCGCTTCACACAAAAACATACAGCAGTCAAAGGACTCCATCCATAAAAATAAATAAAAAGTTATGGAATTATGAATGCAGTGATTAAAAAAAGGATGTTTCACTTTCAATTTTTTTTATTTTAGCTTAGCATCCATAAGTGTTTAGCAATCACATGACATTCTAATCATAGTATGACTTAATACACATGCTAAACAAAGCATCTTTCTTAAAATTAAATAGTTTGTTAACAAATAACAGATCCCCACTTAGTCATTGTCTGTTAGAATGATACTTGTATACGTGATAGTGGGTTTCTAGATATTTAGTGGCCTGGCCAGGGCCTCTTTCGTATCCTTATAGGGAAATGGGAGGTGCTAGAGATTTAATGTGGATCCGCTGTATCGCCCAACCAGTAAATGGATCAGACTGGCAGGGCAGACAGCCGTCTCTGGGAACCCGGATGTTCACTGCTGGAGGCGTGGCTTGGAATGCAAAGGTGACCAGGAGATGGAAAGTCCCTCCCTAACAACAGCAGAGAATTCGCCCTGACAAGGGCGGCCCTACACGGGAACCAAGGCAATGATTAACCCTGGGGATCATCGAAATGGCCGTTAGTAGTGATGGTTGTCCTACTGCTTGAGCGTCTCGCATTTCATTGAAATAATCTGCAAGATGGGTACTGAGTGTTGAAGCGGATTTATTATATTACAATACCGAGAACCCTTCAGGCCCAGGGCATTTATTAGTTTAGAGGGATTTGATGGCATTCAATGAGTTTCAGGAAACATATATTGGGCTGTGATCAGACCCGGAAACTGACAGTATCTTGGATTCCGTTATCTGTGGTAAAAGGGTAGCTTGTGTCAGAATATGGTCTATTGTGGCGCAGATGAAACGGGGTGCAGAAAAATGTGTAAAACCTTTAGTGGTCGGATTTAACTTGCACAACAAGTTGACCAAATGGTATCAGAGTAATATTTTAAATGATTGTTAAGGTGGCGGTAGTGGGGATGGTTAAAAAAATAATGTTTTTGTCCAGGTTTGGGTTTAGTATGCAGTTAGAATTCCCACATAAAAGCACAGTGCCCTGTTTATGAGATTCAACCAATCCTAGGACCTCGGATCAAAATTGGGTTTGCCTAGTGCTTGGAGCATAATATGCTACAATGGTCATTAGAATATTCTGAATTGTGCCAGTGAGACTTAGTAGTGGCCCTTAGTAGGGTCAGCTATCGTTGTTTTGTGGGTGAATAAGACCGATCTGCCAAAACAGATAGAAACTCCCTTCGTTTTGGTTGGGGAGATGCTAAATTAAAGGTCGAGAAATGAGGAAAGAGATAACGGAGAGGAATTACTAGAGAAATGGGTTTCTTGCAAACATAGGATATGTGAGTATGCTTTTGTAGTACCTAAAAGTTTTAGAGAGTTTCTGGGACAGTTATATCGCTGCACGTTGTGGAATAATATTTTTAACACCATAAGAAGTTATAAGGTAATATTGTGTTTTTACTTTAGGGTCAGGAATCCACACGCGGTGGGGGGGGGAGGGATGGGAGAGAAGGGCCAACCGGTTAGGATAATAATCAGAACAACTTTGATGCCACTTGCTTTATATTCAATTATTTCAGTTGACGGTATGGTCATTTCTCGCCAACCTACAGGGTGGTGTGCCACATCAGCACCCAAGAGGAATGTAGTGCAAACTGTAAATCTGAGTTGAAAGGGAAGAAGAAACTCAAGAAATAGGGAGAGGGGAAAAAAAATTAAAAAGGGGCAGTAAGTTCCCCCTCTTCTCCCCTCCTTCCTGAGGAAGAATTCAATCCTCGGTTAGCGTAACCTTTTTAGAATAAGCAGAATATAAGCCACCTACCCTCCAAGCGGGAGATTCTACCTTGACGTTTTTCATAATTGTCGCAATGTCGCTGCTTATAAGTCAAGAATAAATGTGAATCTGAGCAACCCAGGGAGTCTTAGTATGAAAGAGGGGGAGAGAAAAGAAGAAAAAAGTGGGGTTTAAATAAATTCCTTCCCCTCCCCTCCTGGGAGGAAAACTTTGGTTAGCCTCTTTAGATTTACCAGAACATAGGCGACCTGATCTCAGCCGCTGCTCGGACACTTCTGCATTGTTGCAAATAAATACTTAAATTGGAGCCGTAAAAAAATGTAAATCCAAGCTATCAAAGATTTCTCAATATAAAAGAGGTTACCCAATAGGGGGGAGGGAAAAAGGAAGAAAGAAAAAAAAGAGAGGGCGGGGTAAAAACATAAACTTTTTTGCCTGTTATTTCATTGTCCTATTTCAGCAGTATTGGAATAGGTGGACCAGGTACGGTCAGTAATTAGAATTGAGGACGATTAGCGGTGTCTGTCTGTCCAACTCACAGGCTTTTATTTTTGGGTGATCCCTGTGCGGATCTGATAGTCGGTGCGTGGGTAGAGGTGTTTGGCTGTAGGGATGGTAGCTAAAATTGTGGAACTTTGAAACACCATCTGCCTGCTTGTGGGGACACGATCGTGTGGGTTTTGTCTTGATGGGAGAACATCAATTTGAATAGGAAACCATCTATATTGGATTTTTTTTGCCATAAGATTTCAGGTAATTTTCATTTTTTCCTTTACTATCATTATTTTGACTGTTGACTATTTTATATTAATAGATGATGCGAAATAAAATTTTTGGAGCAAAACATATTTCTGGATGTAAATTGGTGCATTTTGTTGTACAATTATCTACATGGATCGGGAGGTTTTTCATGTATGTGCCATTCTATGTGTTAAATATAGTAACTAGACTGCTGACTTATCTTTATATCACTACATAGTTCAGAATTTAATGTATGGTACAAAACATTTCGGACGATAAGTTGGCACATATTTTTGGCACATGCAGCACTGCTATGGGAGAATTGGCAGTGTAATCTGTACATAATCTACAAGTCCATGCACCCCTGTTGTAAATGTGGCCCCATTTAAGACTGTCAGGTTCTATAAAGAATTGGCGCAGTTTACACCAATATCCATAAATAAGGGCCGCTGTTCTTCTGTGGGGGTTTTTATTACACAATATCCTTCAATAAAAAGGGATCAAAAACAAATCACAGAAACCTGTTCCACACTCGGATCCCCTAGTTGTAGGATCTCATTGGTATTAGTCAGGTTAGTTTATCACAGAGACCCCCATAATGTACAATACATGAGCCGCACTCACAGGCCCCATCACCCGCCCTCCAAAAACTCATCAGTGCCCATTCATATGGAAATGAAGACTCCATCTGTTGGCCAATGACAATGTCCCATTAATGAGTCGCCTTCAGCCCCCTGCCAGATATAAAGGTCTCTTCCACTCAGTGGTGTCTATTCCACCCTGCGGATTACACTTGGTCAGTATCGGCCACTGAGGAGCAGCTCTTGGTGTCCAGGAGAAGTTGATCATTGTCATCTTGAAGGAGCAGCGGACATCTTCATCTGTAAGGTATGTGATTGTGCTAATAGTACAGGGGTTGTCATGTATTTACAGTTCAGGCTTCTTTAGTTTTCTTTTTCTCTTTGCTTTCTTACTTATCAATGTGTCCCCTGTCCTCCTCACTGCGGGGTTAATGCACCACCTATAGATTTTCTTGTTATACAATCATGTCCGCGTGTTCCGAGAATCTAATTCTGTATGATCCCACTGGGCCGGCGTCTGCTTGTTTGGCATTTAGGTGTTAAATGCTTTATCTTCCATATTCATATTTGTGTTCATGTTTTATGAACCAGTGGTAATTAATTATAATGAACATGAATTACTGTAATTGAAGCATGTGTCCCTATAAAACTGCTGCCTGATAATAAAAGATAGCTAGCTTTCCATCCCATCCAGTCGTGTTGGTGGTTTTTTAGTTATTTCCGGGCCCGAATATAAACAACCTAATTTGAGACCCAAAGACACATTTTGGAAAGCAATCTTTAAGCTTTCACTAACACCCTCTAAGCTGGTGGTATGGGGCGCCAAAGGACTTGGTGAAAAATGAAGACTGTTGCCAGTATTAAGGGTCATTGTAGGTACTTACAATAGTTTGATGAACTTCCTTTAGTCTCTCATAACCAGGCGCCTATCAGCCACATTTGGGCTACTCTGATGATTCTGGAGGGGTTATTGTTGTGATCTATCACAGTATAAAACGTCAGAGACATACAGAAAAAATGACCCCGAAGGCAAATATGTATCTCTGGTCTGAGACTTGGAAGGAGGCATACTCTTCTGGCATTCCTGCATATTTCACCTCCTTTATCATGACCTCTGGAGTTATCTGTATATGAGCCTACTCTTGTATACAGAGGTCTCAGGTAGCATAGAGTAAGTCAGCCTCCTGTGCTCAGCTTCTGCAATACAATGTAATGCTAATAATCAGGAGAGCGCTACATCCCCGAGACACAATATATCAAGCCATGAAGTCCGAGTGCTCCTCAAAGAGGTGTACTGATTTAGTAAAGTAAGTGTTTTATGTTTGTGTTTTCCTTAGAATGGCCGCCAACATCAAAGAAATAAACAAGAACATGGCAAATTGTCTTCTGCTCGTGATCTCACAGACTTCTCAGAACCTGAGGATGATGGAAGTGAGCGACCACTTTGAACTCCTGCAAGAACTAGGAACAGGAGCTTATGGAAAGGTCGTCATGGGCAAACACAAACATTCAGGTGAGAGAATGGTAATGTATGATGACTATTATGGATATTGTGCCAACAAGCTGGTTTTGACTTTTTGTGACCTTAGAATTTAATGTGCTGCAGTTTTAGGTTTCTCTTCTAAGCAAAACTGTCTTTCTCAAAGAGCTGGGTCCCAATATACAGTACGAACTACGATGAAGCTTCAGTTTGTTCATTTTGTGCTTAAAATTTAAAGTTTACTGTGATTTCTTCAATGATCCGCTCTCTTTTCCATTACCTTAAGATTTTTCAAGACTTCATGGTGAAATAGTGGCCACGATTTTGGAGATATCAGTTGGTCATAACATGTCATAATTCCTATATTACCTCGGTCTGACACCTGGCCAAAGTAGTCAAATTTTCACCATTATACTAAATGTTTAAGGTATAAGGCTATTTAGATTGTGAAGTTCTAAGGTCCTTAGGCGGAGCCATTCCCTGCCTCCCATACCTGGGACAAAAGGTTACCTCCGTGCACTGACCTGTCTCTGATTGGTATCTCCTTTGGAACCTGATAGCCCCCAGCTAGCTAAGCTCCCTACTTTAGCCCCACATCATCATGTAACTTCCATTCAGTATCTACGTATGCGGTGTATTCTGGTGTTGCTTCTGTTTAATGTTCTTGACCCATGTTCTGTTTCTGAAAGTGTGATGGAATCTGATGGTGACCTATTACTAATAATGACTTCATATTAACAGATCAGATGGTGGCTCTTAAAATGTTGGCAAAGGAGAAGACCCCAGCAGATGACTTCCTCCTGGAATACAGCATTTCTCTCACGTTCAGTTGTCACCCGCACATCATCCGAACTCACCAAATGGTCTTCCACACCAGAAGGGATTTTATGTTTGCCCAAGAAGTGGCTCCAGCAGGAAATCTTCAGTCTCTCATAAAACGTAAGGTGAGATTAGATCATGCTGCAATTTTTTACTTAGCTCCCATTGTACATACATCAGAATATTTATCGTTGCATTCTGAGCATGCTCAAAGCATGAAAAATATAGAAAACAGGACTGGGGAGAGGTGGACTACAGCCAGGAGTTGGATACAGAGCCAACAGCAATCAGTGCCCAGTACTACACTCCCGGTTCCTAAGTTTTCCATGCTCCGTGCATGTTCAGACAGCAATGATGAATATGGTCATAGTCTACTCATAGGGTTCAGGGCAAGCTGCTGACCATTATTACAGTTGTGATAAGACTTAGCATCCAACTTCCCTAACCACAAATACTCTATGTCCATGTTCATAGCAGTATGGGATCCCCATAACTACTGTAAACAGATTCACCATACAAGAGACTGGTGAAAGACATCCTTTATGTGAGTATGGATAGCATATAGGGTAACATGATATTTCTCATAATCAGTGACTTATGAAAAGCTGGATTGATAAGAAGAAATTGTATCTATAAGTAACCCTTAAATACTCGTCTTTAGTACTTTTTTATATGACAAGGTGTGATCTCTTGTATTGTCTTCTCCTCAGGTCGGGATGCAAGAGGATATGGTGAAACGATGTGTTCCTCAGATAGCCAGTGCTCTGGACTTCATGCACAACAGAGGGTTGGTCCATCGGGATATCAAGGCGAATAACATTCTTCTGATGGACCCAGAATGCCACAGCATAAAACTGTCAGACTTTGGACTCACCCGGCTAAGGGGCAGCAATATCCCTTCCGTGTCCTGTTATAAACCTCACATGGCTCCTGAACTCTGTGCCTTAAAAGAAGGAAAACATCTCTTAGTCCTTCCCAGTCTTGACGTTTGGGCTTTTGGTATTCTTGTCTACTTTGCTCTTACTGGTATCTTCCCTTGGCACGGAGCAGTGGGCAGTGACCAAAAGTATAGGGCGTTTGTCTGGTGGCAGCTGGAAAAGGATCCATCAAATGCCCCCAAAAAGTGGAAGAAAGTCTCAGTGGGAGCCAGAGAAATGTTCTGGGAACTGTTGGCACCAAACGCCTCAGAGAGGTGCTCAGCTATGGACATCCTCAGATATATTCACCTGCCATGGAAATCAGAGGTCTCTTCAGAGCACAGAACGAGCGATGCCAGCGTATTATAGGGGACATGTAGCGGAGTCTCTTTCTATTGACCGTACAATAGACAATGCCTATTGCTTTTAGCAAACCTTTATCATTTCAGAATGTTTCCATAACATATTGTAATTCTTTGTTGTGGCAGTAAATAAAGACTGGAGGGTGAAACACGATACAATGGTGGTGTAGTTATTGATTATACCTAGAAAGATGGTTTTTGTTTTTTATTAAAGAGTTTTTTATTGAAGTTCTACTTTTGAATACAATTACCCCTTAAAGGGGTTTTCCACGAAGTGCCAGCTGTCAGTGCCGAGCCACACCAGAGTTGGAGCAAAAGCTGCTGCTCTGACCCCTGTGTGGCTGGCAGCACTTGTAATTGCCGGTGCAGCTCTAATTGAAGTCAATGGGACCCAAGCCTACATTTACAATCCCAGTGCCTATTAATTTCAATGGCCGCTGCTCCCTCAATTACAAGCACCGACCACTCTGTAACCCGGCAGTTACTGGAAAACTCCTTTAATTTCTATACATAAGCATAATATACATAGAACTTATCATTACCCCACCCAAACAATACAATTAATCCTAACTATATTAAAACAAATCCCAATCTTCCTCATCCCCCCTCAAAGAAATATATTTTGACCTGTACAAAAAAGGGAAAACAACCTACCTTTTCTCCTCCTCAGCCCCCTATGAAGTCCATAAGCTTGTCTATGATACCTCAATGCAACCAGCACTCGATGTGAACTATCCATTATGTTTATCAGACCATCACAAACTAAGTCAAACATTGTCACTCAGAATTCATCCAAACGGACGAAAATTAGCAATAATTGTTACATGTAAACGCGGGCATTGTGCACTTTTGATTTGAACGTTGGATTTTAGCCCCCCATAAAATCCATCCTACAGCAACTGAAAGACTGAACAAATACATTCTATTTCAATGCATTTAATTCCTCTTTCAAAAGAGTGCAGGATACACAGTGTACTAGTTGTGTGTTGCTTTATATACACTGAGAGCACTCTGTGTGTAAACATCTGCTGGCAGATTCCATTGTTCTCCTCAGCAGAATACACAAACAACTCAGGTGGGAAAAAGACGGTCCTTTTACATGCAAATGAAGATGATTTAAGTGTTAATGACCATTAAAGCCATTAACATTTTATGCAAATACATCACCAATGTAAATGGACCTTAATTGGAGTCCCTATCTAATACAATGCTTTCTGAACAACCCAGTAAAGTAGTATGGCCAACAACAATACCCAATATACAAATTCTGAGATTAAGACCAATATCAAATAGATAGCTATTTAAGACAATTTTATACAATCCCAGACCATATACATTTAATCTTCACCATTCATGTAACATTTTGGTCAGTCCGACTATAATCTATTAATCATGGAGTATGATCAATTCACCAATGGATGTTGGACTGTAAGCACAGACACTGACCGGGCCTGAGCAGCAGACAATGTTGGAATTACATGTTCTTCTCAGGATAGCCTTTTTGTAGCTAACGTGTTATATTGGAGCATTTTCTCCAGTTTCTATCCACTGATTCTGGATATGGAACAATCCTGATACACATGCCTTTTGAGAAATTTCTAAGGAGCAGATTGGGAATGGGTGAACAACTCTGCATACTCTGAGTGGGGTGATTGCCCCCATTTATTTCGAGACTTCTCTTTACCCCAGTCTCTGCTTAAGTAATATTCCCAGGACATCGGCTTAGCGTCACACCGCTATCATCTCTAGGGGTCGCTTTAGCCGTACGCTCTGGTCCTCGACAGCACAAAGGATCTACAAACAGAGACTTTGATTACGTTATGTTCACCTCCTAAAATCTGCCGAAACAGTTGTTTCCTCCTTATTTATATACTGTTAGGACATTTAATTCCTCGTCATTTGAGTCGATTGAGACTTCTCCAATTTCTTAATGCTCCTGATGATCCACATAATCCAGTGGGGAAACGCGTTGAGCAAAAACAAGCAAATATTGAGCAAAAACGATTGGAGTTTTTTCTGGGTCTTGCATTATATCGAGCATTTTTGACCCGTAAAATCAGTGCTGATATCCTGCCAAGTCTCACAAAATTTTCAGACCCTGTCGAGTCCCGATAAATTTTGGGATGCTTTGTTACAGGTAAGAGACTTGGCATAGAGATTAAGCATCAAGATTCTCAAACTCTAAAACACAGTTGTATATATTAGATTCACTGTCGATTTTCGAGCAACTGTATAGCAGTAATTAGTCAGAGGATTAATCCACAGTTGAAAAATCGATTCTTTCCTCCGAAGCTTGATCCACAATATCCTTGTACCCATTCTAGCATTACATCTTGTTCGGGACAGGACAAAAAGTGGATTCAACTATAACAGCTCACACATTAGGCCACGACGCCTTAGACCTGTGGTTCCATAAGATTACTTTAGGACCACAATATTTGATCTATTACTGCGCTGGTGGACCTTCTTTCCTGAGCAACTGTGTTATGTGTGTCCTTACATACAGTACATTACGTTTTTAAACGTCCTCATCATTTGTTGTGCCCTTATGTGTCCCATTTTTAAAGAATTTCCTAATAAAAATTATTCTTCTTTTAAGTCACCTCTGTGATAGGGCTTTACTATATATTTTGGAGACTTTTTCTGCACTGCCTCCTCTGTGAATATAAACTGTCTCTGGATGGCAGACTACAAAACAATTGGAGCTGCTCGTGCTTGTTAGACAATCAGACCGGTGGTTTGTCAAGGCTTCCTATGTTCACCTTGTGTGCATGTGCTCATGCATCCACTAGTCCCAACACCACCCAAAGGTCTGGTCAGAATGGCCCAGGGGGTGGGCTGTTCGATACAACTATCCTGCATTCCAATAATGCACAACACTCTTAAACTGTTAACTGGGTGAACTCTCTTCAATCACTTCATATAGGCAAGTCTAGTGGGCAACAAGTATTACACAAGCTAATGAAAAAAAGGTCCACTAAGAAGAAGTAGCCTCTGAGAGCCCTTTTAGAGGCCAAGAGTGGAACTACTTTTAGGGCCTCCCGGAGTAAGACTGTTCATCTAATCACACCATGACTTTTATTTATGTATCTGCCGTTGATGTAACTGCATGCCGAGCATTAAAGCAAAACTCCTAAATTTAGGGGCGTGATTTTTTTTTTACAGATTGTATATACAACATCTTTCTTCGCCACCTTAGATAGAATCCTCCAGCGCCCCTACAATGAATCCCATGTAAAAAGTCTATTTCTTCTCTATCATCCCACATGGATCTATTAATTCCAGCTCCAACACTTATTTCCTCTAGCTGAGCAGACCTCTAACAATGCATTCGGCTCGGAACAGACAATCAACCTTTATTCATATGTATACTCAGAATTCTATCAGAGACTAGTGCTTTTCAAAATCCCCCCAAAATCTTAGGATTGCAAATTTCTATGACCTTAACTTCTGGGAAGACATCTGAAGATATACAAGATTTTTGGTGAGAACATAATTTATACAACCTTTATTCTTAACCCCCCCCCCCCCCCCGCCATAAACATCCCTTTATTTTGCACTTTCCCTCTCCATTTAAAAAAAAACTACCCATGTTTTGTATCACTGCATCTGTAACGACCCGTACAATAGATTAAACACACTGTTATCCCGCACGGCAAAGTAAAGAAACAAAGCCAAATGCTTTTTTGTTTCTTTTGCTTTAAAAAAAGCCATATGTACCCCCAAATGGTACCGATAATAACTACACCGCTTCACACAAAAACATACAGCAGTCAATGAACTCCATCCATAAAAATAAATAAAAAGTTATGGGATTATGGATGCAGTGATTAAAAAAGGATGTTTTCACTTTCAATTTTTTTTATTTTAGCTTAGCATCCATAAGTGTTAGGCAATCACATGACATTATAATCCGAGTATGACTTAATACACATGCTAAACAAGGCATCTTTCTGAAAATTAAATAGTTTAACAAATAACAGATCCCCACTTAGTCATTGTCTGTTAGAATGATACTTGTATACGTGATAGTGGGTTTCTAGATACTTAGTGGCCTGGCCAGGGCCTCTTTCGTATCCTTATAAGGAAACGGGAGGTGCTAGAGATTTAATGTGGATCCGCTGTATCGCCCAACCAGTGGATGGATAAGACTGGCAGGCCAGACAGCCGACTCTGGAAACCCGGATGTTCACTGCTGGAGGCGTGGCTTGGAATGCAAAGGTGACCAGGAGATGGAAAGTCCCTCCCTAACAACAGCAGAGAATTCGCCCTGACAAGGGCGGCCCTACACGGGAACCAAGGCAATGATTAACCCTGGGGATCATCGAAATGGCCGTTAGTAGTGATGTTTGTCCTACTGCTTGAGCGTCTTGCATTTCATTGTAATAATCTGCAAGATGGGTACTGAGTGTTGAAGCGGATTTATTATATTACAATACCGAGAACCCTTCAGGCCCAGGGTATTTATTGGTTAGAGGGATTTGATGGCATTCAATGAGTTTCAGGAAACATATATTGGGCTGTGATCAGACCCGGAAACTGACAGTATCTTGGATTCCGTTATCTGTGGTAAAAGGGTAGCTTGTGTCAGAATATGGGCTATTGTGGAGCAGATGAAAAGGGGTGCAGAAAAATGTGTAAAATCTTTAGTGGTCGGATTTAACTTGCACAACAAGTCGACCAAATGGTATCAGAGTAATATTTTAAATGATTGTTGAGGTGGCGGTAGCGGGGATGGTAAAAAAATAATGTTTTTGTCCAGGTTTGGGTTTAGTATGCAGTTAGAATCCCCACATAAAAGCACAGTGCCCTGTTTATGAGAGTCAACCAATCCTAGGACCTCGGATCAAAATTGGGTTTGCCCAGTGCTTGGAGCATAATATGCTACAATGGTCATTAGAATATCCTGAATTGTGCCAGTGAGACTTAGTAGTGGCCCTTAGTGTCAGCTATAGTTGTTTTGTGGGTAAATAAGACCGATCTGCCAAAACAGATAGAAACTCCCTTCGTTTTGGTTGGGGCAGATGCTAAATAAAAGGTTGAGAAATGAAGAAGGAGATAACGGAGAGGAATTACTAGAGAAATGGGTTTCTTGCAAACATAGGATACATGAGTATGCTTTTGTAGTACCTAAAAGTTTTAGAGCGTTTCTGGGACAGTTATATCGCTGCACGTTGTGGAATAATATGTTTAACACCATAAGAAGTTATAAGGTAATATTGTGTTTTTACTTTAGGGTCAGGAATCCACACGCGGTGGGGGGGGAGAGGGATGGGAGAGAAGGGCCAACCGGTTAGGATAATAATCAGAACAACTTTGATGCCACTTGCTTTATATTCAATTATTTCAGTTGACAGTATGGTCATTTCTCGCCAACCTACAGGGCGGTGTGCCACATCAGCACCCAAGAGGAATGTAGTGCAAACTGTAAATCTGAGTTGAAAGGGAAGAAGAAACTCAAGAAATAGGGATAGGGGGAAAAAAATTAAAAAGGGGCAGTAAGTTCCCCCTCTTCTCCCACCTTACCCCCTTCCTGAGGAAGAATTCCATCCTCGGTTAGCGTAACCTTTTTAGAATAAGCAGAATATAAGCCACCTACCCTCCAAGGGGGAGATTCTACCTTGACGTTTTTCATAATTGTCGCAATGTCGCTGCTTATAAGTCAAGAATAAATGTGAATCTGAGCAACCCAGGGAGTCTTACTATGAAAGAGGAGGAGGGAAAAGAAGAAAAAAAGTGGGGTTTGAATAAATTCCCTCCCCTCCTGGGAGGAAAACTTTGGTTAGCCTCTTTAGATTTACCAGAACATAGGCGACCTGATCTCAGCCGCTGCTCGGACACTTTTGTATTGTTGCAAATAAATACTTAAATTGGAGCCGTAAAAAAATGTAAATCCAAGCTATCAAAGATATCTCAATATAAAAGAGGTTACCCAATAGGGGGGAGGGAAAAAGGAAGAAAAAAAAAGAGAGGAGGGGTAAAAACACAAACTTTTTTGCCTGTTATTTCATTGTCCTATTTCAGCAGTATTGGAATAGGTGGACCAGGTACGGTCAGTAATTAGAATTGAGGACGATTAGCGGTGTCTGTTTGTCCAACTCACAGGCTTTTATTTTTGGGTGATCCCTGTGCGGATCTGGTAGTCGGTGCGTGGGTAGAGGTGTTTGGCTTTAGGGATGGTAGCTAAAATTGTAGAACTTCAAATCACAGTCTGCCTCCTTCTGGGGACACGATCGTGTGGGTTTTGTCTTGATGGGAGACAAAACTCAATTTGAATAGGAAAGTATCTATATTGGATTTTTTTGTCATAAGATTTCAGGTATGGCTTCAGAGCTTTACATTGGGCAAGAGTTGAAGGGGCCAGGTCAGGGAAGAGCTGGTAATCATGGCCTTGTAATGATAGGCAAGAGGACGATCAGGCTGCCTGTAATATTTGTTCTTTGGTGCGATGGTAATGGAGCTTTAATACAATACCCCATGGTGGGCTGTTCAGCTTACGGGCATATAGTGCTTTGTGGACTCTGTCCATCAGTAGCCTTTCCAATAGGATGTTTCGGCAGAGTTCCTCAAATAAGACAGTTATTGTAGGTCTCGGATAGTCGCTGGTAGACCTGTATACGTGAGTTATCCCTGCAGGCTCTATTTTCTGCATCTTCTAGTCTACCGTAGAGGAAATGCACCTCCTTTTCGTGAGACTCCAACACTCTCGTGGCGTTGTCAATGCGCTCCTCCAACTCCGATGTTCTATGGCCTAGCTCTCGAATTTCCTTGGATATTCTTGTCAGTATATCTGCTGGCTTTGGACTGGTTTTCCTGCTTTTATCTGAGTAGGACTTGTGTTTTTGCCTCTCCAGACCAATTATATTCGACAGCTCAAAAGATCAGAATAGTGAGAACAGTCTTCTCCCAATTATGTCCTCTTGTGGGTGCTGGTTGTGGGTGTGAATCCGCTAGAACATGATTTTACCCTGCAGGTCATTGGTCGCCCAGGGTATTAAATTGCTTTTAATGTATTAAATTGTTAGTGTAGCAAAGTTTGTGCAGAATACGATTTATATACGATCATAATACTAGAAGAATAAAGAAAAAAATCTCTTCCTTAATCACTTTGTGTGGTAGAAGAGAACCGCCCCATCAATATTGTATTATATTATTTAAAGGAGGCTGTAGTACCGTGTCCAGCCACTGAGTAGCAGTAAAGGGTTAGCAATTGTAGAATAGACTGAGTTATATCTTCACAATCCTCTACTATGGATACAGATTTAACCACTAGATGGCAGCACAGTCTCTATTTTGCCTAGTTAGTGTTGAGGTAATTGAATAAATGCAGAGGACTGTAAGGCCTAGCGCCCACGGCTGTGACGGGCTCCGCAAGCGAAATTCCGCAGGTGAGCCCGTCACAGCGCCCGCTCAGAGACCCCATAATTACCTCCGGATCTGCCGCCCGACGTCCCGTATGACGCTTCGGTGCACATGCGCAATAGAGTGCATGACGTGCCGGCAGCGTCATGTGACGCACAGGCTGCGTCATATGACACGCCCACAGTGTCACATGACGCGCCGACCGTGTCATAGGACGCGGCTGGTGGTAGGCAGGGAAGCGTTTTCAGTGGAAGATAGTGTGACGGACGGCTTCTATTGACTGCAATGGAAGCCGTCCGCACGTACACCCGCGGCAAATAGAACATGCCGTAGGTGAGGACGTGTGATTATACAGTGTGGAATTCTGCACAGTGAGCATTGCACTATTAGGTTCAATAGGGCAACGCGGCGTAATAAGCGGTGAAAATCCGCCCGTGGGAATTAGCCCTAAAGAATAGTATCCTCATTAACTCTTGGTTTCCCTCTGTAAATTGTCATAAGGTCATGGTAACTCTGACTACTACAAATTTTTAAATGCTCCTTACAAAGAAGGTAAATGGAATATCCGGGCCAGTAATCCTGAGCTTATGCCCTGCAGATGTTTTAATTTTAGAAAGTTGCAGTAGTTGAGTCGGGAGTGGATGAGGGCGACCATGAGTGTCTTTAGCGTGTCCGTGGTGAGGAACGACCGGATATTTACAATATTTCTGAGGTGCAGGTAGCATGTTTGGGCCAGAGATTGGATGTGGGGGGTAAAGGAGAGATCAGAGTCCAGTGTGACCCCAAGGCAGCGGGGGTGCTGTCTAGGGGTTATGATGGTGCCAGAGACTGGAATGGAGATGTTGATGGGAGGTTGGTTGGAAGGCGGGAAAAGAAGTTTTAGAGAGGTTACATTTGAGAAAAAAGGGAGGACATAGTGTTAGAGACAGCGGACAGACTGTCAGTGATATTTTGGAGGAATGATTCGGAGATCTCACGAGAAGAGGTGTATAGTTGGGTGTCAGATCTGTCATAGGGGCCTGTTCTTCGGGGCTGAGGAGGGAGTGGAAGGTGTCGAAGACTTGCTTGGGGTTGTGGGATAGTGAGGAGACAAGGGAGGTGAAATAAACTTGTTTGGCATGGTGAAGGGCTAGGTTATAAGTTTTAAGCATGAATTTGAAGTGGAGGTAGCCTGCGGGCAGCTTTGATTTTCTCCACAGCCATTTGGCGCACCTAGAGCACCACCGGATTGAGCATTTGGGATGTGAGCCAAGATAGTCGTGGTCTGCAGTTGACGGTTCGGGTCACGGTCGGTGTCGCTTCATCCAAGGCACGTCTGAGGGTGATGTTGCAGTGTTTGGCTGCCAGGTTAGAGCAGGAAAGGAGAGAGATAGGGGATGGTCTCGATGAAATGATGAGTGCGGACGGACTGAAGGTTCCTAGAGGTGCAATAGGAGGTTCTAGAGAGATGCTAAGGTGCCTGATGGAGAAAGAGAGGAGGTTGTGATCTGAGAGTGGAAGAGGGGAGTTAGTAAAGTGGGAGGCAGAGCAGAGACAGAGGAAGATTTCAAATGGTACGAGGCAGGGTTGCTCTCTTTGGCCCCTTCTTTTTGTCCTCTGCCTGGAGCCCTTCCTTGGATATGTTCATTTCAGTCCTCAAATTTCAGGAATCCAGACGGGAGGTTCCGTGCACAAAGTCGCTGCCTAAGCCGATGACTTATTATCCTTTCTTTCGACACCAAGCATCTCACTTCAAAATGTATTGGACGAATTTTGTCAATACGCTCAGCTCTCCGACTTTAGAATCAACTACCAAAAATCTGCAGCATTTACCACTTCTTTAACCCAACCTCTAATATCAGTTATGAAAGAGTCCTTTTCTTTCTGCTGGGTCAAAGATCATATAAAAGTACCTAGGCAGTCACCGAGCCACAGATACAAAAGACCTCCACTCAGCTGACTTCCCAGGTATTTTAGGTGAGATTAGATCAGCATTATTCTCATGGTTCGGTAGGTTCAAGCTTTAAAATGAATTTGGGTGGACAAACCAACTTGCATATTTTGTTCCATACTTGTTAGGCCTAAATCAGAAAGAGGAATGGGGTTGCCTGATTTGAAAGCACACCAAGCATCTCATTTACTAAGAGTGGTCGGCTGGCATAGACATGGGGACATCAAGCAGTGGGTTTTTACAGAGGGAGAATCTTTGTCTTTGCCCTTAGCAGCACTGCCCTGGCTCCAGAGCGACCCTCCCTAAGAGATTAAAGACCATCCCACCGTAGGCCCTACTATAAAGATGACCTCTAAGGTCTTTCTTCTTCCCCCCCAGTATTTCCAATACTAGGAAATCCCATTTTTCTACCTCGTTCAAAGAGCAGGGCCTTCCGCAGACAGCCAACCAAATATTTAGAGCTTGTAACTTTCTACGGGAAGCTTAATGGATATCAGCAGAGAAAATTGTGCTTTCCATAGATCAGCATCTATTGTCTTCGTGGCAGATAATCCAGCTTCAGCATTTCTTTACATCCCTACCCCATCCCAGAGGATTGACCCATGCTAGAACTCCTTTCGAACAGCTATGCGAGTATGCATAGAAGGGGGCCCCTCTAGACACTGTCTTTAAAGCATCTATCATTTATTGAACTCCCATTCAGGTGTACCAGTTCCCTCATACCTTCAAATCTGGGTAAGAGACCTGTCGATGTCACTCACACAGGAACAAAGATGAAAGAATTGTGTGAATGTAAAAATCTTGCATTTCTTGCAAAATTCAGGATTTAAGATCCTCACACACTGGTACAGGTTCCCTTCTCACCTACATGCAATGTCCTCCACGGTGTCCCCTTTGTGTTGGAGATGTGGAGGAGAGCAGGGCACAAAGCTACACATTTTTTGGGACTGTCTAATACGGACTAGTTGCTGGTCTGAAGTGTGGAGAATTACTTCCAAATTCATGAACTTCATCCTACCCAAATCACCGTGCTATTCTTGTTGCATTCCAGCGACATGCCCTTGGTCATGTACAAATAGCCGGTGGTATACCATCTGGTGAATGCAGCGAGAGCTTGTATCCCTAGGCTTTGGTGGCAGACTGCGCCTCCTTCCATGTTAATGTGGTTTAATGTAATAGAGGAGACCATGGAGATGCACTAACTGCGGCTCTTAAAGGAACACAGGATAAATTCCTTCACCCCCCAGGTTTTGTTAAATGTGTTCCAATGCATTGTCCATAAAAGGTGTGGAGACAATTTATCATTTCACATTATGACAATGACAACCATATTGTTTTAAAAACTTAAGAATGTACAAATAAATAATAAACGTGAGGTACATGCTGACAATTCAGCGTCACTGCTACAATGAACGTCTCTTCCTTCTCCCATGGGTCCCGATCACAGTTGATCCTTGGTAGATTCGGCCTAATTCCACCAGACAATAAACTCTCAGAGGCTGTGAGGTCTGGAGTAATCTTTATTTATTTACAATATTTCCCACGTTCCAAACAAGTAGCTGCTTTCTCCATAAAAATGAAGCCTTCGCTGAATGCACTGAATAGCCGAGGGCTCTTATCTGCTTTAAGCTCCTTTGTTCTCTGTCAGGAAACAATGCTATCAGCACTACCCATGGAGAACCACTGATAAGGCTGATCGTTACATTATGGCCAACCTAAAAATCGGCGATCAGCTAGCAGTGCACAAAAAGTGCATGATGAACGCGTGTTTAGACACAACAAATATCGCTCAAATGATCGCTTTTTAGCGATTTTTCAGTGATCATCGCTCCATGTAAATGGGCCTTAAGAAAGACATCTGCAAATCAGCTTGTCAGACATTTCCTGGATATCCTATGGCAGCACATAATAGGTTAATTCCATTGATCAGGATTCTGAATAGAAGACATATTAAACAGTAATAAATCAATTAACTTAGCTAATGACACTAATTAACCACAGGTGACACACATAAAAGGCAGCGAAAGAATGGAGCACACCTATTAGTGGACAGATTTAAAGAACATTCCGATTGCCGGGCCGCAGAATCTTCGATTCTTAGAGGATTTTTTCTTGCACATTTTTCATGCGATTTTTGCAGCATTTTTTTAACTCGAAAATCAAAAGGACTTTCTAATGTTAAAAACGCATCACATGAAAATCGCAATGCGTTTTTAGCATTAGGAAGTTCTATTGACTTTCACATTAAAAAAGTAGCAAAATCATGTGAAAAAACACACAAGAAAAACACAAGTGTGCAGGAGCCCTGATGGGTAGAGATTTCACCATGCTGATGCCTTTATATTTATACTAGACCAATGATTTCTTTTTTTTTTTTTGCATATAACCGGTACAAGAAAAATGGTAAACAGACAATATGTAAGCTGCCAGAGCCTCTGGTCGGACAAGTAGGAGATTCCGTCCTCTGATATCCCTTCCTGCATCCCAGTCAGAAGCACTTTCCATTCTAGGGAAGTTCAAGGCACAACTTGAGGAACTCAAGTTGAAATTAATTTTTGTACTTCCATATGAAGAGTTGACTCATTACCCTCTGGCTTCTCATGCTTTTCTAAAAATTTGTAACATGTCCAACCACACACCAGTCAGAAAGGTGAAGTTTCTAAAATTTCAAATAAATACCCTTCAGATGTCCATCAGGCTTTGTGTGATAGGCTGTGTATACCGTTGTATAAATCTCTAAACATTAATGCCAGAATCTCAAGTAACAGTTCACTTTGCCATGAAAGTCCTTGGTCTGCTCACAAAAGCTTAGAGCTGCCATCCCATGGGCAGAGGCACACTTCCATATGCTGCAGTCCAACATATTGACATTGTGGGATAGAGATTTGCACACCTTGGATTCCATCTTAGTGAGTTCACAGGCCACAAAACAAGATCTCAGATGGTGGCTCTCCACTCAGAAGTTCTCTAGAGCAGTGTTCCCCAACTCCATTCCTCAGGGACCACTAACAGGTCATGTTTTCAGGATATCATCAGTATTGCACAGGTGATGTAATTATTGTCGGTGCCTCAGACATTACCACAGGTGTTCTTACCATAGGAGATCCTGAAAACATGACCTGTTGGTGGTCCCTGAGGACTGGAGTTGGGGACCCCTGCTCCAGAGCATCAGCATCCTGTATTCCTGATGTTGGATGTGAACAATCATAGCATTCCAAGGTACAGGGTCCTCAAAGCAGAGATTAAGATCTTTTTGTACTTCGGGTTCTCCCTACTCAGTTCAGAAGTCCTGATCTATCTGAAAATTTCGAAACAGTATGTTACATCAACAGATGGGCGGACCAGGAATTCCTCACTTGCCAAGGAATGACTACAGATCTGATTGATTTGGTTGGACATAAAAGCATATACAAGCACCTCAAATATCAGCCGACTAGTTAAGATGGAATATCATTCATCTGCGGTAATGAAGTCCAGACCCAGGCACCTTTCAACGGATTACTCAGGTGGGGAACATCAGTCATAGATGTCACGGTGATCAGGAGCAATGTGAAGACTCCCAGATTATGTCCCCTACAAAAAGCAGACCATTCTTGAAGGATAGATGTCCTGTCCATGTTCTGGCAGAACATGTTGATTTTATGCTTTTCTTCGCCTACCTCTCTCATCATGAAGGTTCTCAACAAGAAGCGAAGAGAATAACCATCCAAATGTCTGGTTTTCCCTAGCATTATCTCTGTCGAAGGGCAGAATCTGGAGACCTCCACTGCATCAGACTGTGCTATCTCAGGGCAACCTCATGCACCATGGTGTTCACAAGTTTCATTCAACAGCCTGAAGGCCAACAGGGAAGCTCTAAGAAAACTTTGTCTCAATTTTCAGATATAAATGTCTAGGGTCACAGACCTATTCAGTCTGCTGCATTTGTGTGTGCTTTACCTGTGCTTAGCTGGTGTAATTAGGTAAAGGTACACAGGCTGCTAGTTGCCGAAATAAATGCTCACTGAAACAGAATTACTACTGAGCAGCTTCTCACTCACTATAAATGGGAGTCACTCAATCTTTGAATGACGGACCTTTATGGTGAATGGAGGCAGGCAACTGGAAGAGTTTTCCGGGCACTCTGACTTTATTTTCTAAAAGCACAGACAATCATCCCATGTAAAGGTATCTTAAGTTAATTGCTTCACTGCAGTTTAATAGGCCTTCTATTCAGAGTAGGGATCAAGATAATTAACCTATTATATGCTGCCATAACATATCCAGGAAATATAATTTTACTTCAAAGATACATAAGACAGGCAAATCATTGCAATCTGTTTGCCTGTGACTACAGATTCCCTTTAAGATTGGCTTTAGTGATAAAATGTTTCCCTCATTCTGAACACAAGTACGGCTTTTCACCTGTGTGAATTCTTTCATGTCTAACGAGATGTGACTTATCTATAAAACATTTCCCACATTCTGAACATGAATATGGTCTTTCTCCTGTGTGAATTCTCTCATGTTTAGATAGATCTGATTTTTGTGCAAAACATTTCCCACACACTTCACATGAATACGGCTTCTCTCCAGTATGAATTCTCTCATGTTTAACAAGATCTGATTTACTCATGAAACGTTTCCAACATAATGAACATGAATACGGTTTCTCTCCTTTGTGAATTCTCTCATGTTTGACAAATACTGACTTTTTAAAGAAAGATTTCCCACATTCTGCACATGAATATGGAGTCTCTCCTTTGTGAATTTTCTCATGTTTGACAAACACTGATTTATCCATGAAACATTCCCCACATTCTGAACATGAATACGGCTTTTCTCCTATGTGAGTTCTCTCATGAGCAACAAGATTTGACTTATTTGTAAAGCATTTCCCACATTCTGAGCAAGAATATGGTTTCTCTCCTGTGTGAATTCTCTCATGTCTAACAAGGTCTGATTTATTTATAAAACATTTCCCACATTCTGAGCATGAGTAGGGCTTCTCTCCTGTGTGAATTCTCTCATGTTTAACAAGGTCTGATTTATTTATAAAGCACTTCCCACATTGTGTACACGAAAACGGTTTCTCTCCTGTGTGAATTCTTTCATGCTGACGAAGGCCTGATTTATAGCTAAAACATTTACCACATTCTGAACAGGAGTACACTTTCATTTCCGTGTGACTTCTCTCATGCTGATGAAGACATGATTTATAGCTAAAACATTTCCCACATTCTGAGCAGGAGTACGGCTTCTCTCCTTTGTGAATTATTCTATGTTTAAAAAGACTTGAGCTTCTTGTAAATTGTTTTCCACATTCACCACACTGAAACCATTCACCCCCTTCTAGACTTGTACTTGGAGCAACAATCTGCGATCGGCCAGGAGAAGGTTCCTCCTGATCAGAGGGATTATAGGACAGATCTGTACTGTGAAGTCCTGGATGTACATCAAGGGTAATGAGGTTTTCTCCTGAGTAGAGCTGTGGGATATCTTCATCTTCCACTTTATAAGTTACAGATACCATGAAGTTTTCCTCCGAGCGATTTTCTGCTAGGATCAAAAATGGATTCTGTGATTCTTTTTTTCAAACAATACAGTAGGAAAACTACAACCCTAATTACAAAAAAAACAGGGACGCTGTGTAACATGTAAATAAATATAAAGATAAAAAATTAGAATGCAATGTTTTAAAAATCACATCTAACCATATTTTATTCATAGTGGAACATAGAACATATCAGAAGGGGAAACAGACAGTTTTCCACTTTTTATTTTTTTTTTAATTACTCATTTAGAAATTGGCAGCAACGCACATCACAAAAGTTGGGGCAGGATTAACAAAAGACTGGAAAAATAAGTTGTGCTAATGAAAAACAGCTGGGGGTCCATGTTCTAAGTTACATAATGGATATAAAAAGAGTATGTTAGAGAGGCAGAGTCTCTCAGAAGTAAAGATGGTCAGAGGTTCACCAATCTGTGAAAAACTGTATCTAAAAACTGCTGAACAATTTCAGGAAAATGTTCCTAAAATTGTGAAGACTTTGAATATCCCACCACCTACTGCACAGATCATCAAAAGATTCAGAGAATCAGGAGAAATTAATGTGTACAAGGTATAAGGCCGATGGTCAATATTGGATGCTCGAGCTCTACGGGCCCTCAGGCGTCACTGTATTAAAATAAACAGGATTCTATATTAAACATCACTGCAGGGGCTCAGGAAGACTTCCAAAAATAATTGTCTGTGAACACAGTTCATTGTGAAATCTACAAAAGCAAGCTAAACCTGTATCATGCCAAGTACAAGCCATATAACAACACAATCCAAAAATGCCGGCATCTTCTCTGGGCCAAAGCTTATTTAAAATGAACAGAGGTAAAATGGAAAATTGTTCTGTGGTCAGATGAATCAAAATGTGAAATTCTGTTTGGAAACCGCGGACGCCGTGTCCTGCGGACTCAAGAGAAGAGCGTCCATGAATTCAACTACATACCATCAGCGCTTAGGTCTGCATTTCTGATGGTATGTAGTTGAATTCATGCCTATGGCATGGGCAGCTTACACATGCTGAAAGGCACCATCAATGCTGCGCAGTATGTATGGAGGTTGTAGAACATCTGCTCCATCCACACAAGGTCTCTTTCAGTGAGGGCTTTGTATATATTTTGTGAGATGTGTTGCTGCCATCAAGTTCTAAATGGGTTCATTTTATAAATGAAATGGAAAGAGGTTTCCCTTCCCCCTTCTGCTATGTGTTCCATGTTCGAAATATGGTTAGATGAGATTTCAAAATCATTTTATTCTTTTTTCCGGAGCTTTTTTTTATATTTTACACAGCACCCCAACTTTTTTTTAAATTGGGGTTCCATAAGATTCTTAGTAGACTGCAAACACACCCCATAGTTTGTGATGCAGTTTGAGGTACAATTTGTTTTCTAGGTTAAGCCAGAAGTGGATCCAGCTGGAAGGAGCAGCAGAAGTCCTTCTGGTAATGTTCACACTCCTTCTGAACCTAACTCTACAACAATCGTATATCAATGAGAGTCAAGGATTGTGGTCCTATACCCAATGACCACTTTTACTATATAAACCTACACTGGACAGAACTCGAAATTATCAAAATTGCCTGAGAATCAAGCCCGTCCTCTGCTGGCACATTTGGCCCTTAAATAGCAATTGAGCATTGCTTCAACCCATTAAGGATCAAGCACTGTAAATTTACGGCACTTGGTCCCGGGCTTAAAGCCCAGCCATATGTAAAATTGTAGTGAGGATTAAAGCCAGCAGTTAGTCACAGCTGATAACCCGGAGGAGAAGGGAGAAGTGGGTTTTCACCCTCTCTGCCTCCTCCTTTTATTTAGTGCACATCGCTCAATGAGCGCCACGTACTAAAAAGTGAAAGTTTGTCTTCCACTACGTGAGCTGGCAGTCACGTGACCGCCGGGTGACCTCTGGCACAGCAGAGCTGCAGGCTCCTAGCAGACCCTGATCACCTCTGCCAGTGACTAATGTCCCTACAGGGGATGTTTCTCCCTGTAACTGGGGCTCCTATGCAGCTACAGTGGAAAAATAGCAAATAAAAAACAAAACACGTGAATGTCCCCCAGAGGTCTTCCATGACATCATGGGGGACATAGATAGTAAAAAGAAAAATTACAGAATAAAACAATATATACATAAGAAAGAAAATAACTCAAAACAGTTGCTGTACGCGCCCTGTAATCCAAACCATACATATTATATATCAAAACATCCGAAACAAAATGAGGAACCCGTTCCCATACTTCATTTTAGTGTAGATATATTAAAAAAAATAACTATACAATGTTTAAAAAAACCCTCTTTTTTAGCTTTTTAACCCCAATAAAACTAGAAAACAAAAAAATTCTGTGAAAAATATTTTTAAAAATAGTCCTACATGTCACGGGAAAAAAACACAGCAGAATTAATGTTAGTAGCTGAAGGAAAAAAGATCAGGCGGTAAAACCACCACATGGGTAAAATCCCTAAAAAGTGTCTGGTCCTTAAGGGGTTAATCCAACAACTTAATATGGTTTTCATAATTACGGTCACATCTCAGGCTGTTTGCGTGGCCATGATAATAGGCTGTATATAATGGCTGCACACTCCTCAGGTCATTGAACGGGCTCTGTTGGGACACAGCGCACTTCTGGTTTTACCGACTTCCAGCGCCGTGGAGCGCACCCTGCTCTGGGGCCGTGTGCTCGGCTGGTTATTCATCTTAGTACCCTGTATAGGTAGATATACATCTGGGAGCGGCTCGCTCATGGATATACTGTATATACAGCTTGAGGAAGCCTTTGTGGGTATACGTGCCTCCGAGACGCGGGGCTCTCTTGTATTGTGTTCTGCTTCATTGCCAGAAGGGATTCTCCCTGATGTGCCGATTTGCTTTGAGTCTGCACAGACCATCGTGTTGTGGGGCCTACTTCAAAGGGGTTTATGTTAACCCCTTCAGGACCAGAGGCGTCTCATTTTTGTTTTTCCTTGCCCGTTATGTTTCCCCCTGACACAGCTGTAGGGGGTCTGGTTTTTGCAGGACAAGTTGTATTTTTATAGCGGTACTATTTAATGTATAGAAAAACTTTTAAAGATTTCTAAGTGGGGAGAAATGAAAAATGCAAGTGTGCCATTTTCAGTGGGCTTAGGCCTCATGTCCAAGGGGAAAATGAGGCCTGCCGCGGATTCTTCATGGGGAATCCCGCAGCGGGTCCCTCCTTTCCCGCGGACATGATGCTAAAAAAGAAGATTTTACTTACCTGTCCGGACGTTGCGGACCTGCCCTCCGTCGTGGCCGGATCTTCTTTCTTTGGCCCGGGGGATGAGCTTGGCACGCCGGCAGTGTGCCGCGCGCATGCACTGGCAACTCCATTTTTTTTAAAACTCCTGCTCTCCCGCACTCTTGCGCGAGGAGAGCAGAAATTCAGGCGCGGATCCAGACGGCTCCCATAGGCTTCAATAGAAGCCTGCGGGAGACCCACACTAAAATGGAGCATGCTGCGGGTGTTTTCCCGCACACGCAATCCGCGCCTCAAGGGGAAAATGACATCTGCAGGTATTTAACTACCTGCGGTGTCCAATGCATCCCTATGGGGCGCGGATCCGCGTGCGGGAGAAACGCAGCGGATTTTAAATTACAGTTATCCCGTGGACATTATTGTTCTGTGGGTCAGTGCCATTAGAGTGACACTAAATCTATATAGTTTTTTATACTTTTTTTTATTTTTTAAAAGGAAAATAAAAATTGTTCCTAAACAAAAGTTGCTTTCTGTTGCCGTATTCTGAGACCTGCATCCGGTTTATTTTTCCGCCGTTTGGGCTGTCAGGGACCATTTTTTGTGGGGTCAGATGTAGTTTCTATTACCATTTTTTAAAATCTTTTTTGATCTTCTTTTAAATTCCTGCTGTTGGGAGCTGGAATATATAAAAACCAGAATTCTGGCATCCCATCTTTGGTTACAGCCTCACCATGCAGGATACATATGGTGATATGGTAATACTTCAGACTATGATATCAAATATGTGCAGTGTCATTGTTTAGAATGGTTTATGGGGAGATTAACTTTTTTAGACTTAATATTTGTTTCATGTTTTTTACTGTTTATTAAATTTTTAACATTTTTTTTCTTAACACTTATTTAGTTTTCACAGGGGACTTTAACTTGTGATCACGTCACTATTGCAGTATATAGCTAGTTTTCATTCTGCCTCAGGCAGGACTTGATAGGCATCTATGCGTGGCAGACATGGGCGCCTTCAACAGGCCGTAGGCTGCTATTCTAGCCCATCGACACCCTCAGATTGTATTGCAGCGGTGACGATGGGGTGCGGGAAGGGGTCTCCCGTTCCCGCTGACTGTTAACATAGGCCATGGTTGGAGAATTGCTCACCCCTCATATTCCAAGAATCTTCCTCCTGAATCTTATGTCATCTCCCCTGAAGTAGGAAATACACAGAGTGAGCCCCCCTAACCGATTACATCTATGGGGGTCTCTGGCACACCCTGAGCTCACTGAGATAATTACTTCATCAGCCCACAGAAGCTACAACCTAAGAAGATAAGTACAGAGGAAAGTCTAGCAAGAAATGGGCATCCCACCAGGTCTTAAGGAGCTAATTATGGGGAGGGGTGGGGGGGCTTAAGTGGCCGTGATCCCACCTCAGTATGGGTTTGCAAGAGGCCATAAGTACCAGAACAGACACAGTTGCCCTTAGGCTGCGCCCACACAGGCATCTGTAAAAGTGGCATTTTTCAGCATTATTGAACGCACCCCATCGTAGCAACGGGTGATGAGATGTTATAGAGAAAACCAACACTGAAACCACCTAAAATAGAGCAAACAGCGTCAGAAGGATCGTTTGGCTGTGAATCCTTATTGAAATCAAAATAGGCGGTTTACTGCATTTAGAGTGGCGCTTCAGCCACCACCTTAAATGCTGCGAAAAACGTGCGTGTGAGAGCGGCCCTGGGGTAAGCACCGCGGAAACTCTTAATAAGTCTGCAGTCTCCGTCACTAATTGCTTTCGGACTGGGGAAGGATTGCTTCCTGGAGTGACTAGGACTGGGCAGGACAGGCCATTAATATTGCAGTCCCAGAAAACACGATTAAGCTCTATCAGGTTAAGCATAGCTTTAACCCCTTCCTGCCCCAGGGCGTAAATGTACGTCCTGGGGGGAAAGGAATTGAGGAAGTACGGGTGACTGGGACCTTAGGAGGCAGTGATCATGCTATCCTTGGATGTTGGATAACAAGGGGAGGAAGACCTGAGAAGACTCAGACCTCAAGGTTGGATTTCAGAAAGGCAGATTTTACTGAACTTAGAAAGAGGAAGAATCCAACGGCTGGATGTTCTTAAAGGGGTTGTCTCGCGAAATCAAGTGGGGTTAAGCACTTCTGTATGGCCATATTAATGCACTTTGTAATATACATCGTGCATTAAATATGAGCCATACAGAAGTTATTCACTTACCTGCTCCGTTGCTAGCGTCCCCGTCGCCATGGTTCCGTCTAATTTCGGTGTATTCTTGCTTTTTTAGACGCGCTTGCGCAGATCCGTCTTCTCCCTTCGGCTCCGCCCCCTTGTACGCGTCATCACGTAGCTCCGCCCCATGACGTGTTCCGGTTCCAGCCTCCTGATTGGCTGGAATCGGCACGTGACGAGGGCAGAGCCACGTGATGACGCGTACAAGGGGGCGGAGCCAAAACGCAGATGCTGCCGAGCGGAGCCGAAGGGAGAAGACGGATCTGCGCAAGCGCGTCTAAAAAAGCAAGAAGACACCGAAATTAGACGGAACCATGGCGACGGGGACGCTAGCAACGGAGCAGGTAAGTGAATAACTTCTGTATGGCTCATATCTAATGCACAATGTTTATTACAAAGTGCATTAATATGGCCATACAGAAGTGTATAGACCCACTTGCTTTCACGAGACAACCCCTTTAAGGACAGAAATGTCCAAGAAGGTTGGGAAATATTGTGAAATGAGATTCTCAAAGCACAATCGTTACCAATCCCTCAAAGAAGGAAGAATGGGAAGCATTTAAAGAGACCAGGATGGATGAACACAGACCTTGTAGACATGTTAAAGAGGAAGGAAAATATGTTTATCAAATGGAAAGAGGGGGGAATATCTAAAGAAGAATATAATGGTGTCTGCAGAACCTGTAGGGCAATGGTCAGAAAAGGTAAAGCTGATAATGAATGGAGGCTTGTAAGAGGGGCCAAAAGCAATAAAAAAGGGTTTTGGGGGTATGTAAAAAGCAAAAGAAAATTCACAGATGCTATTGGATGCTAACAGGATGAAAATAGTGAAATGATTAAGAATGATGTTGAGAAGGAGGAACTTTTAAATTTCTACTTTGTATGTTTTCTCTCAGTAAGTAGATGGAACATCAACTGACCTTCCCTGTGCTATTGGGGGAATAAAAGAATGCAGGCTATCTGTAAGCAGAGAGATGGTGAGGGAGCACCTAGCTAACTTACATGAATCCAAGTCTCAAGGTCCAGATGAATTACATCCTAGGATACTAAAGGAAGCAGCGGCGGTAAATGCTGAACCACTCGCCATAATCTGTGAAAATTCCTGGAGAACAGGAGAAGTCCCAGAAGATTGGAAAAGGGCAAATGTTTCCCTAACTTCAAAAAAAGGGAAGAAGGTGGATCCAGGAAACTACAGGCCTGTGAGCCTGACTTCTATACCGGGAAAGATCTCTGAACAAATTATTAAACAGCATGTATACAAGTACTTGGATGAGAATGGAGTAATTAACCAGAGCCAGCATGGGTTTGTAACAAACAAGTCATGCCAGACCAATCTATTTTCCTTCTATGACAGAATCACTGACTGGGCTGATCGAGACAATGCAGTAGATATAGTATATCTTGACTTTAGTAAAGCGTTTGACAAAGTATCTCTTACCAGCCACTCTTTTTCTTTAAATGACCAAATACAGGATTGACAAGGCAACTGTTAGGTGGATTCACAACTGGCTGAGTGATCGTACTCAGAGTGGTCATAAATGGCTGCACATCCAAGTGGAAGAATGTATCAAGTGCGGACCACAAGGCTCTGTCCGAGGCCTAGTGTTGGTCAATATTTTTATAAATGATCTGGAGGAGGGAATTGATGGGAAACTGATCAAATTTGCCGCCAACACAAAGCTAGGAGGGATAGCTAACACTGGGGAAGAGAGAGGGATGATTCTTAAAGATGTAGAAAAGCTTGCACAGTGGGCGGTGACTAACAGAATGCATTTCTCCTTGTTAAATACCAAAGTTCCACATCTGGGCATGAAAAATGCACATACAGAATGGAAGGAATTGAGCTAATTAGCAGCACGTGTGAAAAAGACTTGGGTGTACTAATAGATCATAGACTGAACATGAGTCAACAATGTGATGCAGCAGCCAAAAAGGCAAACACAATTCTTGGATGTATTAAGAGAAGCATAGAGTCTAGATCACGTGAGGTCATTATCCCCTCTACTCTTCCTTAGTCAGACCTCATCTGAAATACTGTGTTCAGTTCTGGGTACCACAATTTAAAAAAAACATCGACAAACTGGTGCAAGTTTAGAGAAGAGTTACCAAGATGGTGAGCAGTCTGCAAATCATGTCCTATGAGGAACGGTTAAAGGATCTGGGAATGGTTAGCTTGCAGAAGAGAAGACTTAATACCCGTCTACAAATATCTGAAGGGAGGTCACAGTGCAGAGGGATCAGCCCTATTCTCATCTGCACAAGGAAAGACTAGAAGCAATGGGATGAAACTGAAAGGGAGGAGACAGATTAGATATTAGACAGAGAGGGGATCAATGAGTGGAACAGGTTGCCATTGGAGGTGGGGAGTTCTCCTTTAATGGAAGTGTTTAAACAAAGGCTGGACAAATATCTGTCTGGGATGATTTAGTGATCCTGCATTGAGTAGGGGGTAGGACCCGATGACCCCGGAGGAGCAGATGACACTGGAGGTCCCTTCCAACTCTACCATTCTATGATTGATCCCTCTGGAACGTCATCTACCCTCTGTCATGTAATCACAGTGGGTTGATGGAACTCTAAGGCAACTGGATGCCATTGACTGGAATCCAGGTTTGGCATGGTCTGTGGCTGCTATAAGTGATAATACATTGCAGTACAGAGGCACTACAATGTACACTCATTGCAAAAAAAATTCATCTTCTAGAAGAAGTTGTCAAGTGGAAGGAAATTTTCTATGTACGATTGTAACGTTGATATAAGTAAGTGATTACAATATCAGAGCAAAAGGACCATTGATTATGGAGAAATTACCCCTCGAAGAGAGGCTCTAGTCTCCTGTTGTAAAGCCTCTAGCTTGGATACAAGATGTGATACAGATGGGCATGGAGGCTCTAGTATCCTGTTGTACCACCTCTAGCTTGGATACAAGATGTGATATGGTGGGCATGTAGGCTCTTGTACGTTGGGCCGCCTATAGCTTGGATACAAGATGTGATACAAGTGGGCATGTAGGCTCTTGTACGTTGGGCCGCCTATAGCTTGGATACAAGATGTGATGCAAGTGGGCATGAAGGCTCTAGCACCATGCTGGACCACCTCTAGTTTGAATACAAGATGTGATACTCTGGTAATAGGATTAAATTGGATTCTACCTCATAGTTTGTTTTTTTTTGCCTTCCTCTGGATCAACATTAGGGGGTAATAGGCTGAACTGGATCGCTCTATGTCTTTTTTCTGTCTTACATACTATGTTACTATTAAAAAGGTCTCTCTAACTTAAGGTGGGAACAGGTTTTGCTGACTGCTCACTTTCTGATTCAAAATCTCATTCTACAAAAAGATATGACTCTTACCGGTAATAGGGTTATCTTCAACCCATGACAGCAACCCTGAAGAGGACCTCCCACCGCTGGACAAGAAACCTGAGAAGATAAAAGGTGGACACTCCTCTTCACACCTCAGAATTTGCAAGAAATTTTGCCAGGAAAATCATATATGCATTATGTATATGCTTTTTTGGGGACTTGGGGTGCTCTCACGGGTTTGAGAAAACCCAATTACCAGTAAGTACATTTCCTATTTTACCACCTCACCCATGACAGCACCCCTGGAGACTTCAACTAGTACGAGAGACTTTAAGGGTGGGACTGCCACCTGAAGGACTTTGTATCCAAAAGATGAATCAGAACTAGGGCTAAATAGTATCCTAAAGTATGATGGGAGCTCCACAAAGCTGCCTTGAATATCTGATCCAGAGAAGCATCTGCACATTGCACCACGAGGAAGCAACTGCAATAGTAGAAGGGGCACTAAAAATGGAGGATATTGCATATCCTTACCTAAATAGGCCAACCATATAGCCCGTCTAATCCATCTGCTGATGGTACTTTACTGGCTGCAGACACTTTCTTTTTACCCAGAAAAGCAACTAAGAGGTTTTCCGATTGTCTCCATTCTGCTGTTACATCAAGGTAATAAACTAAACATCTACAATCATAGAATGGTAGAGTTGGAAGGGACCTCCAGGGTCATCGGGTCCAACCCCCTGCTCAGTGCAGGATTCATTAAGTCATCCCAGATATTTGTCAGCCTCTGTTTGAACACTTCCATTGAAGGAGAACTCCCCACCTCCCGTGGCAACCTGTTCCACTCATTGATCCCCCTCACTGTCTAATATCTAATCTGTGTCTCCTCCCTTTCAGTTTCCTCCCATTGCTTCTAGTCTTTCCCTGTACAGATGAGAATAGGGCTGATCCCTCTGCACTGTGACCGCCCTTCAGATATTTGTAGACAGCTATTAAGTCTCCTCTCAGCCTTCTCTTCTGCTAAACCTTCCCAGATCCTTTAACCGTTCCTCATAGGACATGATTTGCAGACCGCTCACCATCTTGGTAACTCTTCTCTGAACTTGCTCCAGTTTGTCTTTTTTTAAAGTGGGGTGCCCAAAACTGGACACAGTATTCCAGATGAGGTCTGACTAAGGAAGAGTAGAAGAGTCTTTTTCACCTGTGCCTCAGCTTACTCCGATTGTTCCCATTCTGTATGTGCTTTTTTCATTTATCTTTGTCCTTGTTAAATACCATTCTGTTAGTCGCCGACCACTGTTCGAGCTTGTCCAGATCTTTTTGAATCCGCTCTCTTCCTTAGTGTTAGCTATTCCTCTAAGCTTTGTGTAGTCAGCAAATTTGATCAGTTTCCCACAATTCCCTCCTCCAGATCATTTATAACAATGTTGACCAACACTGGGCCTAGGACAGAGCCTTGTGGTCCCCACTTGATACATTCTTCTACTTGGATGTGCAGCCATTTATGACCACTCTCTGAGTAGATCACTCAGCCAGTTGTGGATCCACCTAACAGTTGCCTTGTCAATCCCAGATTTGGCCATTTTTTCAATAAGTATGGTATGAGATACTTTGTCAAATGCTTTATTAAGGTCAAGATATACTATATCCACTGCATTTCCCTGATCAACCCCTGATCTCCTAATGTCGAGGCTAGGGAAATTCAACTAGTTTTTGTATAGGTCCACTTATGTTGGTCTGCTGTCAGGTGACGGTCTGGCAATCCCACCTAATGAGGGTTAATTATAAATAAGTTACAGTACAATTATGGCGGCACCAAATATGTATAGGTTTTTTTAATTTACTACTTTTGTACTATATAACACTTTACTCCCTGTATTCTGAGGGCTATCATTTATTATTTTCCCATCAGCGGAGCCCCGTGAGGGATTGTTTTTGCAGAATGAGTTGGTTTTCATTTTTACTATCTTGGGGGGATAACTTTTGAACATTTATAAGCCTGGATATCTGTTGAGCAGTGTTAGTGATTACAGTGCAGTTACCTCCAGTGATCACAAGTGACGTCTTCTCTGATTGGTGATGTCCATTTTTGTTTTACTTCTCTATCTGGACCCAGAGCACCATGACCAGCTATGACTCATCTCTGTACACTGTTCTCATCCTGCTGCTACCCCCAATAGTAAGTCCTCCATAGTAAATAGTGCCCCTTTTAATTATGCTGCCCCATTGTGGCCCCTTTGGGTATAGTGTTCCGCCTCCACTGACTCCTCCATCGTCCAGTCCAATGTAAACACCGCATACTCTCCCTCCCATCATCACCTCTTACAGTCCTATGTGAAAAAAAAAAAAAAGAAACCTCAACACTCCCCATACCATCAGCCCTTTAACCCCTTGAGTGGCAGGTTTCTTACCCCCCTGTCAGACCCACCAGGGCAGGTTTTTTAAATGGTCTAATCATTTAATTTCAACTAATTTTCCAGTCGCGTTCCAAGAGCCATAACTTTCTCATTCTCCCACTGACGCAGCCATATGAGGGCTTGTTTTTTGCAGGACAAGTTGTACTTTTTGATGCCATCATTTTTGGGTATATATAATGTATTGCATAACTTTTGTAAAAAAATTTGTAGGGAGATTGGGGGAAAAAAAGAAATTCTGCCATTTGTTTTTTGGATTTCATGTTTACGGTGTTCGGCGTGCGGAATAAATAATGTGATAACGTTATTCTCTGAGTCACATGATTCCGGCGATACCGAGTTTATACAGTTTTTATATGTTTTGTCATTTTTTTTCTTATATGTTTGCTTTTGTGTCGCCACATTCCAAGAGCCGTAGTAATGTTATTTCCCATTGCCAGAGCCCTAGAAGGCTGTGTTTACTGCGGGATGAATTCCAGGCTTCATTTATTCAACTTTTTGGAACATGTAAAATTTTGATCGCTTTTTATTTCATTTTTTCAACAAAATGAGTAATTCTGGAATGTTTTTTATTTTTATTTTTCACTGCATTCTGAGCAGTATAAATAATATATAAAAGTAATTCTACAGGCCGGTACAATTATGCAAATACCAAATTGTAATTCTTTTTTTTTCCTTTTTCATGACTTTTTCACGCTTTAAAAAAAAAAAAGAAAAGTAATAAAAGTTTAAATCACCTCCATTTGCCATATCTATAATAAAAAAATCTAAAACATAAAAGAAAAATACATATTTGGTATCGCCGCGTACGTAAAAGTTTGATCTATCAAAGTAGTGCATTATTTACCCCACACAGTGAAGATAGTTAAAAAAAAAAATAAAGAACGCCAGAAATGCACTTTTTCAGTCACCCTGTCTCCCAGAAAAAAATGCAATCAAAAGCGATCAAAAAGTCGTATGTATTCCAAAATGGTACGAACGCTAACTACAGGACATCCCGCAAAAAATGAGCCCTTGTTCAAGTACGTCGATGGAAAAATAAAAAACTTATTGCGCGCTGAATATGCAACAGAAAATAATTTTAAAAAATTAAGTCTTTGAAAAAAAATACAAGTGCTACAGCAAAAAGCCTATACAAGTTTGGTATCGTAGTAATCGCACCGACCCATAGAATAAAGTTATCAGGTCATTTTTGTTGCAGTTTGTGCGCCGTAGACACAAAACGTACTGAAAGATGGTGGAATGTCATTTTTTTTTTCATTTTACTCCACTTAGAATTTTGTATAAGTTTTTCAGTATATTATATGATACAGTAAATGGTAGCATTGAAAAATATAACTCATTCCGCAAAAAACAAGCCCTCATACAGCGACGTCGATGAATAAATAAAGGAGTTATGATTTTTTAAACGGGGGGAGGAAAAGAAAAATGGGGAAAAAAGAAAAAAAGGGTTCGTGTCATTAAGAGGTTAAATAATGTACTGACTTGCTTCTCTGGGTCATTACGACGCAGCGATACCACATGTGTAATTTTATTTTTACTTTTTTGCAAAGTAAAGGGAGACAAGGGTTTTTGTTTTTATTTTTTTAATACATTTTGTCCCTTTAGGGGACTTCCACAGAGACCCATCAGGACCCCCTGATCACATTCAGGTGGTATGATGGTGACAGCCTTTTACATGCTGCAGTCACATAGATTGCAGTATGTAAAGGGTTAACACAGCAGAGATCAGAGGTTTTCTCAGATCTCTGCTGTAAGAGCTGGTGCATGGCTGTCCTCTGCAAGCCAAGCACCAGCTCTCCCTGCCACAGAGACTACCGGCTTACTTCTGACAAGCCGATGGTCTCTATGGCAAGCTGTACACAAACGAGTGAAGGAGCTTGAATTCAGAAGCAGGAGATTGCTGGCAGATCGGCAATATCTCCCAGCTTCTGTTTTTCAATGTCCTCCACTGGTTCTCTGCGGACTGTGCAGGCAGAGGACAATACCACAGCTTGTTGCATTGTGCTCTGCAGCTCCCATAGCGATACATAGCCCAGAAATCTTCCGGGCTATATCACTATCGGCAGTGGAGCTCGTCACGGAAAATTTCCAGGCGTGCCACTCAAGGGGTTAACATACAGTCCCATATAAAATCTCTCCCTCCTTTCAGAAGATTTATTGTATAGTCCCATGTAAACACATCTCTTACATAGTATCATGTAAATTCCTCCGTCCCTCCTTTCACCAGTACACACATGTAGAGCAGCTTCGCTTTTCCATCACCGCCGGCTCCTGTTTTCAAGATCACTGAGAGTCCAGTGGTATGGAGGGGTGAGCAACAGGGTCAGGTCCTGACATGTAATTACACTGAAAGGAGTTCATGGAGGGGAAAATGGGAGCAGGGGCCCAGACAGCGGAGGGCCATATTCTGACCCCCGTCTGCCTGTTGAGTACTTCCGTTCTAAACAATGAGGAGGATTTTTGGGTCATTACAGAAAGAAGGAAGACAATTTCATGATTCTTGTGAAATTATGAGGCCACTTTGGGTATATAGCAAGGGAAAGTTATCATCATTAGCCTATCTTCCAGAAGCTTAGGGTAAGTGAAAGAGCCTGCACCTCTCCAACCCGACGAGCAGTGGTTATAGCAGAGAGGAAAGCCATTTTAATGCAACGGGAAGTAAGTTGACATCCCGGACGCATGGTACTTAACACAACAGTAAGTAAACTTGTGACAGACCGCCAGCCTCCAGCTGCAGCAGTGGGGATCGGCAAGAACACCAATCCCTGCTGTTAAGCTCCTACATGCTGCACCCACTGGAAGGTCATCAGCCCTACGTAATGTAATCAAAGAGGGCTCACTGGTTGCCATGGGACGCTAGACAATGGGACTGGCACTGCCAAGACCTATGCTCACTATTGTAAGCAATACTGCATTGCAGTACACAAATACTACAATGTATTATGATAGTGATCATAGCTTTTCTTGTTCAAGTTCCATACAGGGAAATTTAAAAAAAATGTTGAAATTTTTTTTTTCTCCAAAGGAAAAAGTTTTTATTGCGCAAAAGTAAAAATATACATATCATTTTGGTATTGTCATAATCATAGCCTGCCTATTGTGCGGCATGATTAACACTGGCAAAATTGATGTTTTTTCTCTCTGCCCTGAAAAAAAAAGTTAAAAAAAGTTTTACAATTTATTATATGGACTCAAAAATAGTACTAATAGTCCCGTCATGTTGACAGAAAAAATAAAATATTTATGGCTTTCAAAAAGAAGAGATCAAAATCGCCAAAATAGGCCTCATCACTGAGGGGGACAAGGGCAGAGATTCTGTTTTTTTGAAAACCCATAGAAATCAATGGGGGGAAAAAAAGACTAACATTTATTTGTTTTAATTCCGTATTTCTGCTCCAAAAACCTAACAGTCATTTTAGAGCCCAGATTCTTGGCTTTAAATGACACACAAAGCTTGTTGGGTGATAGAAACCAGAGTTACAACCATCTGAAGTGGGTCAGGCAGACTGAATTCATAGCTGTCACTTCAGACGGTGTGCAGAGCAGAGGGGAGCAGCAGAGAATCATCTGTGATTTTCCTGCTTCTACAGTGTCAGAGGACTGAATGATTTATATAATCAACATTCAGTGTCGGGCAGGGAGGGAAAGACAGAACGCTCCAGACGCAAGGTACTCTTAGGGTCTCGGCAGAGTGCTTAATCATAAAGCAAGTAGTCAGGGGAGTCTGGCAATGCCTGTTCAATCATAAAGCAAGTAGTCAGGGGAGTCTGGCAATGCCTGTTCAATCATAAAGCAAGTAGTCAGGGGAGTCTGGCACTGCCTGTTCTTCTTGAGCTCAGGCTATGCACACACTTTTTGGCAAGATTGTTTTCTTGCCAAAAAGTGCGTCTTAAGCCTTTAAAAACTTTTTTCCCCCAAATCCCAAAAGAAGGACACACCGTCAGAAGTTTTAGAACGGCTCAATTTTTCTAGTTTTTGCTATGAAATCTTTCCAATCCATTGTCGCACCTCATCCAACATGGAGATTTCTCCACAGAGCTCCGGTGTCGGAGAGGTCAGATGTTGGCCCTCTCTGCTTTATACTGTAAGATACATGTAAATCCGCGTTTAATTTTCAAAACATTTCATAGAACTTTATCATGACGGGTCATTTTATTGTGTTTCTGTTGAGTAATTCCAAGGAATCCACAAAGAACTTTCCAACCCAAAATAAATAACAGTTGGAGTGTGTGTGGGGGCGGGGAAATTGGATTGGAAAGGGTTAACACAGTTCAGAACTAGTAAATAATGCGAAATGGTTCAATGGTTCAAAAGTAAGTTAAAACCATAAAATTATTATAAAAGTTTAACCTGAAACGCAACAATAGTCTGAATTTATGATTTAAACCAAAGGACTTCTCTTCAGGACGGCAAAACAGGAAGCAAATTAAGGTTTAAAATTTTATGCAAACTACAGGCGACAACTTTTGTAGATTACTCTCAAACCCTCTGATTCTATATACCAGTGCTGGAACAGACTGCATTGCAGCTCCCCCTAGGGCAGGATGTGGACAGTTTTGCTCTTCAGGACAGAGCACATTGCTATCATAATGGCAAGAAAAAGGCTATTAACCAAAGAAGACCTTAGAAGAGTAGCTCTAACCTACAGAGAAAATGCCAAGAAAGCCAAGGTGGCAGTCAGTATAGCTTCCTCTACCATCAAATGGCACTTGGAAACTGGAGGAAACTGACAGGAAGAGGTCTGGCCAACCAAAGGCCACAACAAAAATCACATTACAAGTGTTTGAGAGTCGACCGTTTGTGTGATCGGCGCCTCACAGCACAGCTTAATGCAGCCAAAGCTAAACACGTTTACATCTCATCTGTAGAGAAGACTTCTATCTGCAGGCTGACCGGTGGAGGATCAGTAAGAAAGACAATGCCAAGACTGCAAACTAGCCAAGCAGACCTCCAGTGTACTACTGAAGAGTGGGAGGAGGTCCTATGGACTGATGAATCAGAATGGGACATCTTTGGTGCATCACACCGGGTCTTTGTATGCCATTGTGCTTCCTAAGTGTGTGACACCAACTGCCAAACATGGAGGAGGTGTGATGGTCTGGGGCTCGTCTGCTGGAACAGGAGTTGGCAACTTGCACAGGGCTACCATGGCATTCTGATACACCATGCAGTACCCTCTGGTGTGCGCCTAGTTAATCAAGGGTTCAGATTACAGCAAGACAATAATCCAAAATGTACTTCTCGGTTATGTCAGAACTAAGAAGAGAATTAGAAGCTGGTAGGCTACAAAGAATGGAATGGCCTGCAGTCTCCAGACATAAACCCCATTGAGCTTGGGATGAACTGGACAGAAGGGTGAAAGCAGAGCGACCTACAAGTGCAGCACATTTGTGGGAACTTCTGCAAGGAAATTCTTAACAATACCTGAATGCCTGGATGATGTAAAGCTGTTCTATCAGGTATAGGGGAGACTGTGAAGGGTCACAAATCTAGATTTAATTTGGTTAAAAAAAATCACTTCATTATTCTTTTTCATCTTAACCCTTGCAAATCCAATTACCCTACCCCTCCCCCGCAAGCTCCCCAGCTCTAATTTAATTTTGGGTGGGGAAGTGCATTGTGCTTTCCTTAGAATTACTCACCAAAAACATCTAAAAATGTCCCGTCAGGATGACTTTATGAGCAATGTTTGGACAATTAAACGTGAGTTGTGTTTCACATGGGGAAGATCTTGTAATAATCTGTAAATATGTGTATATTGAGATCACATACCCTCTATAATAAGGCTCTAGTCATTTCTAATATCATCGGTCATACAGGGGCATCCTAGAACTGCATGCACTGTGTATAGTATGAGAGATCTGACATCGGAGCGCTCTCCTGCATAGTGTGAGAAACGTGTTGGACCTCGCCTGACATGGCAGCTATGCAGGGAAATCTCAAAGTCAGACGAGACATGACTCTGGATTGGAGAGGGTTAAACTTGTTTTTTTGTTCTCGGCTTTCATTTCAAAGTAGATTTGAGACATTAATCTGTGAAAATAAAAGTTGGAAAATTGAGGTGTTCTAAAACTTTTGCCGGTAGTGTATGTCTAATGTATATGCCAGGAGGGCTTCCCCATGTAGACCTCTGACAGGCTCCGGCACATCAAGCTCATGAGATCCCACCTTACTTGTGTTTGCAGGAGACCTCTGCACAGAATAGGGTCATCTACTACAATGTTTCTCAACTCCAGTCCTCAGCGCCCCCAACAGGTCATGTTTTCAGGATCTCCTATTGTAAGAACCCCTGTGGCAATGTCTGAGGCGCCAACAATAATGACATCACCTGTGCCATACTGAAGAAATCCAGAAAGCATGACCTGTTGGGGGGCCCTGAGGACTGGAGTTGGGGAACACTGGTCTACTATACAACAAGAAAGGTACAACCTACAGCAGACCGAGCGATGCAGATCAGCATCTGTCTGTATTCGTACCTGCTGATGTACTTTGCTGGTGGTCCTCCATCAGGACGTTCTTGTACAGATCCCAGTGTCCTCCTATATACTCCCACTCCTCCATGGAGAAATAGACGGTGACATCCTGACACCTTATAGGAACCTGACAACACAACATACAGTCATCACCCAGACCCTCCTGTTACTGTATAATGTCCCCCACATTCCCCGCAGCGTCACCTCTCCGGTCAGCAGCTCCGTCATCTTCTTGGTGAGCTCTAGGATCTTCTCCTTATTGGTCAGGGGGTGCGGGGGAGGCTCTGTGATGGGGCCCAGGGTCCGGCTCCATCCTCCTGACTCCTGGAGATGGGTGATGGGAGTCACAGAGTCACCGGATGTCTTCACTACGGTGTAATCCTGTGGATGATGAGAGACACTCAGGGGATTAGTAGACCATTTTTGGCCCTTTTTTGGTGTATAATATTGGAATTCGCTGGATTTATGATAAAGTTTGTCACATCTCTGCACATTTAAAAAAATGCTAAAATAAAAGCGTGGGGCTTCGTAGAACCATGTGGACTAAATGGACAAATTTACTATGATAGCGTCAATTATACTTCAAATTTACAGAACCCCACCAACCAACCAGCTGTTTGAAGAGGCACCGTTGTTGGGTGTACATCTCAACCTCATCACCGTAGACCCGGCCCAGCGCCGTTCCTTCTGTAGCTGCGGTACCCGGTATAGCAGTCGTCAGTCCCATTCATCAGGGAAGTCACATGATGAAGGAACATGAGGTCACTGACCGATAGAATCTGTGGCAGAAGAAACAATATCTAGAGCCGTTCACCTCTCCAGTCAGCAGGTAGATGATCTCCAAGGCGGCGTTCAGTAGGATCTCGGTAATCTCATTCCGCGCCTTGTCCATCCTTGGTGGGTCATTCAGGAGAAGAAAACTGGCTGATGTGGAGGATCTGGTCCTGCAGGAACCTTTATGAAGAGAGGACCGGCTGTAATCATACAGGGGACATCATAGGGGACATAAAGAAGTCACTTATAGAGTGCTGAGAGGCAGGTTCTCCATCACCCCATGGATTAGAGGATTCCCATCCACAGGATGCTCCACACATGGCTGACAGATGGGGGTCTCACAGGACGCCCCACACATGGCTGACAGATGGGGGTCTCACAGGATGCACCACACATGGCTGACAGATGGGGGTCTCACAGGATGCCCCACACGTGGCTGATAGATGGGGGTCTCACAGGATGCCCCACACGTGGCTGATAGATGGGGGTCCCACAGGATGCCCCACACGTGGCTGACAGATGGGGGTCCCACAGGACGCCCCACACGTGGCTGACAGATGGGGGTCCCACAGGACTCCCCACACGTGGCTGATAGATGGGGGTCCCACACGATGCCCTACACCTGGCTGATAGATGGGGGTCCCACAGGACGCCCCACACATGGCTGACAGATGGGGGTCTCACAGGATGCCCCACACATCGCTGACAGATGGGGGTCTCACAGGATGCCCCACACATGACTGATAGATGGGGGTCCCACAGGATGCCGCACACATGACTGATAGATGGGTGTCCCACAGCATGCTCCACACATGACTGATAGATGGGAGGTCCCACAAGATGCCCCACACATGGCTGATAGATGGGGGTCTCACAGGATGCCCCACACATGGCTGACAGATGGGGGTCTCACAGGATGCCCCACACATGGCTGATAGATGGGGGTCTCACAGGACGCCCCACACATGGCTGACAGATGGGGGTCTCACAGGACGCCCCACACATGGCTGACAGATGGGGGTCTCACAGGACGCCCCACACATGGCTGACAGATGGGGGTCTCACAGGACGCCCCACACATGGCTGACAGATGGGGGTCCCACAGGATGCTGCACACATGACTGATAGATGGGGGTCTCACAGGATGCCCCACACATGGCTGATAGATGGGGGTCCCACAGGATGCCCCACACGTGGCTGACAGATGGGGGTCCCACAGGACGCCCCACACGTGGCTGACAGATGGGGGTCCCACAGGATGCCCCACACGTGGCTGACAGATGGGGGTCCCACAGGACGCCCCACACGTGGCTGACAGATGGGGGTCCCACAGGACTCCCCACACGTGGCTGATAGATGGGGGTCCCACAGGATGCCCTACACCTGGCTGATAGATGGGGGTCCCACAGGATGCCGCACACATGACTGATAGATGGGGGTCCCACAGGATGCCGCACACATGACTGATAGATGGGTGTCCGACAGCATGCTCCACACATGACTGATAGATGGGAGGTCCCACAAGATACCCCACACATGGCTGATAGATGGGGGTCTCACAGGATGCCCCACACATGGCTGACAGATGGGGGTCTCACAGGATGCCCCACACATGGCTGATAGATGGGGGTCTCACAGGATGCCCCACACATGGCTGACAGATGCGGGTCCCACAGGATGCTGCACACATGACTGATAGATGGGGGTCTCACAGGATGCCCCACACATGGCTGATAGATGGGGGTCCCACAGGATGCCCCACACGTGGCTGACAGATGGGGGTCCCACAGGACGCCCCACACGTGGCTGACAGATGGGGGTCCCACAGGACTCCCCACACGTGGCTGATAGATGGGGGTCCCACAGGATGCCCTACACCTGGCTGATAGATGGGGGTCCCACAGGATGCCGCACACATGACTGATAGATGGGGGTCCCACAGGATGCCGCACACATGACTGATAGATGGGTGTCCCACAGCATGCTCCACACATGACTGATAGATGGGAGGTCCCACAAGATGCCCCACACATGGCTGATAGATGGGGGTCTCACAGGATGCCCCACACATGGCTGACAGATGGGGGTCCCACAGGATGCCCTACACCTGGCTGATAGATGGGGGTCCCACAGGATGCCGCACACATGACTGATAGATGGGGGTCCCACAGGATGCCGCACACATGACTGATAGATGGGTGTCCCACAGCATGCTCCACACATGGCTGATAGATGGGGGTCTCACAGGATGCTCCACACATGACTGATAGATGGGAGGTCCCACAAGATGCCCCACACATGGCTGATAGATGGGGGTCTCACAGGATGCCCCACACATGGCTGACAGATGGGGGTCTCACAGGATGCCCCACACATGGCTGACAGATGGGGGTCTCACAGGACGCCCCACACATGGCTGACAGATGGGGGTCCCACAGGATGCTGCACACATGGCTGATAGATGGGGGTCCCACAGGATGCCCCACACATGGCTGATAGATGGGGGTCTCACAGGAACGTGTACGAGTGGTGAATGAGGGGTTCCTGACCCCTGTCCCGCATGATGAGCTGGCTACGAATCAGGGAGCAGCGGAGAGAGGGGGCCGTGTATCAAGTAAGCGTCACCGCAGAGAGGGGGCCGCGTATTAGGGTGAAATACATCACTGCACATATTGGAAGCTGCTGCATTTGTGATGATCTATATGTAAAAATTTACAAAATGTAATTCAGGGTGCTGAACAACGTAAAATAAAAAAAAAAAAATAAATAAATACAATTTCAGAATTAGATGGTTTTTTTTCATGAAACCACGCCCCCAAAAAGAATGAAGGCTAAATCAGTAACTCCTGAACATTCTAGAGCGACGGCAACAAACAACTCCTGACCCCCCCCAAAAAAAAGAAAACCTCTCACATAAAACAAGGGCAGATGAGGCCGCTTTCACATCTGCATTAGGCACTTCCATTCAGAGGAGCCATCACAGATCCAGTGCTAAATGCTGGAAGAAAAATCCTGCAAAGAGGACTCTCTCATCCGGTAACATGCCAGTCAGCTGACCGGAGACCAAATGGACCCCATTAAAATCAATGGAGTCAGCTTGGCGCCGTTCATAAGATGGATCTGTTGGGCCAGAGGATTCCCCTTCCCATAACGGAGCGGGAAACGGAACCCCCAAACGCAGATGTGAAGGCAGCCTCAGAAAACGTCTGGCTCTTGAGTTTCAACAACAAAACAAAGTTTTCAAAAAGAAACTAGTCTGTTTTTGTTCTCCTACTTCTGTACATTTGGTGTCCCCAAAATCGTTACGATCTGCAGAATATAGTTGTGTCATTTCTACCACACACTGTAAACCGCAGCAACAAAACCCAAAACACCGGCAGATGTGCAACTTTTTTTTCAATTTCCTCAAACTATAATTTATTGAAAAAAACACCCCAAAACGGTCACATTAAAATCACAACTTGTCCTGCAAAAAATACGCCCTCGTTCAACTGTGTCGATGCTAAAAAAGTTCTGGCTTCCAAAAGGTAGTGAAACAAACAAAAAAAGCTGCATCCTTATGAGGTTCCACCCACTCATTCTACGCTTGGGAGTCCAGGAGGCGGGCTCAGGACGGCAGTTATTGGCCTCTGGGGCGGGCTCAGGACAGCAGTTATTGGCCCAGGGGGCGGGCTCAGGACGGCAGTTATTGGCCCAGGGGGCGGGCTCAGGACGGCAGTTATTGGCCCAGGGGGCGGGCGGGCTCAGGACGGCAGTTATTGGCCCAGGGGGCGGGCGGGCTCAGGACGGCAGTTATTGGCCCAGGGGGCGGGCTCAGGACGGCAGTTATTGGCCCAGGGGGCGGGCTCAGGACGGCAGTTATTGGCCCAGGGGGCGGGCGGGCTCAGGACGGCAGTTATTGGCCCAGGGGGCGGGCGGGCTCAGGACGGCAGTTATTGGCCCAGGGGGCGGGCGGGCTCAGGACGGCAGTTATTGGCCCAGGGGGCGGGCGGGCTCAGGACGGCAGTTATTGGCCCAGGGGGCGGGCGGGCTCAGGACGGCAGTTATTGGCCCAGGGGGCGGGCGGGCTCAGGACGGCAGTTATTGGCCCAGGGGGCGGGCGGGCTCAGGACGGCAGTTATTGGCCCAGGGGGCGGGCGGGCTCAGGACGGCAGTTATTGGCCCAGGGGGCGGGCGGGCTCAGGACGGCAGTTATTGGCCCAGGGGGCGGGCGGGCTCAGGACGGCAGTTATTGGCCCAGGGGGCGGGCGGGCTCAGGACGGCAGTTATTGGCCCAGGGGGCGGGCGGGCTCAGGACGGCAGTTATTGGCCCAGGGGGCGGGCGGGCTCAGGACGGCAGTTATTGGCCCAGGGGGCGGGCGGGCTCAGGACGGCAGTTATTGGCCCAGGGGGCGGGCGGGCTCAGGACGGCAGTTATTGGCCCAGGGGGCGGGCGGGCTCAGGACGGCAGTTATTGGCCCAGGGGGCGGGCGGGCTCAGGACGGCAGTTATTGGCCCAGGGGGCGGGCGGGCTCAGGACGGCAGTTATTGGCCCAGGGGGCGGGCGGGCTCAGGACGGCAGTTATTGGCCCAGGGGGCGGGCGGGCTCAGGACGGCAGTTATTGGCCCAGGGGGCGGGCGGGCTCAGGACGGCAGTTATTGGCCCAGGGGGCGGGCGGGCTCAGGACGGCAGTTATTGGCCCAGGGGGCGGGCGGGCTCAGGACGGCAGTTATTGGCCCAGGGGGCGGGCGGGCTCAGGACGGCAGTTATTGGCCCAGGGGGCGGGCGGGCTCAGGACGGCAGTTATTGGCCCAGGGGGCGGGCGGGCTCAGGACGGCAGTTATTGGCCCAGGGGGCGGGCGGGCTCAGGACGGCAGTTATTGGCCCAGGGGGCGGGCGGGCTCAGGACGGCAGTTATTGGCCCAGGGGGCGGGCGGGCTCAGGACGGCAGTTATTGGCCCAGGGGGCGGGCGGGCTCAGGACGGCAGTTATTGGCCCAGGGGGCGGGCGGGCTCAGGACGGCAGTTATTGGCCCAGGGGGCGGGCTCAGGACGGCAGTTATTGGCCCAGGGGGCGGGCTCAGGACGGCAGTTATTGGCCCAGGGGGCGGGCCGGCTCAGGACGGCAGTTATTGGCCCAGGGGGCCGGCCGGCTCAGGACGGCAGTTATTGGCCCAGGGGGCCGGCCGGCTCAGGACGGCAGTTATTGGCCCAGGGGGCCGGCCGGAAGTTATTGGCCCAGGGGGCGGGCCGGCTCAGGACGGCAGTTATTGGCCCAGGGGGCCGGCCGGAAGTTATTGGCCCAGGGGGCAGCCGGCTCAGGACGGCAGTTATTGGCCCAGGGGGCGGGCCGGCTCAGGACGGCAGTTATTGGCACAGGATGGGAGTTATGGGCCCAGGGAGCTGGCTCAGGAGAGCAGTTATTGGCCCAGGGGGCAGGCTCAGGACGGCAGTTATTGGCACAGGATGGGAGTTATTGGCCCAGGACGGCAGTTATGGGCCCAAGGAGCTGGCTCAGGAGAGCAGTTATTGGCCCAGAGGGCGGGCTCAGGACGGCAGTTATGGGCCCAGGGGGCGGGCTCAGGACTGCAGTTATGGACCCAGGGGGCGGGCTCAGGACGGCAGTTATGGACCCAGGGGGCGGGTTCAGGACGGCAGTTATGGACCCAGGGAGCGGGCTCAGGACGGCAGTTATGGACCCAGGGGGCGGGCTCAGGACGGCAGTTATGGACCCAGGGGGCGGGCTCAGGACGGCAGTTATGGACCCAGGGGGCGGGCTCAGGACGGCAGTTATGGACCCAGGGGGCAGGTTCTCTCAATAACCTTTCATAACAAATAGTTTGACAATGAGGTTTCCTCCAATATATGTAAAAACTAGCTTAGATTCGCGGCAGGACACAGCAGGACATTCCGGCACACGACCGGTTTGTGGTTTTCTGCTGTCCTCGTAATGTACAATAAAGGCTGATGGAAACTATTAAGTGAATCTACACCGGCATATGGCACCGGCCCGGTAGTTCTGGCGCCGGGAATGTAGTAATTATGAAGATTGTCGCCTCTTCCACTAGTATAGATGATATCATGAGGCGCAGGACGCTCCCATCCCAATAACCCCCCGGAGATACACGGAGCAGATCCCCCCTCTACAGACATCACAGCCAGCAGCGTCAGTTATGTGAGAAGCCAGATGCTTGCCACAGGTCCTCCCACTGCAGACGACACGACCGGCAGCATCTGTTATGTTGGTAGCCGGCTACTTGCCGCAGGTCCTGTCACTGCTGGGAGCTTCTGTTATGTGGTGGCCCGAATACTTGCTGCAGGTTCTCTCTCTGCATACATCACGGCCGGCAGCGTCTGTTATGTGGGGGCTGGATACTTGCCGCAGGTCCTCCCTCTGCAGACGTCACGGCCGGCAGCGTCTGTTATGTGGTGGCCCGGACCCTTGCTGCAGGTTCTCTCACTGCAGACGTCACTGCTGGGAGCTTCTGTTATGTGGTGGCCCGGATACTTGCCGCAGGTCCTCTCTCTGCATACATCACGGCCGGCAGTATCTGTTATGTGGGTGGCCGGATAGTTGCCGCAGGTTCTCTCTCTGCAGATGTCACGGCTGGCAGTGTCTGTTATGTTGGTGGCCGGCTACTTGCCGCAGGTTCTCGCTCTACAGACGTCACGGCCGGCAGCTTATGTGAGTGGCCAGATACTTGCCGCAGGTTCTCTCTTTGCAGACCTCACGGCTCGCAGCGTCTGTTATGTTAGTGGCCAGATACTTGCCGCTGGTGTTTCCACTGCAGACATCACGGCCGGCAGCGTCTGTTATATGGATGCCCGGATACTTGCCGCAGGTCCTCCCACTGCAGACGACACGACCGGCAGCATCTGTTATGTGGTGGCCGGCTACTTGCCGCAGGTCCTGTCACTGCCGGGAGCTTCTGTTATGTGGTGGCCCGGATACTTGCTGCAGGTTCTCCCTCTGCAGACGTCACGGCCGGCAGCGTCTGTTATGTGGTGGCCCGGATAGTTGCCGCAGGTTCTCTCTCTGCAGACGTCACGGCCGGCAGCGTCTGTTATGTGGTGGCCCGGATAGTTGCCGCAGGTTCTCTCTCTGCAGACGTCACGGCCGGCAGTGTCTGTTATGTGGGGCCCGGATACTTGAAGAAAAGTGATGACTGAGCGTCCTGTGGTGATGTCACTATCATGTGACTGTTAGATGAGGGGGGGCAGCTCCACAGTGCAGACAAGTGATGATGTCACTCATGTGACTGTTAGATGAGGGGGGGGGGGGGGCAGCTCCACAGTGCAGACAAGTGATGACTGAGGGTCCTGTGGTGATGTCACTATCATGTGACCGTTAGATAAGGGGACGCAGCTCCACAGTGCATAGGACAAGGGGTGACTGAGGGTCCTGTGGTGATGTCACTATCATGTGACTGTTAGATGAGGAGGCGCAGCTCCACAGTGCAGACAAGTGATGACTGAGGGTCCTGTGGTGATGGGGGTGGGGGACGCAGCGGTTAGCGCGAGCGAGGGGGTGGGGGGCGCAGCGGTTAGCGCGAGCGAGGGGGTGGGGGGCGCAGCGGTTAGCGCGAGCGAGGGGGTGGGGGGCGCAGCGGTCAGCGCGAGCGAGGGGGTGGGGGGCGCAGCGGTCAGCGCGAGCGAGGGGGTGGGGGGCGCAGCGGTCAGCGCGAGCGAGGGGGTGGGGGGCGCAGCGGTCAGCGCGAGCGAGGGGGTGGGGGGCGCAGCGGTCAGCGCGAGCGAGGGGGTAGGGGGCGCAGCGGTCAGCGCGAGCGAGTGGGTGGGGGGCGCAGCGGTCAGCGCGAGCGAGGGGGTGGGGGGGCGCAGCGGTCAGCGCGAGCGAGGAGGTGGGGGGGCACAGCGGTCAGCGCGAGCGAGGAGGTGGGGGGAAGCAGCGGTCAGCGCGAGCGAGGAGGTGGGGGGGGCGCAGCGGTCAGCGCCAGCGAGGGGGTGGGGGGGGCGCAGCGGTCAGCGCCAGCGAGGGGGTGGGGGGGCGCAGCGGTCAGCGCCAGCGAGGGGGTGGGGGGGCGCAGCGGTCAGCGCGAGCGAAGGGGTGGGGGGCGCAGCAGTCAGCGCGAGCGAAGGGGTGGGGGCGCAGAGGTCAGCGCGAGGGGGTGGGGGCGCAGCGGTCAGCGCGAGCGAGGGGGTGGGGCGCAGCGGTCAGCGCGAGCGAGGGGGTGGGGGCGCAGTGGTCAGCGCGAGCGAGGGGGTGGGGGCGCAGCGGTCAGCGCGAGCGAGGGGGTGGCGCAGCGGTCAGCGCGGAGGAGGGGGTGGGGGGCGCAGCGGTCAGCGCGGAGGAGGGGGTGGGGGGCGCAGCGGTCAGCGCGGAGGAGGGGCACAGCGGTCAGCACGAAGGCGGAAGTGGGGCGCAGCGGTCAGCGCGAGCGAGGGGGTGGGCGGCGCAGCGGTCAGAGCGAGCACAAAGGTGGGCCGCGCAGCGCGAGCGAGGGGGTCGGGGGTGCGCAGCGGTCAGCGCGAGCGAGAGGCGCAGCGGTTAGCGCGAGCGAGGGGGCGGGGGACGCAGCGGTCAGCGCGAGCGAGGGGGCGGGGGACGCAGCGGTCAGCGCGAGCGAGGGGGCGGGGGGCGCAGCGGTCAGCGCGAGCGAGGGGGCGGGGGGCGCAGCGGTCAGCGCGAGCGAGGGGGCGGGGGGCGCAGCGGTCAGCGCGAGCGAGGGGGCGGGGGGCGCAGCGGTCAGCGCGAGCGAGGGGGCGGGGGGCGCAGCGGTCAGCGCGAGCGAGGGGGCGGGGGGCGCAGCGGTCAGCGCGAGCGAGGGGGTGGGGGGGCGCAGCGGTCAGCGCGAGCGAGGGGGTGGGGGGGCGCAGCGGTCAGCGCGAGCGAGGGGGTGGGGGGGCGCAGCGGTCAGCGCGAGCGAGGAGGTGGGGGGGCGCAGCGGTCAGCGCGAGCGAGGAGGTGGGGGGGCGCAGCGGTCAGCGCCAGCGAGGGGGTGGGGGGGCGCAGCTCCACAGTGCAGACAAGTGATGATGTCACTCATGTGACCGTTAGATGAGGGGGGGCAGCTCCACAGTGCATAGGACAAGTGATGACTGAGGGTCCTGTGGTGATGTCACTATCATGTGACCGTTAGATGAGGGGGCGCAGCTCCACAGTGCAGACAAGTGATGACTGAGGGTCCTGTGGTGATGGGGGTGGGGGACGCAGCGGTTAGCGCGAGCGAGGGGGTGGGGGGCGCAGCGGTTAGCGCGAGCGAGGGGGTGGGGGGCGCAGCGGTTAGCGCGAGCGAGGGGGTGGGGGGCGCAGCGGTTAGCGCGAGCGAGGGGGTGGGGGGCGCAGCGGTCAGCGCGAGCGAGGGGGTGGGGGGCGCAGCGGTCAGCGCGAGCGAGGGGGTGGGGGGCGCAGCGGTCAGCGCGAGCGAGGGGGTGGGGGGCGCAGCGGTTAGCGCGAGCGAGGGGGTGGGGGGCGCAGCGGTCAGCGCGAGCGAGGGGGTGGGGGGCGCAGCGGTCAGCGCGAGCGAGGGGGTGGGGGGCGCAGCGGTCAGCGCGAGCGAGGGGGTGGGGGGCGCAGCGGTCAGCGCGAGCGAGGGGGTAGGGGGCGCAGCGGTCAGCGCGAGCGAGTGGGTGGGGGGCGCAGCGGTCAGCGCGAGCGAGGGGGTGGGGGGGCGCAGCGGTCAGCGCGAGCGAGGAGGTGGGGGGGCGCAGCGGTCAGCGCGAGCGAGGAGTGGGGGGGCGCAGCGGTCAGCGCGAGCGAGGAGGTGGGGGGGCGCAGCGGTCAGCGCGAGCGAGGAGGTGGGGGGGCGCAGCGGTCAGCGCCAGCGAGGGGGTGGGGGGGCGCAGCGGTCAGCGCCAGCGAGGGGGTGGGGGGGCGCAGCGGTCAGCGCGAGCGAAGGGGTGGGGGGCGCAGCGGTCAGCGCGAGCGAAGGGGTGGGGGGCGCAGCAGTCAGCGCGAGCGAGGGGGTGGGGGCGCAGCGGTCAGCGCGAGCGAGGGGGTGGCGCAGCGGTCAGCGCGAGCGAGGGGGTGGGGGGCGCAGCGGTCAGCGCGGAGGAGGGGGTGGGGGGCGCAGCGGTCAGCGCGGAGGAGGGGCACAGCGGTCAGCACGAAGGCGGAAGTGGGGGCGCAGCGGTCAGCGCGAGCGAGGAGGGGTGGGCGGCGCAGCGGTCAGAGGCGAGCACAAAGGTGGGCCGCGCAGCGCGAGCGAGGGGGTCGGGGGTGCGCAGCGGTCAGCGCGAGCGAGGGGCGCAGCGGTCAGCGCGAGCGAAGGGGGCGGGGGACGCAGCGGTCAGCGCGAGCGAGGGGGCGGGGGGACGCAGCGGTCAGCGCGAGCGAGGGGGCGGGGGGCGCAGCGGTCAGCGCGAGCGAGGGGGCGCAGCGGTCAGCGCGAGCGCGAGGGGGCGGGGGGCGCAGCGGTCAGCGCGCGAGCGAGGGGGCGGGGGGCGCAGCGGTCAGCGCGAGCGAGGGGGCGGGGGGGCGCAGCGGTCAGCGCGCGAGCGAGGGGGCGGGGGGGGCAGCGGTCAGCGCGAGCGAGGAGGTGGGGGGGCGCAGCGGTCAGCCGCGAGCGAGAGGAGGTGGGGGGGCGCAGCGGTCAGCGCCAGCGAGGGGGTGGGGGGGCGCAGCTCCACAGTGCAGACAAGTGATGATGTCACTCATGTGACCGTTAGATGAGGGGGGGCAGCTCCACAGTGCATAGGACAAGTGATGACTGAGGGTCCAGTGGTGATGTCACTATCATGTGACCGTTAGATGAGGGGGCGCAGCTCCACAGTGCAGACAAGTGATGACTGAGGGTCCTGTGGTGATGGGGGTGGGGGACGCAGCGGTTAGCGCGAGTGAGGGGGTGGGGGGGCGCAGCGGTCAGCGCGAGCGAGGGGGTGGGGGGGCGCAGCGGTCAGCGCGAGCGAGGGGGTGGGGGCGCAGCGGTCAGCGCGAGCGAGGGGGTGGTGGGGGGCGCAGCGGTCAGCGCCGAGCGAGGGGGTTGGGGGGGGCGCAGCGGTCAGCGCCAGCGAGGATGGTGGGGGGGCGCAGCGGTCAGCGCCAGCGAGGAGGTGGGGGGGCGCAGGCGGTCAGCGCCAGCGAGGAGGAGGTGGGGGCGCAGCGGTCAGCGCCAGCGAGGGGGTGGGGGGGGCGCAGCGGGTCAGCGCCAGCGAGGGGGTGGTGGGGGGGGCGCTCAGCGGTCAGCGCGAGGCGAGGGGGTGGGGGGCCCAGCGGTCAGCGCGAGCGAAGGGGTGGGGGGGCGCAGCGGTCAGGGCGAGGGGGTGGGGGGCGCAGCGGTCAGCGGCGAGCGAGGGGGTGGGAGGCGCAGCGGTCAGCGCGAGCGAGGGGGGTGGGGGCGCAGAGCGGTCAGCCGCGAGCGGAGGGGGTGGCGCAGCGGTCAGCGCGAGCGAGGGGGTGGCGCAGCGGTCAGCTGCGAGCGAGGGGGCGCAGCGGTCCAGCGCGAGCGAGGGGGTGGGGGGCGCAGCGGTCAGCGCGAGCGAGGGGGTGGGGGGGCGCAGCGGTCAGCGCGGAGGAGGGGCACAGCGGTCAGCACGAAGGCGGAAGTGGGGCGCAGCGGTCAGCGCGAGCGAGGGGAGTGGGCGGCGCAGCGGTCAGAGCGAGCACAAAGGTGGGGCCGCGCAGCGCGAGCGAGGGGGGTCGGGGGGTGCGCAAGCGGTCAGCGCTGAGCGAGGCGGCGGGGACGGCAGAGGTCAGGTCGCGAGCGAGGGGGCGGGGGGACGCAGCGGTCAGCGCGAGCGAGGGGGCGGGGGCGCAGCGGTCAGCGCGAGCGAGGGGGTGGGGGGGCGCAGCGGTCAGCGCGGAGGAGGGGCACAGCGGTCAGCGCGGAGGAGGGGCACAGCGGTCAGCGCGGAGGAGGGGCACAGCGGTCAGCACGAAGGCGGAAGTGTGCCGCAGCGGTCAGCGCGAGCGAGGGTGGTGGGCGGCGCAGCGGTCAGAGCGAGCACAAAGGTGGGCCGCGCAGCGCGAGCGAGGGGGTTGGGGGTGCGCAGCGGTCAGCGCGAGCGAGGGGGCAAGGGGCGCAGCGGTCAGCGCGAGCGAGCGAGGGGGCAAGGGGCGCAGCGGTCAGGCGCGACGCGAGGGGGGCAAGGGGCGCAGCGGTCAGCGCGAGCGAGGGGCAAGGGGCGCAGCGGTCAGCGCGAGCGAGGGGGCAAGGGGCGCAAGCGTCAGCGCGAGCGAGGGGGCAAGGGTGCGCAGCGGTCAGCGCGAGCGAGGGAGCGGGGACGCAGCGGTCAGCGCGAGCGAGGGGAGCGGGGGACGCAGCGGTCAGCGCGAGCGAGGGAAGCGGGGGACGCAGCGGTCAGCGGCGAGCGAGGGGGCGCAGCGGTCAGCGCGAGCGAAGGGGGGGCGCAAGCGGTCAGCGCGAGCGAGGGGGCGGGGGGGCGCAGCGGTGAGCGGTGGAGCAGAGGTGGGGCGCAGCGGTCAGCGGTGGCACGGAGGTGGGCCACGCAGCAGTCAGCGAAAGAGGGCCTTGAGGGGGGCGCAGCGGTCAGCGCGAGCGAGGGGGCGGGTGGGCGCAGCGGTCAGCGCGGAGGTGGAGCGCAGCGGTCAGCGGTGGGGCGCAGCGGTCAGCGGTGGCACGGAGGTGGGCCACGCAGCGGTCAGCGGTGGAGCGGAGGTGGGGCGCAGCGGTCCAGCGGTGGAGCGGAGGTGGGGCGCAGCGGTCAGCGGTGGCACGGAGGTGGGCCACGCAGCAGTCAGCGAGAGAGGGCCTTGGGGGTGGGGCGCCAGCGGTCAGCGCGAGGGGGCGGGGAACGCAGCGGTCAGCGCGATCGCGGAGGTGGGACGCAGTGGTCTGTGCGGGCGCGGAGGTGGGACGCGGCGGTCAGCGGTGGAGTGGAGGTGGGGGGCGCAGCGGTCAGCGAGAGAGAGGGCCTTGGGGGGGGCGCAGCGGGGTGGCGGGGGGCGCAGCGGTCAGCGCGAGGGGGCGGGGAACGCAGCGGTCAGCGCTGAGCGCGGAGGTGGGACGCAGTGGTCTGTGCGGGCGCGGAGGTGGGACGCGGCGGTCAGCGGTGGAGTGGAGGTGGGGGGCGCAGCGGTCAGCGCGAGCGAGGTGGCGGGGGGCGCAGCGGTCAGCGGGTGGCGGGGGCGCAGCGTCAGCGGGTGGCGGGGGCGCAGCGGTCAGCGGGGGCGCAGCGGTCAGCGGGTGGCGGGGGGCGCAGCGGTCAGCGGGGTGGCGGGGGGCAGCGGTCAGCGGTGGCGGGGCGCAGCGGTCAGCGGGTGGCGCAGCGGTCAGCGGGTGGCGCAGCGGTCAGCGGGTGGCGGGGGGCGCAAGCGTGTCAGCGGGTCGTGCGGGGGGCGCAGCGGTCAGCGGGTGGCGGGGGGCGCAGCGGTCAGCGGGTGGCGGGGGGGCGCAGCGGTCAGCAGCGAGCGAGGGGGCGGGGGGGCGCAGCGGTCAGCGCGAGCGAGGGGGCTGGGGGGCGCAGCGGTCAGCGCGAGCGATGGGGCGGGGGGCGCAGCGGTCAGCGGTGGAGCAGAAGCTAAAGAGGGCCTTGAGGGGGGCGCAGCGGTCAGCGCGAGCGCGGAGGTGGGACACAGCGGTCAGCCCTGAGGTGGGCCGGTCAGTATACGCGCTAGTTTGCAGGCTGGATGACTATAACAGCCAGCACCGTCCGGCTGCCCTTCTCTCTACACACGGAGCCCGGGCTAGAACGTCCGTGTGACCGCCCCTCCCCCAGCCATACACACACCACACGAATCGCTTCCTGCAGTCCCATGCAAAAAGGCACACGCCCCGCCCGGCATGCAGTCCCATGTAAAGCCCACCCTGTACCGCAGTCCCACGTCCAGTCCCCAGTACACACCAACAGGAGCCGCAGCTTCCAGTAACCAAGTAGGCCCCGCCCAGCCAGTGACATCACATCTACCAGGAGACACTCCATTCTAGCCCTCTACCTCTGCCAGGGAGTCATGTGACAGTACCACCTGACCTGTGACGTCACCTCTTCGTCCTGCCTCTCCGCCCCCCCTTGCGAGGAGATGTCTGGTTCTCTGTAGAGAATTGTCCCCGCTGCTGCTGGCTCCTCCCATCTCCTCGGGGCTCCTCCTCCTCTACCTTACTGCTTGGGATGCGCCGTGTGTCACCGGCGGTTATATGTTCAGCACGGGATTTCCATTAGTAGTCTGAATCACCATCCCGCCCAGGTGAGTCCGTGTGCTCCGCGGCCCTCTGGTGACACTTTTAGGGGAAGGGCTCAAGGGAGGCCGCTGTCACACAGACCCTGACGCAGGGGCGAGGGGAGCCTCCTGCATATAGCAGAGCGGAGTGTGTGTGTGACGTGCAGGTAGCAGAGCTGTGTGGTATCACCGGAAGCACTGGTGCTATAATTACTAGTGTGCTATATTACTCCTTGGGGTGGGGGATAGTAACAATCTTTTTATTGCTTCAACTATATACGGCAATACTTTGGTATTGCGTTGTATAGCAATTTTTGATGTTGACTTTCAAACCCTGCCTCAAATAATGTATGATTACAGCCGCTCCTCTCTTCATGAAGGTTCCCGCAGGACGAGATCCTCCACATCAGCCAGTTTTCTCCTCCTGAATGACCCACCAAGGATGGACAAGGAGCGGAATGAGATTACCGAGATCCTACTGAACGCCGCCTTGGAGATCATCTACCTGCTGACCGGAGAGGTGAGCGGCTCTAGGTCTCTATCTCTGTATTGTAGTATGTAATAAGTGATGGGAAGGATCCAGGGTCCTGTATAAGAGCTTCCAGACCTTCCATGTGACAGAGAAGACCAGAACAGCAGAAGACATGGAGATCGGCCGCAATATGGTCAGTTATGTATGATGGGAACAATGTGCCAATAGTAGTGATATAGCAGAGAGTAGAACCGTAAATAGGAACATTGTATCCAGGAGGAAAGGACCAGAGAGACGTAGAATGTGACGGCAGGAGGAGAGCACATGGTCCATCTAGTCTGATATCTATATAGAGACATAGAAGATGATGGCAGGAGGAGAGCACATGGTCCATCTAGTCTGATATCTATATAGAGACATAGAAGATGATGGCAGGAGGAGAGTACATGGTCCATCTAGTCTGATATCTATATAGATAAATAGAAGATGATGGCAGGAGGAAAGCACATGGTCCATCTAGTCAGATATCTATATACAGACATAGAAGATGATGGCAGGAGGAGAGCACATGGTCCACCTAGTCTGATATCTATATAGAGGCATAGAAGATGATGGCAGGAGGAGAGCACATGGTCCATCTAGTCTGATATCTATATAGAGACATAGAAGATGATGGCAGGGGGAGAGCACATGCTCCATCTAGTCTGATATCTGTATAGAGACATAGAGGATGATGGCAGGGGGAGAGCACATGGTCCATCCAGTCTGATATCTGTATAGAGACATAGAGGATGATGGCAGGAGGAGAGCACATGGTCCATCTAGTCTGATATCTGTATAGAGACATAGAGGATGATGGCAGGGGGAGAGCACATGGTCCATCCAGTCTGATATCTGTATAGAGACATAGAGGATGATGGCAGGAGGAGAGCACATGGACCATCCAATCTGATATCTATATAGAGACATAGAAGATGACGGCAGGAGGAGAGCACATGGACCATCTAGTCTGATATCTATATAGAGACATAGAAGATGATGGCAGGAGGAGAGCACATGGTCCATCTAGTCTGATATCTATATAGAGACATAGAAGATGATGGCAGGAGGAGAGCGCATGGTCCATCTAGTCTGATATCTATAGAGAGACAGATGATGGCAGGAGGAGAGCACATGGGCCATCTAGACTGATATCTATATAGAGACATAGAAGATGATGGCTGGAGGAGAGCACATGGTCCATCTAGTCCGATATCTATATAGAGACATAGAAGATGATGGCGGGAGGAGAGCACATGGTCCATCTAGTCCGATATCTATATAGAGACATAGAAGATGACGGCAGGAGGAGAGCACATGGTCCATCTAGGCTGATATCTATATAGAGACATAGAAGATGATGGCAGGAGGAGAGCACATGGTCCATCTAGTCTGATATCTATATAGAGACATAGAAGATGACGGCAGGAGGAGAGCACATGGTCCATCTAGTCTGATATCTATATAGAGACATAGAAGATGACGGCAGGAGGAGAGCACATGGTCCATCTAGTCTGATATCTATATAGAGACATAGAAGATGACGGCAGGAGGAGAGCACATGGTCCATCTAGTCTGATATCTATATAGAGACATAGAAGATGACGGCAGGAGGAGAACACATGGTCCATCTAGTCTGATATATATATAGAGACATAGAAGATGATGGCAGGAGGAGAGCACATGGTCCATCTAGTCTGATATCTATATAGAGACATAGAAGATGATGGCAGGAGGAGAGCACATGGTCCATCTAGTCTGATATCTATAGAGAGACATAGATGATGGCAGGAGGAGAGCACATGGGCCATCTAGACTGATATCTATATAGAGACATAGAAGATGATGGCAGGAGGAGAGCACATGGTCCATCTAGTCTGATATCTATATAGATACATAGAAGATGATGGCAGGAGGAGAGCACATGGTCCATCTAGTCTGATATCTATAGAGAGACATAGATGATGATGGCAGGAGGAGAGCACATGGACCATCTAGTCTGATATCTATATAGAGACATAGAAGATGATGGCAGGAGGAGAGCACATGGTCCATCTAGTCGGATATCTACATAGAGACATAGAAGATGATGGCAGGAGGAGAGCACATGGTCCATCTAGTCTGATATCTATATAGACAGATAGAAGATGATGGCAGGAGGAGAGCACATGGTCCATCTAGTCTGATATCTACATAGAGACATAGAAGATGATGGCAGGAGGAGAGCACATGGTCCATCTAGTCTGATATCTATATAGACAGATAGAAGATGATGGCAGGAGGAGAGCACATGGCCCATCTAGTCTGATATCTATATAGGGACATAGAAGATGATGGCAGGAGGAGAGCGCATGGTCCATCTAGTCTGATATCTATATAGAGACATAGAAGATGATGGCAGGAGGAGAGCACATGGTCCATCTAGTCTGATATCTATATAGACAGATAGAAGATGATGGCAGGAGGAGAGCACATGGTCCATCTAGTCTGATATCTATATAGACAGATAGAAGATGATGGCAGGAGGAGAGCACATGGCCCATCTAGTCTGATATCTATATAGAGACATAGAAGATGATGACAGGAGGAGAGCACATGGCCCATCTAGTCTGATATCTATAGAGAGACATAGATGATGATGGCCGGAGGAGAGCACATGGTTCATCTAGTCTGATAACTATATAGGGACATAGAAAATGATGGCAGGAGGAGAGCACATGGCCCATCTAGTCTGATATCTATATAGAGACATAGAAGATGATGGCAGGAGGAGAGCACATAGTCCATCTAGTCTGATATCTATATAGAGACATAGAAGATGATGGCAGGAGGAGAGAACATGGTCCATCTAGTCTGATATCTATATAGGGACATAGAAGATGATGGCAGGAGGAGAGCACATGGTCCATCTAGTCTGATATCTATATATAGACATAGAAGATGATGGCAGGAGGAGAGCACATGGTCCATCTAGTCTGATATCTATATAGAGACATAGAAGATGACAGCAGGAGGAGAGAACATGGTCCATCTAGTCTGATATCTATATAGAGACATAGAAGATGATGGCAGGAGGAGAGCACATGGTCCATCTAGTCTGATATCTATATGGAGACATAGAAGATGATGGCAGGAGGAGAGCACATGGTCCATCTAGTCTGATATCTATATAGAGACATAGAAGATGATGGCAGGGGGAAAGGACATGGACCATCTAGTCTGATATCTATATACAGACATAGAAGATGATGGCAGGAGGAGAGCACATGGCCCATCTAGTCTGATATCTATATAGAGACATAGAAGATGATGGCAGAAGGAGAGCACGTAGTCCATCTAGTCTGATATCTATATAGAGACATAGAAGATGATGGCAGCAGAAGAGAACATGGTCCATCTAGTCTGATATCTATATAGAGACATAGAAGATGATGGCAGGAGGAGAGCACATGGTCCACCTAGTCTGATATCTATATTGAGACATAGAAGATGATGGCCGGAGGGGAGCACATGGTCCATCTAGTCTGATATCTATATAGAGACATAGAAGATGATGGCAGGAGGAGAGCACATGGTCCATCTAGTCTGATATCTATATAGAGACATAGAAGATGATGGCAGGGGGAGAGCCCATGGTCCATCTAGTCTGATATCTATATAGAGACATAGAAAATGATGGCTGCAGGACAGCACATGGTCCATCTAGTCTGATATCTATATAGAGAGATAGAAGATGATGGCAGGAGGAGAGCACATAGTCCATCTAGTCTGATATCTATATAGAGACATAGAAGATGATGGCAGGAGGAGAGCACATAGTCCATCTAGTCTGATATCTATATAGAGACATAGAAGATGATGGCAGGGGGAAAGGACATGGACCATCTAGTCTGATATCTGTATAGAGACATAGAAGATGATGGCAGGTGGAGAGCACATGGTCCATCTAGTCTGATATCTATATAGAGATATAGAAGATGACGGCAGGAGGAGAGCACATGGTCCATCTAGTCTGATATCTATATAGAGACATAGTAGATTATGGCAGGGGGAGAGCACATGGTCCATCTAGTCTGATATCTATATAGAGACATAGAAGATGATGGCAGGAGGAGAGCACATGGTCCATCTAGTCTGATATCTATATAGAGACCTAGAAGATGATGGCAGGAGGAGAGTACATGGTCCATCTAGTCTGATATCTATATAGAGACATAGAAGATGACGGCAGGAGGAGAGCACATGGTCCATCTAGTCTGATATCTATATAGAGACATAGAAGATGACGGCAGGAGGAGAGCACATGGTCCATCTAGTCTGATATCTATATAGAGACATAGAAGATGATGGCAGGGGGAAAGGACATGGTCCATCTAGTCTGATATCTATATAGAGACATAGAAGATGATGGCAAGAGGAGAGCACATGGTCCATCTAGTCTGATATCTATGTAGAGACATAGAAGATGATGGCAGGAGGAGAGCACATGGTTCATCTAGTCTGATATCTATATAGAGACATAGAAGATGATGGCAGGAGGAGAGCACATTGCCCATCTAGTCTGATATCTATATAGAGACATAGAAGATGACGGCAGGAGGAGAGCACATGGTCCATCTAGTCTGATATCTATGTAGAGACATAGAAGATGATGGCAGGAGGAGAGCACGTGGTCCATCTAGTCTGATATCTCTGTAGAGACATAGAAGATGATGGCAGGAGGAGAGCACATGGTCCATCTAGTCTGATATCTATATAGAGACATAGAAGATGATGGCAGGAGGAAAGCACATGGCCCATCTAGTCTGATATCTATATAGAGACATAGAAGATGACGGCCGGAGGAGAGCACATGGTCCATCTAGTCTGATATCTATATAGAGACATAGAAGATGACGGCCGGAGGAGAGCACATGGTCCATCTAGTCTGATATCTATATAGAGACATAGAAGATGATGGCAGGAGGAAAGCACATGGCCCATCTAGTCTGATATCTATATAGAGACATAGAAGATGACGGCCGGAGGAGAGCACATGGTCCATCTAGTCTGATATCTATATAGAGACATAGAAGATGATGGCAGGAGGAAAGCACATGGCCCATCTAGTCTGATATCTATATAGAGACATAGAAGATGACGGCCGGAGGAGAGCACGTGGTCCATCTAGTCTGATATCTATGTAGAGACATAGAAGATGATGGCAGGAGGAGAGCACATGGTCCATCTAGTCTGATATCTATATAGAGACATAGTAGATTATGGCAGGGGGAAAGCACATGGTCCATCTAGTCTGATATCTATATAGAGACATAGAAGATGATGGCAGGAGGAGAGCACATGGTCCATCTAGTCTGATATCTATATAGAGACCTAGAAGATGATGGCAGGAGGAGAGTACATGGTCCATCTAGTCTGATATCTATATAGAGACATAGAAGATGACGGCAGGAGGAGAGCACATGGTCCATCTAGTCTGATATCTATATAGAGACATAGAAGATGACGGCAGGAGGAGAGCACATGGTCCATCTAGTCTGATATCTATATAGAGACATAGAAGATGATGGCAGGGGGAAAGGACATGGTCCATCTAGTCTGATATCTATATAGAGACATAGAAGATGATGGCAAGAGGAGAGCACATGGTCCATCTAGTCTGATATCTATGTAGAGACATAGAAGATGATGGCAGGAGGAGAGCACATGGTTCATCTAGTCTGATATCTATATAGAGACATAGAAGATGATGGCAGGAGGAGAGCACATTGCCCATCTAGTCTGATATCTATATAGAGACATAGAAGATGACGGCAGGAGGAGAGCACATGGTCCATCTAGTCTGATATCTATATAGAGACATAGAAGATGATGGCAGGAGGAGAGCACGTGGTCCATCTAGTCTGATATCTATATAGAGACATAGAAGATGACGGCAGGAGGAGAGCACATGGTCCATCTAGTCTGATATCTATATAGAGACATAGAAGATGACGGCCGGAGGAGAGCACATGGTCCATCTAGTCTGATATCTATATAGAGACATAGAAGATGATGGCAGGAGGAGAGCACATGGAGCATCCAGACTGATATCTATATAGAGACATAGAAGATGATGACAGGAGGAGAGCACATGGTCCATCTAGTCTGATATCTATATAGAGACATAGAAGATGGCAGCAGGAGGAGAACACATGGTCCATCTAGTCTGATGTCTATATGGAGACATAGAAGATGACGGCAGGGAGAGAGCACATGGTCCACCTTGTCTGATATCTATATACAGACATAGAAGATGATGGCAGGGGGAGAGCACATGGTCCATCTAGTCTGATATCTATGTAGAGACATAGAAAATGATGACAGGAGGAGAGCACATGGTCCATCTAGTCTGATATCTATATAGAGACATGGAAGATGATGGCAGGAGGAGAGCACATGGCCCATCTAGTCTGATATCTATATAGAGACATAGAAGATGTTGGCAGGAGGAGAGCACATGGTCCATCTAGTCTGATATCTTTATAGAGACATAGAAGATGACGGCAGAAGGAGAGCACATGGTCCATCTAGTCTGATATCTATATATAGACATAGAAGATGATGGCAGGAGGAGAACACATGGTCCATCTAGTCTGATATCTATATAGAAACATAGAAGATGATGGCAGGGGGAGAGGACATGGTCCATCTAGTCTGATATCTATATAGAGCATAGAGGATGATGGCAGGAGGAGAGCACATGGTCCATCCAGTCTAATATCTATATAGAGACATAGAAGATGGCAGGAGGAGAGCACATGGCCCATCTAGTCTGATATCTATATAGAGACATAGAAGATGATGGGAGAAGGAGAGCACATGGTCCATCTAGTCTGATATCTATATACAGACATAGAAGATGATGGCAGGAGGAGAGCACATGGTCCATCTAGTCTGATATCTATATAGAGCATAGAGGATGATGGCAGGAGGAGAGCACATGGTCCATCTAGTCTGATATCTATATAGAGACATAGAAGATGGCAGGAGGAGAGCACATGATTCATCTAGTCTGATATCTATATAGAGACATATAAGATGACAGCAGGGGGAGAGCACATGGTCCATCTAGTATGATATCTATATAGAGACATAGAAGATGATGGCCGGGGGAGAGCACATGGTCCATCTAGTCTGATATCTTTATAGAGACATAGAAGATGATGGCCGGGGGAGAGCACATGGTCCATCTAGTCTGATATCTATATAGAGACATAGAAGATGGCAGGAGGAGAGCACATGGTTCATCTAGTCTGATATCTATATAGAGACATAGAAGATTACAGCAGGGGGAGAGCACATGGTCCATCTAGTATGATATCTATATAGAGACATAGAAGATGATGGCCGGGGGAGAGCACATGGTCCATCTAGTCTGATATCTTTATAGAGACATAGAAGATGATGGCCGGGGGAGAGCACATGGTCCATCTAGTCTGATATCTATATAGAGACATAGAGGATGATGGCAGGAGGAGAACACATGGTCCATCTAGTCTGATATCTATATACAGACATAGAAGATGATGGCAGGAGAGCACATGGTCCATCTAGTCTGATATCTATATAGAGACATAGAGGATGATGGCAGGAGGAAAACACATGGTCCATCTAGTCTGATATCTATATAGAGACATATAGAAGATGATGGCAGGAGAAGAGCACATGGTCCATCTAGTCTGATATCTATATAGAGACATAGAAGATGATGGCAGGAGGAGAGCACATGGTCCATCTAGTCTGATATCTATATAGAGACATATAGAAGATGATGGCAGGAGGAGAGCACATGGTCCAGCTAATTTGTTTGTGTGTGTGTATATATATATATATCTATATTTATAATATTAATATGACATAAAAGATTGTTCCTTACTTGATATTCCTTCTAACATATATAAAGGTTTCCATCACATCTGTTTTTCCTTCTTTCCTGCAAACTGCAGACATTACACATTATTTGTCCAGAAATAGAAAAAAGCATCTGTTTCTCCACAACCCACACTTTTTCTGGTATACCATCTCACCCCTTTTTCTAGTGAATAGAGCTTTACTGTAATACCAAACTCAGCCATGGACAGAAGTGGCGCTGTCTCTGGACAAACCTCTTTAAGTTCTTTAATTTTTTTCCTGATAAGTTCTCTCCTTCCACCGTCTTTGTATCTCACCTCCAGTCCAGTTCAATCTGACAGGTGTGTTTTTGTAGATTTGGTCTCCAGTATAGCGGATGAGATGTCATGGTAGCTCTATGCAGCGGAGTCACCACCTTCTGAGATCTGTTTTCTGTGCCAGGGTTAATCCTACGTGTTCTGGAGTCTGATGAGACGGTTATTGAGGGTCGCACCCCTCTTATTACATTTGTTGCATTATTGTCTTCGGTGGTAGAAAATCCAATCAGCTATGAGAAGACGTTGATCTGAACTATTTATGCCAGTGTCTGATGTAAGCTCTATAGTTAATTAGTCCAACCACAGAAGCCAAGTCCTTCCAGTAAGTCCCGAACTTCACTGAACCATTCGAAAGTGAGAAGAGAAAGTAAACCTAGCGTGTGCCACATTTTTTGAGTTTTATCATCTAGAAAAGTGGCATAAGCCTAATAACATCCCCCACTGAGTTCGGTCCCCCGAGTGTCCCTCATCATCCACAGGATTACACCGCCCTGAAGACATCTGGTGACTCTGACTCCCATCATCCATCTTTTCCTGCCAACATCTTCTATGTCTCTATATACACAGGATTACACAGCAGTGAAGAAGACGTCCGGTGACTCTTTGACTCCCATCATCCATCTCCAGGAGTCAGGAGGATGGAGCCGGACCCCGGGCCCCATCACAGAGCCTCCCCCGCACCTCCTGACCAATAAGGAGAAGATCCTAGAGCTCACCAAGAAGATGACGGAGCTGCTGACCGGAGAGGTGACGCTGCGGGGAATGTGGGGGACATTATACAGTAACAGGAGGGTCTGGGTGATGACTGTATGTTGTGTTGTCAGGTTCCTATAAGGTGTCAGGATGTCACCGTCTATTTCTCCATGGAGGAGTGGGAGTATATAGGAGGACACCGGGATCTGTACAAGGACGTCATTAAGGGGGACTACCGACCACTCACATCACCAGGTAAGAAGAAATCCCTTCGTGTTTCTCTCTTTTTTATCTAAGGGTCTTGTTGCCCATCATTGTGGACACTTTTGGCCCCATTGAAGTTTTAATACCATCGGGTGGTCCGGTATATGTTGTACCTTTCTGTGCTTTACAGAACAACGCAGTAGACTGACTACACTATGCTGTGCGGAGGCATACCACAAAGAAATGTAATGTGCTGCTGTCAGGGATATACATGGGGAAGCCCTCCTGGCATATAGAGGACTAGCAAAATTAAACTTCCCCAACTCTGTGGCCTCAGGGAGGCATGCTGCTGCTCCAGACAAGTTTATATTTGGCCAACGGCCACTTTAGATTATGTGCTCGCCATTTATGGAAAAAACATTTTAGGAAAAAAGTCACCAGTAGCTGGCACGTTAGCTATGCAAGTCACGCTGCAAAATCAAGTTGTGGTGGCACTATAGCAGACTTCTGGCTATGGGGTTTTATGAAGCACCAGCCTTACCATGACTGACCTGCATCAGTGCCAGATCTGAAGGACAGCATTCGTCAGTAAGTTGTCATTTAAGCTGGCTCACTGCATTCAGCGGTAGATAACAGGGATGTAGTGCATCTAGACAGGACCGGGCTGAAGCTGGGGATTTAGTGCATCTAGACAGGACCGGGCTGAAGCTTGGGATTTAGTGCATCTAGACAGGACCGGGCTGAAGCTGGGGATGTAGTGCATCTAGACAGGACCGGGCTGAAGCTTGGGATTTAGTGCATCTAAACAGGACCGGGCTGAAGCTTGGGATTTAGTGCATCCAGACAGGACAGGGCTGAAGCTTGGGATTTAGTGCATCCAGACAGGACAGGGCTGAAGCTTGGGATTTAGTGCATCTAAACAGGATCGGGCTGAAGCTTGGGATTTAGTGCATCTAAACAGGATCGGGCTGAAGCTGGGGATTTAGTGCATCTAGACAGGACCGGGCTGAAGCTTGGGATTTAGTGCATCTAGACAGGACCGGGCTGAAGCTTGGGATTTAGTGCATCTAGACAGGACCGGGCTGAAGCTTGGGATTTAGTGCATCTAGACAGGACCGGGCTGAAGCTGGGGATTTAGTGCATCTAGACAGGACCGGGCTGAAGCTGGGGATTTAGTGCATCTAGACAGGACCGGGCTAAAGCTGGGGATGTAGTGCATCTAGACAGGACCGGGCTGAAGCTGGGGATTTAGTGCATCTAGACAGAAGCAGGCTAAAGCTTGGGATGTAGTGCATCTAGACAGGATCAGGCTGAAGCTTGGGATTTAGTGCATCTAGACAAGACTGGGCTGAAGCTGGGGATGTAGTGCATCTAGACAGGACCGGGCTGAAGCTGGGGATTTAGTGCATCTAGACAGGACCGGGCTGAAGCTGGGGATTTAGTGCATCTAGACAGAAGCGGGCTAAAGCTGGGGATATAGTGCATCTAGACAGGACCGGGCTGAAGCTGGGGATTTAGTGCATCTAGACAAGACTGGGCTGAAGCTGGGGATGTAGTGCATCTAGACAGGACCGGGCTGAAGCTGGGGATTTAGTGCATCTAGACAGGACCGGGCTGAAGCTGGGGATTTAGTGCATCTAGACAGAAGCGGGCTAAAGCTGGGAATTTAGTGCATCTAGACAGGACCGGGCTGAAGCTGGGGATTTAGTGCATCTAGACAGAAGCGGGCTGAAGCTGGGGATGTAGTGCATCTAGACAGGACCGGGCTGAAGCTGGGGATTTAGTGCATCTAGACAGGAGCGGGCTGAAGCTGGGGATGTAGTGCATCTAGACAGGAGCGGGCTGAAGCTGGGGATGTAGTGCATCTAGACAGGAGCCGGCTGAAGCTGGGGATGTAGTGCATCTAGACAGGAGCCGGCTGAAGCTGGGGATGTAGTGCATCTAGACAGGAGCCGGCTGAAGCTGGGGATGTAGTGCATCTAGACAGGAGCGGGCTGAAGCTGGGGATGTAGTGCATCTAGACAGGAGCGGGCTGAAGCTGGGGATGTAGTGCATCTAGACAGGAGCGGGCTGAAGCTGGGGATGTAGTGCATCTAGACAGGAGCGGGCTGAAGCTGGGGATGTAGTGCATCTAGACAGGAGCGGACTGAAGCTGGGGATGTAGTGCATCTAGACAGGAGCGGGCTGAAGCTGGGGATGTAGTGCATCTAGACAGGAGCGGGCTGAAGCTGGGGATGTAGTGCATCTAGACAGGAGCGGGCTGAAGCTGAGGATGTAGTGCATCTAGACAGGACCGGGCTGAAGCTGGGGATGTAGTGCATCTAGACAGGAGCGGGCTGAAGCTGGGGATGTAGTGCATCTAGAAAGGACCGGGCTGAAGCTGGGGATGTAGTGCATCTAGACAGGACTGGGCTGAAGCTGAGGATGTAGTGCATCTAGACAGGTGCGGGCTGAAGCTGGGGATGTAGTGCATCTAGATAGGACTGGGCTAAGGCTGCAGTGATTGTGCATATAGACCAAGCAAAGCTAAGGCTGGGGATGTGCATCTAGACTGTATAAGGTAAGGGGATATGGACATCATCCATCAGTCCCTTGCTTGGAATTCCATTGTATGAGCCAGAGTGAAGAACTACTTTTTAAGTACTGCTCCCGCTATGGGAGCTTCAAGCCGTCCATGTATTGCATAATCATTTATTTCTTTCCATATAACACATCATTTAACCTGTAGCTGCTGTCTCCACCAAACTCAACTGTTTGCAAAGGGGTGTTACGGCTCAAACCTGATGACTGGATAATAAACCTTTTAAAGGGGTTTTCTGAAACATAAAAAAGGGCTTGAAATGAAGAAAAATTAAATGCTCCCCTATCCCAGCTGCTCTCCATCCAGGACTGCAGGTCCAGTGCCCACAGCAAGCAACCTGGAACGACCGGCTTGTGGTGATGTGCCGTTCCTGGGGCACGTGACTGCTCAGTCACCCACAGGCATCACTGCCGAAGCCCTTGAGTGGCTGAGCTGCCAGGATAGGTGAGTATTCAGTTTCTCTTCATTTTAAGTCTAACTTTTTATGTCCTGGAAAACCTCTTTAATTCTTGGAAGTAGAGGAGTCCAAATTCTATAGACTTGGGGACCCTCAAATTGGCACTTTTGTAGCAGATATTTCATGTATTGAAAAGAGTCTGGTGACAGCTTTCATTTAATCAACGTTCGTGTATTTATCTTGATTTGCTGACTGTTTTACTAGTTGAATGATAATTTAATATTTTATTTGGTAAAATTTCTTTTTCCAGGTAAAGATTTTATGAGAGGTTCTCGTGGACATCACCTTTTATCTTCCAATTATGAAGTGGAATATGATAAATCATGGACTGGCAAAGAAAGCCGTGCACATGGGCTGGGCCAAATGTTTTCATGTTCTGAATGTGGGAAATATTTTAAAAGGAAATCGACTCTTTCCAACCACAAGAGAATCCACTTGCAACCTCTAATAGTTAATACTGGAGAGAAGCAGTACTCATGTTCAGAATGTGGGAAATATTTTACATCAAAATCAAATCTTGTGACTCATGAAAGGATTCACACAGGACAGAAGCCCTATTCATGTTCAAAATGTGGGAAATGTTTTAGCCAGAAGTCTACTCTTGTTACACATGAGAGAATTCACACAGAAGAGACACCATATTCATGTTCAGAATGTGGGAAATGTTTTACAAATAAATCACATCTTGTTATACATGAGAGAAGTCATACAGGAGAGAAGCCGTATTCATGTGCAGAATGTGGGAAATGTTTTACCCAGAAATCAGATCTTGGTAAACATCAGAGACTTCACACAAGAGATGAAGCGTTTCATACCGGAGATAAGTTATTTTCATGTCCTAAATGTGGGATATGTTTTGGCCAGAAATCACATCTTGTTATACATGAGAGAAGTCACACAGAAGAGAAACCATATTCATGTTCAGAATGTGGGAAATACTTTAGCCTCAAATCTGCTCTTGTTATGCATGAGAAAAGTCACAGAGAAGAGAAGCCATATTCATGTTTGGACTGTGGGAAATGCTTTATGCATAAAGATTCTCTTGTGGAACATCTACGATCTCACACAGGAGAAAAGCCATTTTTATGTTCGGAATGTGGGGAATGTTTTATGCTTAAAGGTCATCTTGAGAGACATCAGAGAATTCACACAGGGGAGAAGCTGTTTTCCTGTTTAGAATGTGGTAGATGTTTTACTCATAAATCAAATCTTGTTGAGCATCTAAGAATTCACACAGGGGAGTAGCTGTTCAGAATGTAGGAAACTGTTTGGCCAGTGTGGTAAAATAGTAACAAATATGGCCATTATTGGGCTTTGTGACAGTTGATTCAATAGAGAAAGGGTACCTCGACTGGTTAATCATATTAGACTTTGGTAAAAGGAGCGAGCGTGCCACTCACTGAGCTAATGAGCAGCCTGCGCCAGAGCAGGGAGCTCATGGGGTTCTTCCACCTCTTCGAGAAAGAAGAATGATGCCTATGTACTGATGCCGAAGAATGGCTAATGGATTGCGTTTTGTTAATGTGATGAGTTATGGCATTAGGTTGAATAGTGAGGGCCAAAGTTGATGTACAGTATGAAGTGCTCAGAACTGCCGTAGTGAATAAAACTGTCAGGTTCCAAACTTTAAAGACGTTCCGGGTGTACAGTTTTCCTGACAGTAGCACCAACCATCTTGAGTGGAGAAGATGGCGATCCTAAGTAGTGACTAATCCTCTAATGTCACCAGAAATCAGATCTTGTTAACATCAAAGAAGTCACATAGGGAAAAAGCTATGGTTGAACCTCTGCAGGGTCTCCCAAACCATATTTCAAAAGGTGAAAATCTGTGCGCGTATTTAGGAATTAACTTCATAGTTGTCAACACAAGCGGGTAGTAATCGGCCCGTGCTCCCCACCGAATCACTGACATTTTGCTGTGTACATGCTGGGGCTTCCTTTTCTTTAGTCATGTACTGTAGCTCCGTCCCCTCTCACTCTATTATAGGTCTTCCATTCCCCTTCCCTCTATTATAGGTCCTCTGTCCCCTCTGACTCTGTTTTAGGTCCTCCGTCTGCTCTCATTTTTACTATAGTGTCTCCGTCCCCTCTGACTCTGTTATAGTGCCTCCATCCCCTTTCATTCTTATTATAGTGCCTCCGTCCCCTTTCACTCTAATATGGCGCCTCCGCCCCCTCTGATTCTGTGATGGCGCCTCCGTCCCCTTTCACTCTAATATAGTGCCTCCGCCCCCTCTGATTCTGTGATGGCGCCTCCGTTCCCTTTCACTCTAATATAGTGCCTCCGCCCCCTCTGACTCTGTGATGGCGCCTCCGTCCCCTTTCACTCTAATATAGTGCCTCCGGCCCCTCTGACTCTGTGATGGCGCCTCCATTCCCTCTGACTCTGTGATGATGCCTTCGTTCCCTCTGACTCTGTGATGGCGCCTTCGTTCCCTCTGACTCTGTGATGGCGCCTCCGTTCCCTCTGACTCTGTGATGGCGCCTCCGACCCCTCTCACTTGATGATGGCGCCTCCGACCCCTCTCACTTGATGATGGCGCCTCCGACCCCTCTCACTTGATGATGGCGCCTCCGACCCCTCTCACTTGATGATGGCGCTTCCGACCCCTCTCACTTGATGATGGCGCTTCCGACCCCTCTCACTTGATGATGGCGCCTCCATTCCCTCTGACTCTGTGATGGTGCCTTCGTTCCCTCTGACTCTGTGATGGCGCCTCCGTCCCCTTTCACTCTAATATAGTGCCTCCGCCCCCTCTGACTCTGTGATGATGCCTTCGTTCCCTCTGACTCTGTGATGATGCCTTCGTTCCCTCTGACTCTGTGATGATGCCTTCGTTCCCTCTGACTCTGTGATGGCGCCTCCGTTCCCTCTGACTCTGTGATGGCGCCTCCGTTCCCTCTGACTCTGTGATGGCGCCTCCGACCCCTCTGACTCTGTGATGGCGCCTCCGACCCCTCTCACTTGATGATGGCGCCTCCGACCCCTCTCACTTGATGATGGCGCCTCCGACCCCTCTCACTTGATGATGGCGCTTCCGACCCCTCTCACTTGATGATGGCGCTTCCGACCCCTCTCACTTGATGATGGCGCCTCCATTCCCTCTGACTCTGTGATGGTGCCTTCGTTCCCTCTGACTCTGTGATGGCGCCTCCGTCCCCTTTCACTCTAATATAGTGCCTCCGCCCCCTCTGACTCTGTGATGGCGCCTCCATTCCCTCTGACTCTGTGATGATGCCTTCATTCCCTCTGACTCTGTGATGGCGCCTTCGTTCCCTCTGACTCTGTGATGGCGCCTCCGTTCCCTCTGACTCTGTGATGGCGCCTCCGTTCCCTCTGACTCTGTGATGGCGCCTCCGTTCCCTCTGACTCTATGATGGCGCCTCCGACCCCTCTCACTTGATGATGGCGCCTCCGACCCCTCTCACTTGATGATGGCGCCTCCGACCCCTCTCACTTGATGATGGCGCCTCCGACCCCTCTCACTTGATGATGGCACCTCCATTCTCTCAGACTCTATTATAGCGCCTGCCTCCCCTCTTATTATATCATAGCTGTCTTCTCTCACAAATGTAGCATCTCCACCACTTTTTCACTTCTATCCCACTTATTTTATTCCTATAGTACAAGGTGAAAACCTTCTCCCCCACCCACCCACAAATTGGACTGGGACATATTTAAAATATCACTTGTGCTAGAATTTGACTGCAAAAAGCTTTAATTTTTGTTCAAGTTTCAAAATTGGGGCTAGATGGCTGTTCTCGCTCATCGTTCAGTTTCTGTGAATTGAGGTGGGGAGCTCAGAACGATCCTGGGCACACTCCACCTCCATTCACAAGTGATCATCATTCCTGTGTGAAAGCAACAGAATGAATATCGCTGGGACCACAGGTTGTTCCGTGTAAAAGGGCCTTTATATAGGAGCTGTCAGGAACTATTGCTCTGGGAAGCAATATCACTCCCCCACATGCACATGTATATAAGGCCAGGGCTGCTGCTTCCCATATGGGCGGAGCTCTAGTCTTGGGAGGCCCCACCTCTTCAGTGACATCATACCTTCCAGGAACACTCTCACTTATAACAGAAGGGGGTGGGTGGTGCGTAGCTGGACCTGTGTGAGGGGTCAAGGCCCTTTTACACGGTACGATGGTCAATAGTGAATACAGGTGGAGCTGTCTAGGGATTCTGACCGACCCCACCTCTATTCACAATAAACAGTCATTCATAGATGGTCACCTGCCTGTTTACGATCCGTCGCTCTGTTTTAGCATCATGAATGGGATATAACTCCTCTGTGACTTTACAAGAGACACTGCGTGATATTGAAAGAATTGTTTGAACTGTCTGGTGTTGCACAACTGACCAGTCTGATTTCAGTGTTAACGAGCAGCCCGGTGACACTGGGTCCTCAGCTACCGCTCCACCTCCCATGATGCCTCTCACCATACCATATTACTTGGGAGCCCCATAGCTACCGCACTATGGTGGAGGCCTGCACACTCGCAGATCAAGTCTGAAGAGAATAGTTTATTGAAGGTGCAGCTACAGCTAATTTACGCAGCCAATGAAACATGTTATTAGTACAACATCCAGGGACCTTCGTCTTAGACTTTACCGCCAGAAATGGTATATAGCAGTCTAGGAGATATCCAACGTAGTACACTCAAGTTGCGAACTTCACAAGATATGAACAATCTGTCCTGCACAGTATGATGTCATGCTATGGCATGACATCATTCTGTGCAGGGACCGGACAGGCTTCTATCAAGCCAGTCTGATAAGATCGCGAGACGCTGTGCAGTTGCTAGGCAGCTGGGAGCCTTCTGAAAGGCCCTAGGGCTGCCTATGCAGAGCGCCTATCAAGCCTTTCAGAAGGCTCCCAGCTGCCTAGCAACCACACAGCATTCCGTGATCTTATCGCGGGACACTGTACGCGACCCCTGAACGTCGGGTGCCGGCTCTTTCTTACAGCGGACACCCGACGGCAGCAGTTTCAACCAGCTGCGCCATTTGACAGAACGGTTAACGCTTTAAATACCACTGTCTATTCTGACAGCGGCATTTAAAGTGTTAACGGTCCTGATGAGCGGCGCACCTTGTCGGAACTGTTGACAAAAAGATAAAAAAATCCTTGCAAGATTACTTTGAATTTAGTAATTTACCAGGTACCCACCCATTTGTCTTATGGAATGCTCATAAATTGGTCATAAGAGGTAATATGTTTCAGCAGGAAGCTATTAATAAAAAAGAAAAGAACAGGAAAATATCATACCAAGGATTAAAGAGCTAGAAAGTCAAGTAAGGGCATTGCCCACCATAGAACATCACAGAGATCTGATTGAAAAAGCGACATGAGCTCAGAGATCTATTAATGGTAGACTATGATAGACAGTTAAAGACCCTAAAAATGTTCTACTGCTCATCCAATAATAAATTTAGTTGGTCAATAGCGTGAAGTCAAACAGAAAAGAATAAAAGCAAAAGTTCCCTTCCTAATAGACCCCAATGCGCAGCATAAGATTTGTAACCCCAACGATATCACAGAGTCATTAGTAAATTTCTACAAAAAAATGATGCTACCTAAAAGATAGTACTGTCAGATTCCCAAAACAACACTAGCCCCTCGCTTGGCAAAAGTGTTTAGTGAAGGCAGGAAAACTGCCAAAAGAGATGCTCCAAGCAACAATTACAGCAATCCCTAAATCGGGGAAAGAGGCCAACTTCCCCAGCAAACGTGAGACCAATTTTGCTACTTAACGGTAATACGAAATTATATGCCTAAATTCTAGCACAAAGACTTTTAAAAATAATCCCGTCTGGAATTCATAGCGACCAGGTGGGATCTGTACAGGGCCGACAGGCCCCAGATGGTACAAGGCTCATGATTGACTTGATCTCTACACTGGAATGCGGAGACGGCGTTCGAAAGGAATCATTGGGAGTTCAAATTCGCAGTATTGGCAAAAGTTGGGTTTGAAGGACTAAATGCAATCAGGGCTTTATACAGAGCCAACGGCAAGAGTACTAATAAAAGGAGTTATGTCTAGAATATGACAAGGCTGTTCATTGTCGCCCATACTGTTTATCATGGCATTAAAACCCTTAGCCGAGTTTATAAGAACTGTAATATAAACGGGATTCCAGCGGCCCTCAGAGGACACAAAAGTGGATTATTTGCAGATGACATTATGTTAACCCGTTAACGACCAGCCCATAGTGTTTTTACGTCCTCCCGAAGTGGGCTTTATTCTCTGAGGACGTAAAAACACATATCCTGCAGAGAATAAAGCCCCTCGGGCTGTGGACGTGACAGCTCCATGCTGTCGGTGTCCGCAGGTAGCTGACAGCATGGAGCTGTCATCCCGAGCTGTTCGGACCCCCCCCCCCCCCCCCCCCGACATTGCGATCGGCACTATCCAGTGGATAGCGCCAATCGCAAAAAAGTAAACAAAAGTACAAAGAAAGTTAAAGATTCAGCTGCCCTGATGGATCGGATCCATCGGAGCAGCTGAAATTACTCACCCGGGTCCGGCACGCTGCTCCCCGCTCTCCTGCCGCTCCGGGCCCCGAAGCCGGTCTTCTGCGCATGCGAGCCAGGCGGCATTACGTCAGCCGCATGCACAGAAGGCCCGACAGCGCGGGAGATTTAAAATCTCCTGGCTCCCGGCTGCTGTAGGGAGGCGGGAGATGTCAGCGGGGACCGCTGTGAGCGGTCCCCGGGCACGCGATCGCCGCTATCCATTGGATAGCGGCGATCGCGAAAAAGTTACGTTTTTAAAAAGTCAGTTTCACCTCCCCTCATGGATCGGATCCATGAGGGGAGGTGAAAATACTCACCCCCCAGTCCTCAGCGGTGTCCCGATGTCCCGGGACCCGAATCCCCGTCTGCGCATGCGTGCCCGATGATTGACATCGGGCGCGTGCACAGAGGGGCTCAAGCCCCGGGAAATTTAAAATCCCTCTGCTCTTGGCTGCCATGTGTAGCCATGAGCAGAGAGATGTCACCAGGGACATGATCACTGTCATCCAATGGATGACAGTGATCATGTAAAGTGAAAAAAAAGTGTAAAAAAGTAAAAAAAAGTTTTAAAAAGTTTAAAAAGCGTACATTTCATCTCCTCTCACAGATCATATCCGTAAGGGAGGATGAAAGTACGTACCTAAGGCCCCCGGATTTATCCGCGGACCTTACCACAGCTTCTGCGCACGCGCCCGTCGCCAACATGGCGGACGCATGCGCAAAAGCCGTGGATTGCCAGGATAATTTAAATTCTCCCTGCTCCTGGCTACAAAACGTAGCCAAGAGCATGGAGATTTCACGGGGGGCTGCGGTGAGCGGTTCCTGGTCACGTGTTCGCCGTTATCCAATAATGGCGATCACGTAAAAGTTAAAAAAAAATTTGAAGTTTCATCTCCCCTCACTGATGCGATCGCTGAGAGGAGATGAAACTTTTTACCGGAGGCCTCCGTATTTGAACCCCGACACAATCCTCCTCCGTGGACCTTCCCGAATTCTGCACATGCGATTCCCGGCAAAAAGCCGGACACATGCGCAGCAGTCGGGGAGCCCAGGAAATTTAAAATCTCCTTGCTCCCAGTGACCAACAGTCGCCGAGAGTCTGGAGCAGTGACGGGTGGCCTCGTTGAGCGTTCCCCAGTCACGTGATAAAAAGGTAGAGATCTACCTTTGGCCGGTCTCATATGACCGGCTGGGAATTACGGATTCCGCATGCGTCTGATCCGCGGTAATACGCAGATTAATCGCATTGGATTACACAATTCCGCTCACATTAGCGGGTCGGAATTGTGTAATCCACTCGCAGAAAAGAGAACGCAGCAGGTTCTATTTTACTGCCCATATCCGCAACATAGAGCCCATTGTGCTCCATGGTCGCGGATATACCCGCAGCCCATACGCAACTACGTTGTGTACGGGCTGCGGGTACCCGTGTCATCGCTAAGCGACGGTGCGGGAAATACAAACAAAAAAAAAGTACTGCGCATGACCGCCTGTGTGAGTAGGCAGTTATGCGCAGTACATTACGCGGCCGTACGCAGGGTCACAGATGGGATCCGCTGCGGGCCTCCACAAGCGGATTCCGCCTACGGCTGCATGAGCCCGGCGTTATTCAGACCGCTACCTGTAATACGTAATTTACAAGAAGCCCCGGGAACGCTCGCCTTCCTGCAGTTCCAGGAGCACCTTGTTGAGCGCCTTCTGTGTGAGACCGCCGCACCTCATCAAGCTTACGAAGACTCACGGAACACCACTTTTTACACCCCATACCTGCCACTGAGGTCAAGAAAAGCCCCTCAAAATACATGAGAGCAGGGGGATACCGGTTTTATTGCCCCATGGGCCCATTCCAACCAGCCTCCGTAATTACCCCTGTCTTCGGAAATACTACACAGTTCACATTATTACTTTTATCTAAGATTTGCGAACACCAAAAAGGGCGCAGAGTGTGTGTGTGGGGGGGGGGGGATTTTTAGGGAGTCCATTTTTATTCCGTACAAATAAGCAATGGGGCCTGGAATTTATCAGTTGTGCCCTAAAATCCAACGGGTGTTCCGTCCTTTATAGGCCTTGCATGCGTCCTGTAAGTAGATTAGGGTCACAATGGGTATGCTTCTGAACACGGGACAAACGGGGGTATCCATTTGGGGGTGAAGGTCTTCATTCCTATGTACACTGTACAAAAAAACTGTTTTTAAATTGAAAAAATTGCCAAAAAAATTGAAAATCGTAACTTTTTCCTTCTGCTTTGCTTAGATTCATTCAAATACTGTGGGGTCAAAATACGCAGTACACCCCTAGATGAATTCGCTAAGGGGTCTAGTTTTCAAAATGGGGTCGTTTTGAGGGGGTTCTTTATAGTTTTGGCCGCTCAATAGCTCTATAAGTGGGCAATGGGGCCTGAAATTTATTCAGTGGTACCCTGAAATACAACGGGTATTCCTTTCATTGTAGGCCTAGCCATGGGTCTTGTAAGTCTATTAGGGCCACAATGGGTATGTTTCTGAACACGGGACAAACAGGGGTATCCATTTTGGGGTGAAAGTCTTCATTTATATGTGTGCTGTACAAAAAAACCTGTTTTTAAATTGACACAATAGCCCAAAAAATGAAAATCGTAATTTTTTCCTACTGCTTTGCTTAGATCTATTCAAAAATTGTAGGGTTAAAATACACAGTACACCCCTAAATAAATTCGATGAGGGGTCTAGTTTTCAAAATGGGGTCATTTGTGGGGGTTCTCTATGGTTTTGGCCGCTCAAGAACTCTACAAGTGGGCAATGGGGCCTAAAAGGACTTCAAGCAAAATCTGTGTTCTGAAAGCCACCAATTACTCCTTTCATTTTGGGCCCCGTTGTGCATGCGGACATAAGATTAGGGCCACAATGGGTATATTTCTGAAAACAGCACAAACAGGGGTATCCATTTTGGGGTGCAAGTTTTCCTTCATATGTTTGCTGTACAAAAAAGCTATTTTTAAAATGACAGAATTGCCAAAAAACAAAAATCCTAATTTTTTCCTTTTGCTTTGCTTGAATTTATTCAAAAACTGTGGGGTCAAAATACGCAGTACACCCCTAGATAAATTCGTTAAGGAGTCTAGTTTTCAAAATGGGGTCATTTGTGGGGGTTCTCTATGGTTTTGGGCGCTCAAGAACTCTACAAGTGTGCTATGGGGCCTAAAAGGACTTCAAGCAAAATTTGTGTTCCGAAAGCCACCGGTTGCTCCTTTCATTTTGGGCCCCGTTGTGCATCCAGACATAAGAATAGGGCCACAATGGGTATGTCTCTGAACACGGGACAAACAGGGGTATCCATTTTTGGGTGCAAGTCTTCATTCATATGTGTGCTGTACAAAAAAAGCTGTTTTTAAAATGACAGAATTGCCGAAAAAACGAGAATCACAATTTTTTCCTTTTGCTTGGTTTGAATTCATTCAAAAACTGTGGGGTCAAAATATGCAGTACACCCCTAGATAAATTCCTTAAGGGGTCTAGTTTTCAAAATGGGGTCATTTGTGGGGGGTTTCTATGGTTTTGGGCGCTCAAGAACTCTACATGTGTGCTATGGGGCCTAAAAGGACTTCAAGCCAAATTTCTGTTTTGAAAGACACTGACTACTCCTTTCATTTTGGGCCCCGTTGTGGACTCAGATATAACAATAGGGCCACAATGGATATATTTTTGAACACGGAAGAAATAGGGGTATCCATTTTGGGGTGTAAATCCTGATTTTCATGTAAACTATAGGAAAAAAATATGTCTTTAAAATGACAGATTTGCAAAAATATGAAATTTTACTTTTTCTCCTCTAAATTGAATTAATTCCTGAAAAAAAAACTGTGGGGTCAAAATACTCATGACCCCCCTCAGTGAATACACTAAGGGGTGTAGTTTTTAAAATGGGGTCATTGTGGGGGGTATCTATTATTCTGACACTTACGAGCCTTTCCAATCTTGGCTTGGTATAGGAAAACAAAGTGTTTCTCAAAATGCTAAAAAGTTATGTTAAATTTGTACGTCTCCTAAAGGGTTAAAAAAAACGAAAGTTTTTCCAATGTGCGCCCAAAATAAAGTAAACGGGTGGAAATATAAATCTTAGCAAAAATTTCTATATTATGTTTGCACATATTTAAGATATTGCAGTTGGAAATGTGAAAAAATGACGATTTTTTCAAAATTTTCCCAATTTTGGCGCTTTTAATAAATAAACACAAATTCTATCGGTCTATTTTTTCCGCCTAAATGAAGTACAACATGTGGCGAAAAAACAATGTCAGAATCGCTTGGATATGCAAAACCTTTCTGGTGTTTTTCCATGTTAAAGTGACACATGTCAGATTTGCAAAATTTGGCCTGGTCATTAAGGCGCAAACAGGCTTGGTCACTAAGGGGTTAATGGTAACCCAACCACGCAAATCCCTAAGAGAAATATCCATCTAATTAGACAAGTTTGGAAAGGTTTCTTACTATAAGGTGATCCCCAGCCAATCCCAAATACTAGCAATTAACATCTCCAAAAATCTCAGAGAGATTATTAAACAAGAATTTCCCTTGGAGTGGGAGGAGCCCGGGACACCGCATTTGGGGACAAAATTGGCATCCCCACTACAGAAGGTGGCAGAGTTAAATCTAAAACCATTAATGAACTTCCTATAAGAAGAACTGATTAGCTACACGAGGACAGAGCCATCCTGGGTAGGTAGAATTATTCTATATACAATGATGATACTACCCAAGATTTTTACATATTTTGCACAATGATCGTCCCCATCCCTTCTAAAAATATAAATCTCCAAAAGCAAGTATTAAAGTGGTTTGTTTCGAATAGTAAACAACTGAGGGTGGCAGTATCAATTCTGTATACCCCAAAAAGAAGAGGAGGTATGGGAGTGCCAAAGATCTCGGCATATTATAATGCTATACTACTTAAACAAGCCAAGTACTGGATCTCGCATCCAAGCGTCGTTAGTTGGTCACATTTTAAAAGACATCTTATAGGAGGGATACCTTTGCAGAAAATGCTTCTGAGGCACGCTTGGGCCCCCCTATTAAGTAATCCACATAGTCCTACAGTGATCAGGAGGGGAGATTTTGTATTCTTTGGGGCAGATTACACGAGCAGCCAATGGCTATAGTTAATATGTATGCTCCCTCGGAGAACACCCTACCAACTATAAGGTTGATTTCTAAAAAGTTTCTCACAAATCCAGAGTTCAAGGTGATATGGGTGGGTGATTTTAATGTCCCCTTCTCCCCAACCCTAGATAGGTCAGGTAATACGATAGATAGATTCTCTGCCTCACACAGAAGGAGTGGGAGAGTAAATTGTCCCTACTGGCTTTGGCAGACAGCTGGAGAGAGAGACATGGGAAGGAGAGGGGTTATACCTATTTTTCACCAGTAAGCCAGTCCTATTTGAGACTGGATTATATATTGATGTCCACATCCCTCTTACTACACTTAACGCCAGTAAGACATTATCCGTATGTGTGGTCAGATCACGACATGGTCTTTACGGAGATTCACTATGATGATGCACCAGACAAATATTTAGGTAGAGGATGAACGAGGCCCTTATTCATGACCCTAATATTTCAGGGCACATTACCAGATTTCTTGATTTGTTGGGTCTTAATACTAACCCAGAGACACAACTCCAATGGGTCTGGTTATCCCATAATGCATATAGCCGGGGGCAGCTTATTCGTCTGTCCTCTCGAATGAAAAAGGAAAAGTCTCAGGCCTTTCTGGCCCTGGAAAGAAGACTGTTCCTGGTAAAAAAAAAACTATAACCAACGACTCCCCTCAAGGGCGATGACCAAGGAGATTAGAGATGTTAAGCTGAAACTCAACGCTCTTCTATCAGAAAGGGTGGAGAGGGCGCTTCGGTGGACTAGATATAAATCTTATAAATATGCAAATTAACCAGACAGGCTTCTGTGTTTTTAAACCGCATAATACCACGACCGCTGACCCAGATAAACTTTACGATACGTTTGTAAGGACTATACGTCATTGTATAAAGAACATAAGGGATGTGTGGAGAATGTGGGGCATAAGTTTATGGAGTCTCTGCCATTACCCGCTCTCACAGGATCAAGGTGAGGCTCGGAATATTGATATAACCTCAGAGGAAATAGTCAAGGCTATCGATAGTTTGAAATTGGGGAAGGCGCCGGGCCCGGACGGTTTTACGGGTTTTACAGCCATCTATTATAAAACAATATAGGCACACATTGATCTCAGCCTCTACAGACCATGTTTTAGATCCTGATGAATGGTGACACCCCAACCCAGGAAATCCTAAACTCCAATTTAACAGTGATCCCAAAGGCCAATAGAGATTTATAGACCCATCTCACTACTAAATGTGGACTATAAGATCTTCACTTCCATTCTGGCAATCACTACCATTGATATCAATAGGGCTTCTCAGACAAGCCTTAAAACACAGTGCTCTCTGTTGTATCTTCATACGTTTCTGCTTTGCCCATTGACATGAATGTGGTTACTGCATTTTCAGCAGCGGTTTTTCAGTTCTGGCATTATCAGCTTGCGTGGCTGTGTTTATAACTGTGCAGAAAACGTAGTCAAAAATGCTGTCAGCACAGCTGAATACACAGTAAGCGCTGCCTTAAAAACACATTTTTTCAAGCCCCTGTGTGAGAGTGACCTTAATCACACTACCAGAACAGGATAACACGCTGGCCTGGTGACCCCCTAACATCAATTTAAGGACCATAAAACTTTCCCATCCATTATCAGCAGACTAATGAAGTATTTGCTCCTCTGCTCATCCTGTTCTGGCATTGTGTTTAGTGCACATTAACCCCATCATGTCTGCCTTGTCACATGTATGTGTATATACTGTATAAATATTGATGCCTCTATTTCAAAAGCCTGAAGAAGAGCCCTGTGTGGCTTTGAAAACTCCCTATAACATCACGTATTTCTGTTATCCACTAAAAGGTATCATATCTATAAGATTACTTGGTTTTTCTTATTAAGAGCAATCACATTTTATACTGTTTGTTTAATCCCTTCCAACCACAGGGTGTAACTGTAGGTCCTGGCAGGGGGGTACTTAATGCAACAGGACGAGCAGTTAAGGCCCATTTACACCAGCAGATGATCGCTCACACCACAGTGACAGCTTTGAGCAATCATTTTGCATAAACTATTAAGTAGCTACTCAGCTACTTCAGAGCAATTAAGAGTGAAAATGAAGCCTTCCCTGAATGCAGTTAATAGCCGAGGGCTCTTATCTGCTTTCAGCTCCTTTGCTCACCACCGGGAAACAATGCTATCAGCACTACCCATGGAGAACCACTGATAAAGCTGAAGGACGATTTTTAGGTTGGCCTGAATTTAATGATCAGCGAGCAGTACCCGAAAAGCAGACGATGGGCGCGCGTTTAGAAGCAATGTTTATCGCTCAAACAATTGCCGATTAGTGGGTTTTTTTAAGTGATCGTCGGCTGCTGTAAATGGGCCTTTACACCCTTGGGATAGTGTGAGATCGCTTCTGATCCAACTATCCAGTTGCGGGAGCCAGCTGTCACCGATAGCTGCAACAGCGAGGGTTCATCGGGACAACGACCTCTGCTGTTAACCCCTTCCCTGCCGCAATCTGTGTAGATCGCAGCATGTAAAGGGTTCACAGAGGGAGCGCACTCCCTATGTGATGTCATTGGACTCTCGCGATGTAATCGTGGAGAGCCCAACAGGTTGCCATGGCAACAGGATGCCAGATACTGGCGTCTGGCTTTGCCATAGCTTATGATAGCTAATGTAAGTGATAAGGCATTGCAGGACAGAAGCCTTATCATAGTGATCATAGGTGCTATTGTACAAGTCCCCAACAGGGACATAAAAAGTTTTTAAAAAAGTTTTTTGCACTAGCCCCATATTAGCATAAAAATAAATAGTAAAAATTAAAATCCCACATATTTGGTATCGTCGTGTCCGTAACGACGCGTACAATAAGTTGAATGTACTTTTTATGCTGCACGGCAGAAAGCGTTAGAAAAAAAACCTAAAAACCTGAAGCAAAATGCTTATTTTCGCCTTCCAAAAAACGCAATAAAAGGGATAAAAAAAAACCCAGAATGAACGCCAAAATGGTACCCATAACAACTACAGCTCCCCTCGCAAAATAAAATCCCTGGCAGAGCTCCGGCCATGGAAAATAAGAAGGTTACAGGACTTCAAATGCAGCGATTTAAAAAAAAATTATAATTTTCAAAAAAAGGGTTTTTATTGTGGAAAATTGGAAAGACCTAAAAAAAATAAGAATTTGGTCTCGTTGTAACCGTGCCGGCCCGCAGAAAATGTATTGTGTCATTTATGCTGCATGATTAACGCTATGAAAAAAACACAAACGTCTATGGCAGAATTGATGCGGGTTTTTTTTATAAAAAAGATTAATAAAACTTTTACAATGTAGTTTATGTACCCAAAAATAGCGCCAATAAAAACTACAGCTCGCCACGCAAAAAACAAGCCCGTATACGGCCGCGGCGACGGAAAAATAAAAAAGTTATGGCTTTTAAAAAAAAAGATGAAAATCCGCCACATGACTATGACATCACGACAGGTCCTATAGTCACTAACATGCCCATCTATGGTCACATGACTATGACATCACCACAGGTCCTATAGTCACTAACATGCCCATCTATGGTCATATCACTGTGACATCACCACAGGTCCTACAGTCACTAACATGCCCATCTATGGTCATATCACTGTGACATCACCACAGGTCCTATAGTCACTAACATGCCCATCTATGGCCACATGACTATGACATCACGACAGGTCCTATAGTCACTAACATGCACATCTATGGTCATATCACTGTGACATCACCACAGGTCCTATAGTCACTAACATGCCCATCTATGGCCACATGACTATGACATCACCACAGGTCCTACAGTCACTAACATGCCAATCTATGGCCACATGACTATGACATCACCATAGGTCCTATAGTCACTAACATTCCTATCTATGGTCACATGACTATGACATCACGAAAGGTCCTGGAACCATTAGGATGTGATAATTTATCAGGTGGGGTCTCTGTGACTTGTAGTGCGTCGCCAGTCGGGGGTCTCTGTGACTTGTAGTGCGTCGTCAGTCGGAGGGTCTCTGTGACTTGTAGTGTGTCGTCAGTCGGGGGGTCTCTGTGACTTGTAGTGTGTCGTCAGTCGGGGGTCTCTGTGACTTGTAGTGCGTCGTCAGTCGGGGGTCTCTGTGACTTGTAGTGTGTCGTCAGTCGGGGGTCTCTGTGACTTGTAGTGTGTCGTCAGTCGGGGGAGTCTCTGTGACTTGTAGTGTGTCGTCAGTCGGGGGTCTCTGTGACTTGTAGTGCGTAGTCAGTCGGGGGTCTCTGTGACTTGTAGTGTGTCGTCAGTCGGAGGGTCTCGGTGACTTGTAGTGTGTCGTCAGTCGGGGGGTCTCTGTGACTTGTAGTGTGTCGTCAGTCGGGAGGTCTCTGTGACTTGTAGTGTGTCGTCAGTCGGAGGGTCTCTGTGACCTATAGTGTGTCGTCAGTCGGGGGTCTCTGTGACTTGTAGTGTGTCGTCAGTCGGGGGTCTCTGTGACTTGTAGTGTGTCGTCAGTCGGGGGTCTCTGTGACTTGTAGTGTGTCGTCAGTCGGGGGTCTCTGTGACTTGTAGTGTGTCGTCAGTCGGGGGTCTCTGTGACTTGTAGTGTGTCGTCAGTCGGGGGTCTCGGTGACTTGTAGTGTGTCGTCAGTCGGGGGATCTCTGTGACTTGTAGTGTGTCGTCAGTCGGGGGGTCTCTGTGACTTGTAGTGTGTCGTCAGTCGGGGGGGTCTCTGTGACTTGTAGTGTGTCGTCAGTCGGGGGTCTCTGTGACTTGTAGTGTGTCGTCAGTCGGGGGGTCTCTGTGACTTGTAGTGCGTCGTCAGTCAAAGGGTCTCTGTGACTTGTAGTGTGTCGTCAGTCGGGGGTCTCTGTGACTTGTAGTGTGTCGTCAGTCGGGGGTCTCTGTGACTTGTAGTGCGTCGTCAGTCGGGAGTCTCTGTGACTTGTAGTGTGTCGTCAGTCGGGGGTGGTCTCTGTGACTTGTAGTGTGTCGTCAGTCGGGGGTCTCTGTGACTTGTAGTGTGTCGTCAGTCGGGGGTCTCTGTGACCTGTAGTGTGTCGTCAGTCGGGGGTCTCGGTGACTTGTAGTGCGTCGTCAGTCGGGGGGTCTCTGTGACTTGTAGTGTGTCGTCGGTCGGGGGGTCTCTGTGACTTGTGTGTCGTCAGTCGGGGGGTCTCTGTGACTTGTAGTGTGTCGTCAGTCGGGGGGTCTCTGTGACTTGTAGTGTGTCGTCAGTCGGGGGTCTCTGTGACTTGTAGTGTGTCGTCAGTCGGGGGGTCTCGATGACTTGTAGTGTGTCGTCAGTCGGGGGTCTCTGTGACTTGTAGTGTGTCGTCAGTCGGGGGTCTCTGTGACTTGTAGTGTGTCGTCAGTCGGGGGGTCTCTGTGACTTGTAGTGTGTCGTCAGTCGGGGGTCTCTGTGACTTGTAGTGTGTCGTCAGTCGGGGGGTCTCTGTGACTTGTAGTGTGTCGTCAGTCGGGGGTCTTTGTGACTTGTAGTGCGTCGTCAGTCGGGGGTCTCTGTGACTTGTAGTGTGTCGTCAGTCGGGGGGTCTCTGTGACTTGTAGTGTGTCGTCAGTCGTGGGGTCTCTGTGACTTGTAGTGTGTCGTCAGTCGGGGGAGTCTCTGTGACTTGTAGTGTGTCGTCAGTCGGGGGTCTCTGTGACTTGTAGTGTGTCGTCAGTCGGGGGTCTCTGTGACTTGTAGTGTGTCGTCAGTCGGGGGTCTCTGTGACTTGTAGTGTGTCGTCAGTCGGGGGTCTCTGTGACTTGTAGTGTGTCGTCAGTCGGGGGGTCCCTGTGACTTGTAGTGTGTCGTCAGTCTGGGGGGTCTCTGTGACTTGTAGTGTGTCGTCAGTCGGGGGGTCTCTGTGACTTGTAGTGTGTCGTCAGTCGGGGGGTCTCTGTGACTTGTAGTGTGTCGTCAGTCGGGGGTCTCTGTGACTTGTAGTGTGTCGTCAGTCGGGGGGTCTCTGTGACTTGTAGTGTGTCGTCAGTCGGGGGGTCTCTGTGACTTGTAGTGTGTCGTCAGTCGGAGGGTCTCTGTGACTTGTAGTGTGTCGTCAGTCGGGGGTCTCTGTGACTTGTAGTGTGTCGTCAGTCGGGGGTCTCTCTGACTTGTAGTGTGTCGTCAGTCGGGGGTCTCTGTGACTTGTAGTGCGTCGTCAGTTGGGGGGTCTCTGTGACTTGTAGTGTGTCGTCAGTCGGAGGGTCTCGGTGACTTGTAGTGTGTCGTCAGTCGGGGGGTCTCTGTGACTTGTAGTGTGTCGTCAGTCGGGAGGTCTCTGTGACTTGTAGTGTGTCGTCAGTCGGAGGGTCTCTGTGACCTATAGTGTGTCGTCAGTCGGGGGTCTCTGTGACTTGTAGTGTGTCGTCAGTCGGGGGTCTCTGTGACTTGTAGTGTGTCGTCAGTCGGGGGGTCTCTGTGACTTGTAGTGTGTCGTCAGTCGGGGGGTCTCTGTGACTTGTAGTGTGTCGTCAGTCGGGGGGTCTCTGTGACTTGTAGTGCGTCGTCAGTCGAGGGTCTCTGTGACTTGTAGTGTGTCGTCAGTCGGGGGTCTTTGTGACTTGTAGTGTGTCGTCAGTCGGGGGTCTCTGTGACTTGTAGTGTGTCGTCAGTCGGGGGTCTCTGTGACTTGTAGTGTGTCGTCAGTCGGGGGGTCTCTGTGACTTGTAGTGTGTCGTCAGTCGGGGGTCTCTGTGACTTGTAGTGTGTCGTCAGTCGGGGGGTCTCTGTGACTTGTAGTGTGTCGTCAGTCGGGGGTCTCTGTGACTTGTAGTGTGTTGTCAGTCGGGAGTCTCTGTGACTTGTAGTGTGTCGTCAGTCGGGGGGTCTCTGTGACTTGTAGTGTGTCGTCAGTCGGGGGTCTCTGTGACTTGTAGTGTGTCGTCAGTCGGGGGGTCTCTGTGACTTGTAGTGTGTCGTCAGTCGGGGGTCTCTGTGACTTGTAGTGTGTCGTCAGTCGGGGGGTCTCTGTGACTTGTAGTGTGTCGTCAGTCGGGGGGTCTCTGTGACTTGTAGTGTGTCGTCAGTCGGGGGTCTTTGTGACTTGTAGTGCGTCGTCAGTCGGGGGTCTCTGTGACTTGTAGTGTGTCGTCAGTCGGGGGGTCTCTGTGACTTGTAGTGTGTCGTCAGTCGTGGGGTCTCTGTGACTTGTAGTGTGTCGTCAGTCGGGGGTCTCGGTGACTTGTAGTGTGTCGTCAGTCGGGGGTCTCTGTGACTTGTAGTGTGTCGTCAGTCGGGGGGTCTCTGTGACTTGTAGTGTGTCGTCAGTCGGGGGTCTCTGTGACTTGTAGTGTGTCGTCAGTCGGGGTTCTCTGTGACCTGTAGTGTGTCGTCAGTCGGGGGTCATTGTGACCTGTAGTGTGTCGTCAGTCGGGGGGTCTCTGTGACTTGTAGTGCGTCGTCAGTCGGGGGGTCTCTGTGACTTGTAGTGCGTCGTCAGTCGGGGGGTCTCTGTGACTTGTAGTGCGTCGTCAGTCGGGGGGTCTCTGTGACTTGTAGTGCGTCGTCAGTCGGGGGGTCTCTGTGACTTGTAGTGTCGTCAGTCGGGGGATCTCTGTGACTTGTAGTGCGTCGTCAGTCGGGGGGTCTCTGTGACTTGTAGTGTGTCGTCAGTCGGGGGGTCTCTGTGACTTGTAGTGTGTCGTCAGTCGGGGGGTTTTTGTGACTTGTAGTGTGTCGTCAGTCGGGGGGTCTCTGTGACTTGTAGTGTGTCGTCAGTCGGGGGTCTCTGTGACTTGTAGTGTGTCGTCAGTCGGGGGACTCTGTGACTTGTAGTGTGTCGTCAGTCGGGGGACTCTGTGACTTGTAGTGTGTCGTCAGTCGGGGGGTCTCTGTGACTTGTAATGTGTCGTCAGTCGGGGGGTCTCTGTGACTTGTAGTGTGTCGTCAGTCGGGGGTCTCTGTGACTTGTAGTGCGTCGTCAGTCGGGGGTCTCTGTGACTTGTAGTGTGTAGTCAGTCGGGGGGTCTCTGTGACTTGTAGTGTGTCGTCAGTCGGGGGGTCTCTGTGACTTGTAGTGTGTCGTCAGTCGGGGGGTCTCTGTGACTTGTAGTGTGTCGTCAGTCGGAGGGTCTCTGTGACTTGTAGTGTGTCGTCAGTCGGGGGTCTCTGTGACTTGTAATGTGTCGTCAGTCGGGGGGTCTCTGTGACTTGTAGTGTGTCGTCAGTCGGGGGTCTCTGTGACTTGTAGTGTGTCGTCAGTCGGGGGTCTCTGTGACTTGTAGTGTGTAGTCAGTCGGCAGGGGTCTCTGTGACTTGTAGTGTGTCGTCAGTCGGGGGTCTCTGTGACTTGTAATGTGTCGTCAGTCGGGGGTCTCTGTGACTTGTAGTGTGTCGTCAGTCGGGGGGTCTCTGTGACTTGTAGTGTGTCGTCAGTCGGGGGTCTCGGTGACTTGTAGTGTGTCGTCAGTCGGGCGGTCTCTGTGTCTTGTAGTGTGTCGTCAGTCGGGGGTCTCTGTGACTTGTAGTGTGTCGTCAGTCGGGAGGTCTCTGTGACTTGTAATGTGTCGTCAGTCGGGGGGTCTCTGTGACTTGTAGTGTGTCGTCAGTCGGGGGGTCTCTGTGACTTGTAGTGTGTCGTCAGTCGGGGGGTCTCTGTGACTTGTAGTGTGTCGTCAGTCGGGGGGTCTCTGTGACTTGTAGTGTGTCGTCAGTCGGTGGTCTCTGTGACTTGTAGTGTGTCGTCAGTCGGGGGGTCTCTGTGACTTGTAGTGTGTCGTCGGTCGGGGGTTCTCTGTGACTTGTAGTGTGTCGTCGGTCGGGGGTCTCTGTGACTTGTAGTGTGTCGTCAGTCGGGGGGTCTCTGTGACTTGTAGTGTGTCGTCAGTCGGGGGGTCTCTGTGACTTGTAGTGTGTCGTCAGTCGGGGGGTCTCTGTGACTTGTAGTGTGTCGTCAGTCGGGGGTCTCGGTGACTTGTAGTGTGTCGTCAGTCGGGGGTCTCTGTGACTTGTAGTGTGTCGTCAGTCGGGGGGTCTCTGTGACTTGTAGTGTGTCGTCAGTCTGGGGTCTCTGTGACTTGTAGTGTGTCGTCAGTCGGGGGGTCTCTGTGACTTGTAGTGTGTCGTCAGTCGGGGGGTCTCTGTGACTTGTAGTGTGTCGTCAGTCGGGGGGTCTCGGTGACTTGTAGTGTGTCGTCAGTCGGGGGGTCTCTGTGACTTGTAGTGTGTCGTCAGTCAGGGGTCTCTGTGACTTGTAGTGTGTCGTCAGTCGGGGGGTCTCTGTGACTTGTAGTGTGTCGTCAGTCGGGGGTCTCTGTGACTTGTAGTGTGTCGTCAGTCGGGGGGGGGTCCCTGTGACTTGTAGTGTGTTGTCAGTCGGGAGTCTCTGTGACTTGTAGTGTGTCGTCAGTCGGGGGGTCTCTGTGACTTGTAGTGCGTCGTCAGTCGGGGGTCTCGGTGACTTGTAGTGTGTCGTCAGTCGGGGGGTCTCTGTGACTTGTAGTGTGTCGTCAGTCGGGGGTCTCTGTGACTTGTAGTGTGTCGTCAGTCGGGGGGTCTCTGTGACTTGTAGTGTGTCGTCAGTCGGGGGTCTCTGTGACTTGTAGTGTGTCGTCAGTCGGGGGGTCTCGATGACTTGTAGTGTGTCGTCAGTCGGGGGTCTCTGTGACTTGTAGTGTGTCGTCAGTCGGGGGTCTCTGTGACTTGTAGTGTGTCGTCAGTCGGGGGGTCTCTGTGACTTGTAGTGTGTCGTCAGTCGGGGGTCTCTGTGACTTGTAGTGCGTAGTCAGTCGGGGGGTCTCTGTGACTTGTAATGTGTCGTCAGTCGGGGGGTCTCTGTGACTTGTAATGTGTCGTCAGTCGGGGGTCTGTGACTTGTAGTGTGTCGTCAGTCGGGGTCTCTGTGACTTGTAGTGTGTCGTCAGTCGGGGGTCTCTGTGACTAGTAGTGTGTCGTCAGTCGGGGGGGTCTCGGTGACTTGTAGTGTGTCGTCAGTCGGGGGTCTCTGTGACTTGTAGTGTGTCGTCAGTCGGGGGGTCTCTGTGACTTGTAGTGTGTCGTCAGTCGGGGGTCTCTGTGACTTGTAGTGTGTCATCAGTCGGGGGTCTCTGTGACTTGTAATGTGTCGTCAGTCGGGGGTCTCTGTGACTTGTAGTGTGTCGTCAGTCGGGGGTCTCTGTGACTTGTAGTGTGTCGTCAGTCGGGGGGTCTCTGTGACTTGTAGTGTGTCGTCAGTCGGGGGTCTCTGTGACTTGTAGTGTGTCATCAGTCGGGGGTCTCTGTGACTTGTAATGTGTCGTCAGTCGGGGGTCTCTGTGACTTGTAGTGTGTCGTCAGTCGGGGGTCTCTGTGACTTGTAGTGTGTCGTCAGTCGGGGGAGTCTCTGTGACTTGTAGTGTGTCGTCAGTCGGGGGTCTCTGTGACTTGTAGTGTGTCGTCAGTCGGGGGTCTCTGTGACTTGTAGTGTGTCGTCAGTCGGGGGTCTCTGTGACTTGTAGTGTGTCGTCAGTCGGGGGGTCCCTGTGACTTGTAGTGTGTCGTCAGTCTGGGGGGTCTCTGTGACTTGTAGTGTGTCGTCAGTCGGGGGGTCTCTGTGACTTGTAGTGTGTCGTCAGTCGGGGGGTCTCTGTGACTTGTAGTGTGTCGTCAGTCGGGGGTCTCTGTGACTTGTAGTGTGTCGTCAGTCGGGGGGTCTCTGTGACTTGTAGTGTGTCGTCAGTCGGGGGGTCTCTGTGACTTGTAGTGTGTCGTCAGTCGGAGGGTCTCTGTGACTTGTAGTGTGTCGTCAGTCGGGGGTCTCTGTGACTTGTAGTGTGTCGTCAGTCGGGGGTCTCTGTGACTTGTAGTGTGTCGTCAGTCGGGGGTCTCTGTGACTTGTAGTGCGTCGTCAGTTGGGGGGTCTCTGTGACTTGTAGTGTGTCGTCAGTCGGAGGGTCTCGGTGACTTGTAGTGTGTCGTCAGTCGGGGGGTCTCTGTGACTTGTAGTGTGTCGTCAGTCGGGAGGTCTCTGTGACTTGTAGTGTGTCGTCAGTCGGAGGGTCTCTGTGACCTGTAGTGTGTCGTCAGTCGGGGGTCTCTGTGACTTGTAGTGTGTCGTCAGTCGGGGGTCTCTGTGACTTGTAGTGTGTCGTCAGTCGGGGGTCTCTGTGACTTGTAGTGTGTCGTCAGTCGGGGGTCTCTGTGACTTGTAGTGTGTCGTCAGTCGGGGGTCTCGGTGACTTGTAGTGTGTCGTCAGTCGGGGGATCTCTGTGACTTGTAGTGTGTCGTCAGTCGGGGGGTCTCTGTGACTTGTAGTGTGTCGTCAGTCGGGGGGGTCTCTGTGACTTGTAGTGTGTCGTCAGTCGGGGGTCTCTGTGACTTGTAGTGTGTCGTCAGTCGGGGGGTCTCTGTGACTTGTAGTGCGTCGTCAGTCAAAGGGTCTCTGTGACTTGTAGTGTGTCGTCAGTCGGGGGTCTCTGTGACTTGTAGTGTGTCGTCAGTCGGGGGTCTCTGTGACTTGTAGTGCGTCGTCAGTCGGGAGTCTCTGTGACTTGTAGTGTGTCGTCAGTCGGGGGTGGTCTCTGTGACTTGTAGTGTGTCGTCAGTCGGGGGTCTCTGTGACTTGTAGTGTGTCGTCAGTCGGGGGTCTCTGTGACCTGTAGTGTGTCGTCAGTCGGGGGTCTCGGTGACTTGTAGTGCGTCGTCAGTCGGGGGGTCTCTGTGACTTGTAGTGTGTCGTCGGTCGGGGGGTCTCTGTGACTTGTGTGTCGTCAGTCGGGGGGTCTCTGTGACTTGTAGTGTGTCGTCAGTCGGGGGGTCTCTGTGACTTGTAGTGTGTCGTCAGTCGGGGGTCTCTGTGACTTGTAGTGTGTCGTCAGTCGGGGGGTCTCGATGACTTGTAGTGTGTCGTCAGTCGGGGGTCTCTGTGACTTGTAGTGTGTCGTCAGTCGGGGGTCTCTGTGACTTGTAGTGTGTCGTCAGTCGGGGGGTCTCTGTGACTTGTAGTGTGTCGTCAGTCGGGGGGTCTCTGTGACTTGTAGTGTGTCGTCAGTCGGGGGTCTCTGTGACTTGTAGTGCGTAGTCAGTCGGGGGGTCTCTGTGACTTGTAATGTGTCGTCAGTCGGGGGGTCTCTGTGACTTGTAATGTGTCGTCAGTCGGGGGTCTGTGACTTGTAGTGTGTCGTCAGTCGGGGTCTCTGTGACTTGTAGTGTGTCGTCAGTCGGGGGTCTCTGTGACTAGTAGTGTGTCGTCAGTCGGGGGGGTCTCGGTGACTTGTAGTGTGTCGTCAGTCGGGGGTCTCTGTGACTTGTAGTGTGTCGTCAGTCGGGGGGTCTCTGTGACTTGTAGTGTGTCGTCAGTCGGGGGTCTCTGTGACTTGTAGTGTGTCATCAGTCGGGGGTCTCTGTGACTTGTAATGTGTCGTCAGTCGGGGGTCTCTGTGACTTGTAGTGTGTCGTCAGTCGGGGGGTCTCTGTGACTTGTAGTGCGTCGTCAGTCGGGGTTCTCTGTGACTTGTAGTGCGTCGTCAGTCGGGGTTCTCTGTGACTTGTAGTGTGTCGTCAGTCGGGGGGGGGGATGGTCTCTGTGACCTGTAGTGTGTCGTCAGTCGGGGGTCATTGTGACCTGTAGTGTGTCGTCAGTCGGGGGGTCTCTGTGACTTGTAGTGCGTCGTCAGTCGGGGGGTCTCTGTGACTTGTAGTGCGTCGTCAGTCGGGGGGTCTCTGTGACTTGTAGTGCGTCGTCAGTCGGGGGGTCTCTGTGACTTGTAGTGTCGTCAGTCGGGGGGTCTCTGTGACTTGTAGTGCGTCGTCAGTCGGGGGGTCTCTGTGACTTGTAGTGTGTCGTCAGTCGGGGGGTCTCTGTGACTTGTAGTGTGTCGTCAGTTGGGGGGTCTCTGTGACTTGTAGTGTGTCGTCAGTCGGGGGGTCTCTGTGACTTGTAGTGTGTCGTCAGTCGGGGGTCTCTGTGACTTGTAGTGTGTCGTCAGTCGGGGGGTCTCGGTGACTTGTAATGTGTCGTCAGTCGGAGGGTCTCTGTGACTTGTAGTGTGTCGTCAGTCGGGGGACTCTGTGACTTGTAGTGTGTCGTCAGTCGGGGGGTCTCTGTGACTTGTAGTGTGTCGTCAGTCTGGGGTCTCTGTGACTTGTAGTGTGTCGTCAGTCGGGGGGTCTCTGTGACTTGTAGTGTGTCGTCAGTCGGGGGGTCTCTGTGACTTGTAGTGTGTCGTCAGTCGGGGGGTCTCGGTGACTTGTAGTGTGTCGTCAGTCGGGGGGTCTCTGTGACTTGTAGTGTGTCGTCAGTCAGGGGTCTCTGTGACTTGTAGTGTGTCGTCAGTCGGGGGGTCTCTGTGACTTGTAGTGTGTCGTCAGTCGGGGGTCTCTGTGACTTGTAGTGTGTCGTCAGTCGGGGGGGGTCCCTGTGACTTGTAGTGTGTTGTCAGTCGGGAGTCTCTGTGACTTGTAGTGTGTCGTCAGTCGGGGGGTCTCTGTGACTTGTAGTGCGTCGTCAGTCGGGGGTCTCGGTGACTTGTAGTGTGTCGTCAGTCGGGGGGTCTCTGTGACTTGTAGTGTGTCGTCAGTCGGGGGTCTCTGTGACTTGTAGTGTGTCGTCAGTCGGGGGGTCTCTGTGACTTGTAGTGTGTCGTCAGTCGGGGGTCTCTGTGACTTGTAGTGTGTCGTCAGTCGGGGGGTCTCGATGACTTGTAGTGTGTCGTCAGTCGGGGGTCTCTGTGACTTGTAGTGTGTCGTCAGTCGGGGGTCTCTGTGACTTGTAGTGTGTCGTCAGTCGGGGGGTCTCTGTGACTTGTAGTGTGTCGTCAGTCGGGGGTCTCTGTGACTTGTAGTGCGTAGTCAGTCGGGGGGTCTCTGTGACTTGTAATGTGTCGTCAGTCGGGGGGTCTCTGTGACTTGTAATGTGTCGTCAGTCGGGGGTCTGTGACTTGTAGTGTGTCGTCAGTCGGGGTCTCTGTGACTTGTAGTGTGTCGTCAGTCGGGGGTCTCTGTGACTAGTAGTGTGTCGTCAGTCGGGGGGGTCTCGGTGACTTGTAGTGTGTCGTCAGTCGGGGGTCTCTGTGACTTGTAGTGTGTCGTCAGTCGGGGGGTCTCTGTGACTTGTAGTGTGTCGTCAGTCGGGGGTCTCTGTGACTTGTAGTGTGTCATCAGTCGGGGGTCTCTGTGACTTGTAATGTGTCGTCAGTCGGGGGTCTCTGTGACTTGTAGTGTGTCGTCAGTCGGGGGGTCTCTGTGACTTGTAGTGCGTCGTCAGTCGGGGTTCTCTGTGACTTGTAGTGCGTCGTCAGTCGGGGTTCTCTGTGACTTGTAGTGTGTCGTCAGTCGGGGGGGGGGATGGTCTCTGTGACCTGTAGTGTGTCGTCAGTCGGGGGTCATTGTGACCTGTAGTGTGTCGTCAGTCGGGGGGTCTCTGTGACTTGTAGTGCGTCGTCAGTCGGGGGGTCTCTGTGACTTGTAGTGCGTCGTCAGTCGGGGGGTCTCTGTGACTTGTAGTGCGTCGTCAGTCGGGGGGTCTCTGTGACTTGTAGTGTCGTCAGTCGGGGGGTCTCTGTGACTTGTAGTGCGTCGTCAGTCGGGGGGTCTCTGTGACTTGTAGTGTGTCGTCAGTCGGGGGGTCTCTGTGACTTGTAGTGTGTCGTCAGTCGGGGGGTCTCTGTGACTTGTAGTGTGTCGTCAGTCGGGGGGTCTCTGTGACTTGTAGTGTGTCGTCAGTCGGGGGTCTCTGTGACTTGTAGTGTGTCGTCAGTCGGGGGACTCTGTGACTTGTAGTGTGTCGTCAGTCGGGGGGTCTCTGTGACTTGTAGTGTGTCGTCAGTCGGGGGGTCTCTGTGACTTGTAGTGTGTCGTCAGTCGGGGGGTCTCTGTGACTTGTAATGTGTCGTCAGTCGGGGGTCTCTGTGACTTGTAGTGCGTCGTCAGTCGGGGGTCTCTGTGACTTGTAGTGCGTCGTCAGTCGGGGGTCTCTGTGACTTGTAGTGTGTCGTCAGTCGGGGGTCTCTGTGACTTGTAGTGTGTCGTCAGTCGGGGGGTCTCGGTGACTTGTAATGTGTCGTCAGTCGGAGGGTCTCTGTGACTTGTAGTGTGTCGTCAGTCGGGGGTCTCTGTGACTTGTAATGTGTCGTCAGTCGGGGGGTCTCTGTGACTTGTAGTGTGTCGTCAGTCGGGGGTCTCTGTGACTTGTAGTGTGTCGTCAGTCGGGGGTCTCTGTGACTTGTAGTGTGTAGTCAGTCGGCAGGGGTCTCTGTGACTTGTAGTGTGTCGTCAGTCGGGGGTCTCTGTGACCTGTAGTGTGTCGTCAGTCGGGGGGTCTCTGTGACTTGTAGTGCGTCGTCAGTCGGGGGGTCTCTGTGACTTGTAGTGCGTCGTCAGTCGGGAGTCTCTGTGACTTGTAGTGTGTCGTCAGTCGGGGGGTCTCTGTGACTTGTAGTGTGTCGTCAGTCGGGGGTCTCTGTGACTTGTAGTGTGTCGTCAGTCGGGGGGGGTCCCTGTGACTTGTAGTGTGTTGTCAGTCGGGAGTCTCTGTGACTTGTAGTGTGTCGTCAGTCGGGGGGTCTCTGTGACTTGTAGTGCGTCGTCAGTCGGGGGTCTCTGTGACTTGTAGTGTGTCGTCAGTCGGGGGGGTCTCTGTGACTTGTAGTGTGTCGTCAGTCGGGGGGTCTCTGTGACTTGTAGTGTGTCTTCAGTCGGGGGTCTCTGTGACTTGTAGTGTGTCGTCAGTCGGGGGTCTCTGTGACTTGTAGTGTGTCGTCAGTCGGGGGGTCTCTGTGACTTGTAGTGTGTCGTCAGTCGGGGGTCTCTGTGACTTGTAGTGTGTCGTCAGTCGGGGGGTCTCTGTGACTTGTAGTGTGTCGTCAGTCGGGGGTCTTTGTGACTTGTAGTGCGTCGTCAGTCGGGGGTCTCTGTGACTTGTAGTGTGTCGTCAGTCGGGGGGTCTCTGTGACTTGTAGTGTGTCGTCAGTCGTGGGGTCTCTGTGACTTGTAGTGTGTCGTCAGTCGGGGGTCTCGGTGACTTGTAGTGTGTCGTCAGTCGGGGGTCTCTGTGACTTGTAGTGTGTCGTCAGTCGGGGGGTCTCTGTGACTTGTAGTGTGTCGTCAGTCGGGGGTCTCTGTGACTTGTAGTGCGTCGTCAGTCGGGGGGTCTCTGTGACTTGTAGTGCGTCGTCAGTCGGGGGGTCTCTGTGACTTGTAGTGTCGTCAGTCGGGGGGTCTCTGTGACTTGTAGTGCGTCGTCAGTCGGGGGGTCTCTGTGACTTGTAGTGTGTCGTCAGTCGGGGGGTCTCTGTGACTTGTAGTGTGTCGTCAGTCGGGGAGTCTCTGTGACTTGTAGTGTGTCGTCAGTCGGGGGGTCTCTGTGACTTGTAGTGCGTCGTCAGTCGGGGGTCTCTGTGACTTGTAGTGCGTCGTCAGTCGGGGGACTCTGTGACTTGTAGTGTGTCGTCAGTCGGGGGTCTCTGTGACTTGTAGTGTGTCGTCAGTCGGGGGGTCTCTGTGACTTGTAGTGTGTCGTCAGTCGGGGGTCTCTGTGACTTGTAGTGTGTTGTCAGTCGGGAGTCTCTGTGACTTGTAGTGTGTCGTCAGTCGGGGGGTCTCTGTGATTTGTAGTGTGTCGTCAGTCGGGGGTCTCTGTGACTTGTAGTGTGTCGTCAGTCGGGGGGTCTCTGTGACTTGTAGTGTGTCGTCAGTCGGGGGTCTCTGTGACTTGTAGTGTGTCGTCAGTCGGGGGGTCTCTGTGACTTGTAGTGTGTCGTCAGTCGGGGGGTCTCTGTGACTTGTAGTGTGTCGTCAGTCGGGGGTCTTTGTGACTTGTAGTGCGTCGTCAGTCGGGGGTCTCTGTGACTTGTAGTGTGTCGTCAGTCGGGGGGTCTCTGTGACTTGTAGTGTGTCGTCAGTCGTGGGGTCTCTGTGACTTGTAGTGTGTCGTCAGTCGGGGGTCTCGGTGACTTGTAGTGTGTCGTCAGTCGGGGGTCTCTGTGACTTGTAGTGTGTCGTCAGTCGGGGGGTCTCTGTGACTTGTAGTGTGTCGTCAGTCGGGGGTCTCTGTGACTTGTAGTGTGTCGTCAGTCGGGGTTCTCTGTGACCTGTAGTGTGTCGTCAGTCGGGGGTCATTGTGACCTGTAGTGTGTCGTCAGTCGGGGGGTCTCTGTGACTTGTAGTGCGTCGTCAGTCGGGGGGTCTCTGTGACTTGTAGTGCGTCGTCAGTCGGGGGGTCTCTGTGACTTGTAGTGCGTCGTCAGTCGGGGGGTCTCTGTGACTTGTAGTGCGTCGTCAGTCGGGGGGTCTCTGTGACTTGTAGTGTCGTCAGTCGGGGGATCTCTGTGACTTGTAGTGCGTCGTCAGTCGGGGGGTCTCTGTGACTTGTAGTGTGTCGTCAGTCGGGGGGTCTCTGTGACTTGTAGTGTGTCGTCAGTCGGGGGGTTTTTGTGACTTGTAGTGTGTCGTCAGTCGGGGGGTCTCTGTGACTTGTAGTGTGTCGTCAGTCGGGGGTCTCTGTGACTTGTAGTGTGTCGTCAGTCGGGGGACTCTGTGACTTGTAGTGTGTCGTCAGTCGGGGGACTCTGTGACTTGTAGTGTGTCGTCAGTCGGGGGGTCTCTGTGACTTGTAATGTGTCGTCAGTCGGGGGTCTCTGTGACTTGTAGTGTGTCGTCAGTCGGGGGTCTCTGTGACTTGTAGTGCGTCGTCAGTCGGGGGTCTCTGTGACTTGTAGTGTGTAGTCAGTCGGGGGGTCTCTGTGACTTGTAGTGTGTCGTCAGTCGGGGGGTCTCTGTGACTTGTAGTGTGTCGTCAGTCGGGGGGTCTCGGTGACTTGTAATGTGTCGTCAGTCGGAGGGTCTCTGTGACTTGTAGTGTGTCGTCAGTCGGGGGTCTCTGTGACTTGTAATGTGTCGTCAGTCGGGGGGTCTCTGTGACTTGTAGTGTGTCGTCAGTCGGGGGTCTCTGTGACTTGTAGTGTGTCGTCAGTCGGGGGTCTCTGTGACTTGTAGTGTGTAGTCAGTCGGCAGGGGTCTCTGTGACTTGTAGTGTGTCGTCAGTCGGGGGTCTCTGTGACTTGTAATGTGTCGTCAGTCGGGGGTCTCTGTGACTTGTAGTGTGTCGTCAGTCGGGGGGTCTCTGTGACTTGTAGTGTGTCGTCAGTCGGGGGTCTCGGTGACTTGTAGTGTGTCGTCAGTCGGGCGGTCTCTGTGTCTTGTAGTGTGTCGTCAGTCGGGGGTCTCTGTGACTTGTAGTGTGTCGTCAGTCGGGAGGTCTCTGTGACTTGTAATGTGTCGTCAGTCGGGGGGTCTCTGTGACTTGTAGTGTGTCGTCAGTCGGGGGGTCTCTGTGACTTGTAGTGTGTCGTCAGTCGGGGGGTCTCTGTGACTTGTAGTGTGTCGTCAGTCGGGGGGTCTCTGTGACTTGTAGTGTGTCGTCAGTCGGTGGTCTCTGTGACTTGTAGTGTGTCGTCAGTCGGGGGGTCTCTGTGACTTGTAGTGTGTCGTCGGTCGGGGGTTCTCTGTGACTTGTAGTGTGTCGTCGGTCGGGGGTCTCTGTGACTTGTAGTGTGTCGTCAGTCGGGGGGTCTCTGTGACTTGTAGTGTGTCGTCAGTCGGGGGGTCTCTGTGACTTGTAGTGTGTCGTCAGTCGGGGGGTCTCTGTGACTTGTAGTGTGTCGTCAGTCGGGGGTCTCGGTGACTTGTAGTGTGTCGTCAGTCGGGGGTCTCTGTGACTTGTAGTGTGTCGTCAGTCGGGGGGTCTCTGTGACTTGTAGTGTGTCGTCAGTCTGGGGTCTCTGTGACTTGTAGTGTGTCGTCAGTCGGGGGGTCTCTGTGACTTGTAGTGTGTCGTCAGTCGGGGGGTCTCTGTGACTTGTAGTGTGTCGTCAGTCGGGGGGTCTCGGTGACTTGTAGTGTGTCGTCAGTCGGGGGGTCTCTGTGACTTGTAGTGTGTCGTCAGTCAGGGGTCTCTGTGACTTGTAGTGTGTCGTCAGTCGGGGGGTCTCTGTGACTTGTAGTGTGTCGTCAGTCGGGGGTCTCTGTGACTTGTAGTGTGTCGTCAGTCGGGGGGGGTCCCTGTGACTTGTAGTGTGTTGTCAGTCGGGAGTCTCTGTGACTTGTAGTGTGTCGTCAGTCGGGGGGTCTCTGTGACTTGTAGTGCGTCGTCAGTCGGGGGTCTCGGTGACTTGTAGTGTGTCGTCAGTCGGGGGGTCTCTGTGACTTGTAGTGTGTCGTCAGTCGGGGGTCTCTGTGACTTGTAGTGTGTCGTCAGTCGGGGGGTCTCTGTGACTTGTAGTGTGTCGTCAGTCGGGGGTCTCTGTGACTTGTAGTGTGTCGTCAGTCGGGGGGGGTCCCTGTGACTTGTAGTGTGTTGTCAGTCGGGAGTCTCTGTGACTTGTAGTGTGTCGTCAGTCGGGGGGTCTCTGTGACTTGTAGTGCGTCGTCAGTCGGGGGTCTCTGTGACTTGTAGTGTGTCGTCAGTCGGGGGGGTCTCTGTGACTTGTAGTGTGTCGTCAGTCGGGGGGTCTCTGTGACTTGTAGTGTGTCGTCAGTCGGGGGTCTCTGTGACTTGTAGTGTGTCGTCAGTCGGGGGGTCTCTGTGACTTGTAGTGTGTCGTCAGTCGGGGGTCTCTGTGACTTGTAGTGTGTCGTCAGTCGGGGGGTCTCTGTGACTTGTAGTGTGTCGTCAGTCGGGGGTCTCTGTGACTTGTAGTGTGTCGTCAGTCGGGGGGTCTCTGTGACTTGTAGTGTGTCGTCAGTCGGGGGGTCTCTGTGACTTGTAGTGTGTCGTCAGTCGGGGGTCTTTGTGACTTGTAGTGCGTCGTCAGTCGGGGGTCTCTGTGACTTGTAGTGTGTCGTCAGTCGGGGGGTCTCTGTGACTTGTAGTGTGTCGTCAGTCGTGGGGTCTCTGTGACTTGTAGTGTGTCGTCAGTCGGGGGTCTCGGTGACTTGTAGTGTGTCGTCAGTCGGGGGTCTCTGTGACTTGTAGTGTGTCGTCAGTCGGGGGGTCTCTGTGACTTGTAGTGTGTCGTCAGTCGGGGGTCTCTGTGACTTGTAGTGTGTCGTCAGTCGGGGTTCTCTGTGACCTGTAGTGTGTCGTCAGTCGGGGGTCATTGTGACCTGTAGTGTGTCGTCAGTCGGGGGGTCTCTGTGACTTGTAGTGCGTCGTCAGTCGGGGGGGTCTCTGTGACTTGTAGTGCGTCGTCAGTCGGGGGGTCTCTGTGACTTGTAGTGCGTCGTCAGTCGGGGGGTCTCTGTGACTTGTAGTGCGTCGTCAGTCGGGGGGTCTCTGTGACTTGTAGTGTCGTCAGTCGGGGGATCTCTGTGACTTGTAGTGCGTCGTCAGTCGGGGGGTCTCTGTGACTTGTAGTGTGTCGTCAGTCGGGGGGTCTCTGTGACTTGTAGTGTGTCGTCAGTCGGGGGGTCTCTGTGACTTATAGTGTGTCGTCAGTCGGGGGGTCTCTGTGACTTGTAGTGTGTCGTCAGTCGGGGGTCTCTGTGACTTGTAGTGTGTCGTCAGTCGGGGGACTCTGTGACTTGTAGTGTGTCGTCAGTCGGGGGACTCTGTGACTTGTAGTGTGTCGTCAGTCGGGGGGTCTCTGTGACTTGTAATGTGTCGTCAGTCGGGGGGTCTCTGTGACTTGTAGTGTGTCGTCAGTCGGGGGTCTCTGTGACTTGTAGTGCGTCGTCAGTCGGGGGTCTCTGTGACTTGTAGTGTGTAGTCAGTCGGGGGGTCTCTGTGACTTGTAGTGTGTCGTCAGTCGGGGGGTCTCTGTGACTTGTAGTGTGTCGTCAGTCGGGGGGTCTCGGTGACTTGTAATGTGTCGTCAGTCGGAGGGTCTCTGTGACTTGTAGTGTGTCGTCAGTCGGGGGTCTCTGTGACTTGTAATGTGTCGTCAGTCGGGGGGTCTCTGTGACTTGTAGTGTGTCGTCAGTCGGGGGTCTCTGTGACTTGTAGTGTGTCGTCAGTCGGGGGTCTCTGTGACTTGTAGTGTGTAGTCAGTCGGCAGGGGTCTCTGTGACTTGTAGTGTGTCGTCAGTCGGGGGTCTCTGTGACTTGTAATGTGTCGTCAGTCGGGAGTCTCTGTGACTTGTAGTGTGTCGTCAGTCGGGGGGTCTCTGTGACTTGTAGTGCGTCGTCAGTCGGGGGTCTCTGTGACTTGTAGTGTGTCGTCAGTCGGGGGGGTCTCTGTGACTTGTAGTGTGTCGTCAGTCGGGGGGTCTCTGTGACTTGTAGTGTGTCGTCAGTCGGGGGTCTCTGTGACTTGTAGTGTGTCGTCAGTCGGGGGGTCTCTGTGACTTGTAGTGTGTCGTCAGTCGGGGGTCTCTGTGACTTGTAGTGTGTAGTCAGTCGGGGGGTCTCTGTGACTTGTAGTGTGTCGTCAGTCGGGGGGTCTCTGTGACTTGTAGTGTGTCGTCAGTCGGGGGGTCTCGGTGACTTGTAATGTGTCGTCAGTCGGAGGGTCTCTGTGACTTGTAGTGTGTCGTCAGTCGGGGGTCTCTGTGACTTGTAATGTGTCGTCAGTCGGGGGGTCTCTGTGACTTGTAGTGTGTCGTCAGTCGGGGGTCTCTGTGACTTGTAGTGTGTCGTCAGTCGGGGGTCTCTGTGACTTGTAGTGTGTAGTCAGTCGGCAGGGGTCTCTGTGACTTGTAGTGTGTCGTCAGTCGGGGGTCTCTGTGACTTGTAATGTGTCGTCAGTCGGGGGTCTCTGTGACTTGTAGTGTGTCGTCAGTCGGGGGGTCTCTGTGACTTGTAGTGTGTCGTCAGTCGGGGGTCTCGGTGACTTGTAGTGTGTCGTCAGTCGGGCGGTCTCTGTGTCTTGTAGTGTGTCGTCAGTCGGGGGTCTCTGTGACTTGTAGTGTGTCGTCAGTCGGGAGGTCTCTGTGACTTGTAATGTGTCGTCAGTCGGGGGGTCTCTGTGACTTGTAGTGTGTCGTCAGTCGGGGGGTCTCTGTGACTTGTAGTGTGTCGTCAGTCGGGGGGTCTCTGTGACTTGTAGTGTGTCGTCAGTCGGGGGGTCTCTGTGACTTGTAGTGTGTCGTCAGTCGGTGGTCTCTGTGACTTGTAGTGTGTCGTCAGTCGGGGGGTCTCTGTGACTTGTAGTGTGTCGTCGGTCGGGGGTTCTCTGTGACTTGTAGTGTGTCGTCGGTCGGGGGTCTCTGTGACTTGTAGTGTGTCGTCAGTCGGGGGGTCTCTGTGACTTGTAGTGTGTCGTCAGTCGGGGGGTCTCTGTGACTTGTAGTGTGTCGTCAGTCGGGGGGTCTCTGTGACTTGTAGTGTGTCGTCAGTCGGGGGTCTCGGTGACTTGTAGTGTGTCGTCAGTCGGGGGTCTCTGTGACTTGTAGTGTGTCGTCAGTCGGGGGGTCTCTGTGACTTGTAGTGTGTCGTCAGTCTGGGGTCTCTGTGACTTGTAGTGTGTCGTCGGTCGGGGGTCTCTGTGACTTGTAGTGTGTCGTCAGTCGGGGGGTCTCTGTGACTTGTAGTGTGTCGTCAGTCGGGGGGTCTCTGTGACTTGTAGTGTGTCGTCAGTCGGGGGGTCTCGGTGACTTGTAGTGTGTCGTCAGTCGGGGGGTCTCTGTGACTTGTAGTGTGTCGTCAGTCAGGGGTCTCTGTGACTTGTAGTGTGTCGTCAGTCGAGGGTCTCGGTGACTTGTAGTGTGTCGTCAGTCGGGGGGTCTCGGTGACTTGTAGTGTGTCGTCAGTCGGGGGTCCCTGTGACTTGTAGTGTGTCGTCAGTCGGGGGTCTCTGTGACTTGTAGTGTGTCGTCAGTCGGGGGGTCTCTGTGACTTGTAGTGTGTCGTCAGTCGGGGGGTCTCTGTGACTTGTAGTGTGTCGTCAGTCGGGGGGTCTCGGTGACTTGTAGTGTGTCGTCAGTCGGGGGTCTCGGTGACTTGTAGTGTGTCGTCAGTCGGGGGGTCTCTGTGACTTGTAGTGTGTCGTCAGTCGGGGGGTCTCTGTGACTTGTAGTGTTTCGTCAGTCGGGGGGTCTCTGTGACTTGTAGTGTGTCGTCGGTCTCTGTTACTTGTAGTGTGTCGTCAGTCGGGGGGTCTCTGTGACTTGTAGTGTGTCGTCAGTCGGGGGTCTCTGTGACTTGTAGTGTGTCGTCAGTCGGGGGTCTCTGTGACTTGTAGTGTGTTGTCAGTCGGGGGTCTCTGTGACTTGTAGTGCGTCGTCAGTCAGGGGGGTCTCTGTGACTTGTAATGTGTCGTCAGTCGGGGGTCTCTGTGACTTGTAGTGTGTCGTCAGTCGGGGGTCTCTGTGACTTGTAGTGTGTCGTCAGTCGGGAGGTCTCTGTGACTTGTAGTGTGTCGTCAGTCGGGGGTCTCTGTGACTTGCAGTGTGTCGTCAGTCGGGGGTCTCTGTGACTTGTAGTGTGTCGTCAGTCGGGGGGTCTCTGTGACTTGTAGTGCGTCGTCAGTCGGGGGTCTCTGTGACTTGTAGTGTGTCGTCAGGGGGGGGGGGGATGGTCTCTGTGACCTGTAGTGCGTCGTCAGTCGGGGGTCATTGTGAACTGTAGTGTGTCAACAGTCGGGGGGTCTCTGTGACTTGTAGTGCGTCGTCAGTCGGGGGGTCTCTGTGACTTGTAGTGCGTCGTCAGTCGGGGGGTCTCTGTGACTTGTAGTGCGTCGTCAGTCGGGGGGTCTCTGTGACTTGTAGTGTCGTCAGTCGGGGGGTCTCTGTGACATGTAGTGCGTCGTCAGTCGGGGGGTCTCTGTGACTTGTAGTGTGTCGTCAGTCGGGGGGTCTCTGTGACTTGTAGTGTGTCGTCAGTCGGGGGTCTCTGTGACTTGTAGTGCGTCGTCAGTCGGGGGTCTCTGTGATTTGTAGTGCGTCGTCAGTCGGGGGTCTCTGTGACTTGTAGTGTGTCGTCAGTCGGGGGTCTCTGTGACTTGTAGTGTGTCGTCAGTCGGGGGTCTCTGTGACTTGTAGTGTGTAATCAGTCTGGGGGTCTCTGTGACTTGTAGTGTGTCGTCATTCGGGGGGTCTCTGTGACTTGTAGTGTGTCGTCAGTCGGGGGGTCTCTGTGACTTGTAGTGTGTCGTCAGTCGGGGGGTCTCTGTGACTTGTAGTGTGTCGTCAGTCGGGGGGTCTCGGTGACTTGTAATGTGTCGTCAGTCGGAGGGTCTCTGTGACTTGTAGTGTGTCGTCAGTCGGGGGTCTCTGTGACTTGTAGTGTGTAGTCAGTCGGCAGGGGTCTCTGTGACTTGTAGTGTGTCGTCAGTCGGGGGTCTCTGTGACTTGTAATGTGTCGTCAGTCGGGGGTCTCGGTGACTTGTAGTGTGTCGTCAGTCGGGGGGTCTCTGTGACTTGTAGTGTGTCGTCAGTCGGGGGGTCTCTGTGACTTGTAGTGTGTCGTCAGTCGGGGGGTCTCTGTGACTTGTAGTGTGTCGTCAGTCGGGGGGTCTCTGTGACTTGTAATGTGTCGTCAGTCGGGGGTCTCGGTGACTTGTAGTGTGTCGTCAGTCGGGGGGTCTCTGTGACTTGTAGTGTGTCGTCAGTCGGGGGGTCTCTGTGACTTGTAATGTGTCGTCAGTCGGGGGTCTCGGTGACTTGTAGTGTGTCGTCAGTCGGGGGGTCTCTGTGACTTGTAGTGTGTCGTCAGTCGGGGGGTCTCTGTGACTTGTAGTGTGTCGTCAGTCGGGGGTCTCTGTGACTTGTAGTGTGTCGTCAGTCGGGGGTCTCGGTGACTTGTAGTGTGTCGTCAGTCGGGGGGTCTCTGTGACTTGTAGTGTGTCGTCAGTCGGGGGGTCTCTGTGACTTGTAGTGTGTCGTCAGTCGGGGGGTCTCTGTGACTTGTAGTGTGTCGTCAGTCTGGGGGTCTCTGTGACTTGTAGTGTGTCGTCGGTCGGGGGTTCTCTGTGACTTGTAGTGTGTCGTCAGTCGGGGGTCTCTGTGACTTGTAGTGTGTCGTCAGTCGGGGGGTCTCGGTGACTTGTAGTGTGTCGTCAGTCGGGGGTCTCTGACTTGTAGTGTGTCGTCAGTCAGGGGTCTCTGTGACTTGTAGTGTGTCGTCAGTCGGTGGTCTCTGTGACTTGTAGTGCGTCAGTCGGTGGTCTCTGTGACTTGTAGTGCGTCAGTCGGGGGTCTCTGTGACTTGTAGTGTGTCGTCAGTCGGTGGTCTCTGTGACTTGTAGTGCGTCAGTCGGTGGTCTCTGTGACTTGTAGTGCGTCAGTCGGGGGTCTCTGTGACTTGTAGTGTGTCGTCAGTCGGGGGTCTCTGTGACTTGTAGTGTGTCGTCAGTCGGTGGTCTCTGTGACTTGTAGTGCGTCAGTCGGGGGTCTCTGTGACTTGCAGTGTGTCGTCAGTCGGGGGGTCTCTCTGACTTGTAGTGTGTCGTCAGTCGGGGGGTCTCTGTGACTTGTAGTGTGTCGTCAGTCGGGGGTCTCTGTGACTTGTAGTGTGTCGTCAGTCGGGGGTCTCGGTGACTTGTAGTGTGTCGTCAGTCGGGGGGTCTCTGTGACTTGTAGTGTGTCGTCAGTCGGGGGGTCTCTGTGACTTGTAGTGTGTCGTCAGTCGGGGGGTCTCTGTGACTTGTAGTGTGTCGTCAGTCTGGGGGTCACTGTGACTTGTAGTGTGTCGTCGGTCGGGGGTTCTCTGTGACTTGTAGTGTGTCGTCGGTCGGGGGTCTCTGTGACTTGTAGTGTGTCGTCAGTCTGGGGGTCTCTGTGACTTGTAGTGTGTCGTCGGTCGGGGGTTCTCTGTGACTTGTAGTGTGTCGTCAGTCGGGGGTCTCTGTGACTTGTAGTGTGTCGTCAGTCGGGGGGTCTCGGTGACTTGTAGTGTGTCGTCAGTCGGGGGTCTCTGACTTGTAGTGTGTCGTCAGTCAGGGGTCTCTGTGACTTGTAGTGTGTCGTCAGTCGGTGGTCTCTGTGACTTGTAGTGCGTCAGTCGGTGGTCTCTGTGACTTGTAGTGCGTCAGTCGGGGGTCTCTGTGACTTGTAGTGTGTCGTCAGTCGGTGGTCTCTGTGACTTGTAGTGCGTTAGTCGGTGGTCTCTGTGACTTGTAGTGCGTCAGTCGGGGGTCTCTGTGACTTGTAGTGTGTCGTCAGTCGGGGGTCTCTGTGACTTGTAGTGTGTCGTCAGTCGGTGGTCTCTGTGACTTGTAGTGCGTCAGTCGGGGGTCTCTGTGACTTGCAGTGTGTCGTCAGTCGGGGGGTCTCTCTGACTTGTAGTGTGTCATCAGTCGGGCGCTCTCGGTGACTTGTAGTGTGTCGTCAGTCGGGAGATCTCGGTGACTTGTAGTGTGTCGTCAGTCGGGGGTCTCGGTGACTTGTAGTGTGTCGTCAGTCGGGGGTGATTGTGACCTGTAGTGTGTCGTCAGTCGGAGGGTCTCTGTGACTTGTAGTGTGTCGTCAGTCGGGGGTCTCTGTGACTTGTAGTGTGTCGTCAGTCGGGGGTCTCTGTGACTTGTAATGTGTCGTCAGTCGGGGGTCTCTGTGACTTGTAGTGCGACGTCAGTCGGGGGGTCTCTGTGACTTGTAGTGCGTCGTCAGTCGGGGGTCTCTGTGACTTGTAGTGTGTCGTCAGTCGGGGGGGGATGGTCTCTGTGACCTGTAGTGTGTCGTCAGTCGGGGGTCATTGTGACCTGTAGTGTGTCGTCAGTCGGGGGTGTCGGTGACTTGTAGTGTGTCGTCAGTCGGGGGTCTCGGTGACTTGTAATGTGTCGTCAGTCGGGGGTCTCTGTGACTTGTAGTGTGTCATCAGTCGGGGGGTCTCGGTGACTTGTAGTGTGTCGTCAGTCGGGGGTCTCTGACTTGTAGTGTGTCGTCAGTCGGGGGTCTCTGTGACTTGTAGTGTGTCGTCAGTCGGTGGTCTCTGTGACTTGTAGTGCGTCAGTCGGTGGTCTCTGTGACTTGTAGTGCGTCAGTCGGGGGTCTCTGTGACTTGTAGTGTGTCGTCAGTCGGGGGTCTCTGTGACTTGTAGTGTGGCTTCAGTCGGGGGGGTCTCTGTGACTTGTAGTGTGTCGTTAGTCGGGGGTCTCTGTGACTTGTAGTGTGTCGTCAGTCGGGGGGTCTCTCTGACTTGTAGTGTGTCATCAGTCGGGCGCTCTCGGTGACTTGTAGTGTGTCGTCAGTCGGGAGGTCTCGGTGACTTGTAGTGTGTCGTCAGTCGGGGGTGATTGTGACCTGTAGTGTGTCGTCAGTCGGAGGGTCTCTGTGACTTGTAGTGTGTCGTCAGTCGGGGGTCTCTGTGACTTGTAGTGTGTCGTCAGTCGGGGGTCTCTGTGACTTGTAATGTGTCGTCAGTCGGGGGTCTCTGTGACTTGTAGTGCGTCGTCAGTCGGGGGGTCTCTGTGACTTGTAGTGCGTCGTCAGTCGGGGGTCTCTGTGACTTGTAGTGTGTCGTCAGTCGGGGGTCTCTGTGACTTGTAATGTGTCGTCAGTCGGGGGTCTCTGTGACTTGTAGTGCGTCGTCAGTCGGGGGGTCTCTGTGACTTGTAGTGCGTCGTCAGTCGGGGGTCTCTGTGACTTGTAGTGTGTCGTCAGTCGGGGGGGGATGGTCTCTGTGACCTGTAGTGTGTCGTCAGTCGGGGGTCATTGTGACCTGTAGTGTGTCGTCAGTCGGGGGTCTCGGTGACTTGTAGTGTGTCGTCAGTCGGGGGTCTCGGTGACTTGTAATGTGTCGTCAGTCGGGGGTCTCTGTGACTTGTAGTGTGTCGTCAGTCGGGGGGTCTCTGTGACTTGTAGTGCGTCGTCAGTCGGGGGGTCTCTGTGACTTGTAGTGCGTCGTCAGTCGGGGGGTCTCTGTGACTTGTAGTGCGTCGTCAGTCGGGGGGTTTCTGTGACCTGTAGTGCGTCGTCAGTCGGGGGTCTCTGTTACTTGTAGTGCGTCGTCAGTCGGGGGGTTTCTGTGACCTGTAGTGCGTCGTCAGTCGGGGGTCTCTGTGACTTGTAGTGTGTCGTCAGTCGGTGGTCTCGGTGACTTGTAGTGTGTCGTCAGTCGGGGGTCTCTGTGACTTGTAGTGCGTCGTCAGTCGGGGGGTTTCTGTGACCTATAGTGCGTCGTCAGTCGGGGATCTCTGTGACTTGTAGTGTGTCGTCAGTCGGGGGTCTCTGTGACTTGTAGTGCGTCGTCAGTCGGGGGTCTCTGTGACTTGTAGTGTGTCGTCAGTCGGGGGTCTCTGTGACTTGTAGTGTGTCGTCAGTCGGGTGGTCTCTATGACTTGTAGTGCGTCGTCAGTCGGGGGTCTCTGTGACTTGTAGTGTGTCGTCAGTCGGGGGTCTCTGTGACTTGTAGTGTGTCGTCAGTCGGGGGTCTCTGTGACTTGTAATGTGTCGTCAGTCGGGGCGTCTCTGTGACTTGTAATGTGTCGTCAGTCGGGGGGTCTCTGTGACTTGTAGTGTGTCGTCAGTCGGGGGTCTCTGTGACTTGTAGTGTGTCGTCAGTCGGGGGGTCTCGGTGACTTGTAGTGTGTCGTCAGTCGGGGGGTCTCTGTGACTTGTAGTGTGTCGTCATTCGGGGGTCTCTGTGACTTGTAGTGTGACGTCAGTCGGGGGTCTCTGTGACTTGTAGTGCGTCGTCAGTCGGGGGGTCTCTGTGACTTGTAGTGCGTCGTCAGTCGGGGGGTCTCGGTGACTTGTAGTGTGTCGTCAGTCGGGGGGTCTCTGTGACTTGTTGTGTGTCGTCAGTCGAGGGTCATTGTGACCTGTAGTGTGTCGTCAGTCGGGGGTCTCGGTGACTTGTAGTGCGTCGTCAGTCGGGGGGTTTCTGTGACCTGTAGTGCGTCGTCAGTCAGGGATCTCTGTGACTTGTAGTGTGTCGTCAGTCGGGGGTCTCTGTGACTTGTAGTGCGTCGTCAGTCGGGGGTCTCTGTGACTTGTAGTGTGTCGTCAGTCGGGGGTCTCTGTGACTTGTAGTGTGTCGTCAGTCGGGGGGTCTCTGTGACTTGTAGTGCGTCGTCAGTCGGGGGTCTCTGTGACTTGTAGTGTGTCGTCAGTCGGGCGTCTCTGTGACTTGTAGTGTGTCGTCAGTCGGGGGTCTCTGTGACTTGTAATGTGTCGTCAGTCGGGGGGTCTCTGTGACTTGTAATGTGTCGTCAGTCGGGGGGTCTCTGTGACTTGTAGTGTGTCGTCAGTCGGGGGGTCTCGGTGACTTGTAGTGTGTCGTCAGTCGGGGGGTCTCTGTGACTTGTAGTGTGTCGTCATTCGGGGGTCTCTGTGACTTGTAGTGTGACGTCAGTCGGGGGTCTCTGTGACTTGTAGTGCGTCGTCAGTCGGGGGGTCTCTGTGACTTGTAGTGCGTCGTCAGTCGGGGGGTCTCGGTGACTTGTAGTGTGTCGTCAGTCGGGGGGTCTCTGTGACTTGTTGTGTGTCGTCAGTCGAGGGTCATTGTGACCTGTAGTGTGTCGTCAGTCGGGGGTCTCGGTGACTTGTAGTGCGTCGTCAGTCGGGGGTCTCTGTGACTTGTAGTGTGTCGTCAGTCGGGGGGTGTCTGTGACTTGTAGTGTGTCGTCAGTCGGGGGTCTCTGTGACTTGTAGTGTGTCGTCAGTCGGAGGGTCTCTGTGACTTGTAGTGTGTCATTAGTTGGGGGGGTCTCTGTGACTTGTAATGTGTCGTCAGTCGGGGGTCTCTGTGACTTGTAGTGTGTCGTCAGTCGGAGGGTCTCTGTGACTTGTAGTGTGTCATTAGTTGGGGGGGTTTCTGTGACTTGTAGTGTGTCGTTAGTCGGGGGTCTCTGTGACTTGTAGTGTGTCGTCAGTCGGGGGGTCTCTGTGACTTGTAGTGTGTCGTCGGTCGGGGGACTCTGTGACTTGTAGTGTGTCGTCGGTCGGGGGACTCTGTGACTTGTAGTGTGTCGTCAGTCGGGGGGTCTCTGTGACTTGTAGTGTGTCGTCGGTCGGGGGACTCTGTGACTTGTAGTGTGTCGTCGGTCGGGGGTTCTCTGTGACTTGTAGTGCGTCGTCAGTCGGGGGGTTTCTGTGACTTGTAGTGTGTCGTCAGTCGGGGGTCTCTGTGACTTGTAGTGTGTCGTCAGTCGGGGGTCTCTGTGACTTGTAGTGTGTCGTCAGTCGGGGGTCTCTGTGACTTGTAGTGTGTCGTCAGTCGGGGTCTCTGTGACTTGTAGTGTGTCGTCAGTCGGGGGGTCCCTGTGACTTGTAGTGCGTCGTCAGTCGGGGGGTCTCTGTGACTTGTAGTGTGTCGTCAGTCGGGGATCTCTGTGACTTGTAGTGTGTCGTCAGTCGGGGGGTCTCTGTGACTTGTAGTGTGTCGTCAGTCGGGGGGTCTCTGTGACTTGTAGTGTGTCGTCAGTCGGGGGGTCTCTGTGACTTGTAGTGTGTCGTCAGTCGGGGGTCTCTGTGACTTGTAGTGCGTCGTCAGTCGGGGGGTCTCTGTGACTTGTAGTGCGTCGTCAGTCGGGGGATCTCTGTGACTTGTAGTGTGTCGTCAGTCGGGGGGTCTCTGTGACTTGTAGTGTGTCGTCAGTCGGGGGTCTCTGTGACTTGTAGTGTGTCGTCAGTCTGGGGTCTCTGTGACTTGTAGTGTGTCGTCAGTCGGGGGGTCTCTGTGACTTGTAGTGTGGCTTCAGTCGGGGGGGTCTCTGTGACTTGTAGTGTGTCGTTAGTCGGGGGTCTCTGTGACTTGTAGTGTGTCGTCAGTCGGGGGGTCTCTGTGACTTGTAGTGTGTCGTCGGTCGGGGGACTCTGTGACTTGTAGTGTGTCGTCGGTCGGGGGACTCTGTGACTTGTAGTGTGTCGTCAGTCGGGGGGTCTCTGTGACTTGTAGTGTGTCGTCGGTCGGGGGACTCTGTGACTTGTAGTGTGTCGTCGGTCGGGGGTTCTCTGTGACTTGTAGTGTGGCTTCAGTCGGGGGGTCTCTGTGACTTGTAGTGTGTCATCAGTCGGGGGGTCTCTGTGACTTGTAGTGTGTCGTCAGTCGGGGGACTCTGACTTGTAGTGTGTCGTCAGTCGGGGGTCTCTGTGACTTGTAGTGTGTCGTCAGTCGAGGGTCTCTGTGACTTGTAGTGTGTCGTCAGTCGGGCGCTCTCGGTGACTTGTAGTGTGTCGTCAGTGGGGGGGTCTTTGTCACTTGTAGTGTGTCGTTAGTCGAAGGGGGGTCGCTCTCGGTGACTTGTAGTGTGTCGTCAGTCGGGGGGTCTCGATGACTTGTAGTGTGTCGTCAGTCGGGGGGTCTCGATGACTTGTAGTGTGTCGTCAGTCGGGGGGTCTCTGTGACTTGTAGTGTGTCGTCAGTCGGGGGTCTCTGTGACTTGTAGTGTGTCGTCAGTCGGGGGGTCTCTGTGACTTGTAGTGTGTCGTCAGTCGGGGATCTCGGTGCTTGTAGTGTGTCGTCAGTCAGGGGGTCTCTGTGACTTGTAGTGTGTCGTCAGTCGGGGGGTCTCGGTGACTTGTAGTGTGTCGTCAGTCGGGGGTCTCTGTGACTTGTAGTGTGTCGTCAGTCGGGGGGTCTCGGTGACTTGTAGTGTGTCGTCAGTCGGGGGGTCTCGGTGACTTGTAGTGTGTCGTCAGTCAGGGGGTCTCGGTGACTTGTAGTGTGTCGTCAGTCGGGGGGTCTCGGTGACTTGTAGTGTGTCGTCAGTCCGGGGTCTCTGTGACTTGTAATGTGTCGTCAGTCGGGGGTCTCGGTGACTTGTAGTGAGTCGTCAGTCGGGGGGTCTCGGTGACTTGTAGTGTGTCGTCAGTCGGGGGGGTCCTTGTGACTTGTAGTGTGTCGTCAGTCGGGGGGGTCCTTGTGACTTGTAGTGTGTCGTCAGTCGGGGGTCTCTGTGACTTGTAGTGTGTCATTAGTCGGGGGATCTCGGTGACTTGTAGTGTGTCGTCAGTCGGGCGCTCTCGGTGACTTGTAGTGTGTCGTCAGTCGGGCGCTCTCGGTGACTTGTAGTGTGTCGTCAGTCGGGGGGTCTCTGTGACTTGTAGTGTGGCTTCCGTCGGGGGTCTCTGTGACTTGTAGTGTGTCGTCAGTCGGGGGGTCTCTGTGACTTGTAGTGTGGCTTCAGTCGGGGGGTCTCTGTGACTTGTAGTGTGTCGTCAGTCGGGGGGTCTCTGTGACTTGTAGTGTGTCGTCAGTCGGGGGTCTCTGTGGCTTGTAGTGTGTCGTCAGTCGGGGGGTCTCTGTGACTTGTAGTGTGTCGTCAGTCGGGGATCTCGGTGCTTGTAGTGTGTCGTCAGTCAGGGGGTCTCTGTGACTTGTAGTGTGTCGTCAGTCGGGGGGTCTCGGTGACTTGTAGTGTGTCGTCAGTCGGGGGTCTCTGTGACTTGTAGTGTGTCGTCAGTCGGGGGGTCTCGGTGACTTGTAGTGTGTCGTCAGTCGGGGGGTCTCGGTGACTTGTAGTGTGTCGGCAGTCAGGGGGTCTCTGTGACTTGTAGTGTGTCGTCAGTCGGGGGGTCTCGGTGACTTGTAGTGTGTCGTCAGTCGGGGGTCTCTGTGACTTGTAGTGTGTCGTCAGTCGGGGGGTCTCTGTGACTTGTAGTGTGTCGTCAGTCGGGGGTCTCTGTGACTTGTAGTGTGTCGTCAGTCGGGGGGTCTCTGTGACTTGTAGTGTGTCGTCAGTCGGGGATCTCGGTGCTTGTAGTGTGTCGTCAGTCAGGGGGTCTCTGTGACTTGTAGTGTGTCGTCAGTCGGGGGGTCTCGGTGACTTGTAGTGTGTCGTCAGTCGGGGGTCTCTGTGACTTGTAGTGTGTCGTCAATCGGGGGGTCTCGGTGACTTGTAGTGTGTCGTCAGTCGGGGGGTCTCGGTGACTTGTAGTGTGTCGGCAGTCAGGGGGTCTCTGTGACTTGTAGTGTGTCGTCAGTCGGGGGGTCTCGGTGACTTGTAGTGTGTCGTCAGTCGGGGGTCTCTGTGACTTGTAATGTGTCGTCAGTCGGGGGTCTCGGTGACTTGTAGTGTGTCGTCAGTCGGGGGGTCTCGGTGACTTGTAGTGTGTCGTCAGTCGGGGGGGTCCTTGTGACTTCTAGTGTGTCGTCAGTCGGGGGGGTCCTTGTGACTTGTAGTGTGTCGTCAGTCGGGGGTCTCTGTGACTTGTAGTGTGTCATCAGTCGGGGGGTCTCGGTGACTTGTAGTGTGTCGTCAGTCGTGGGTCTCGGTGACTTGTAGTGTGTCGTCAGTCGGGTGGGATGGTCTCTGTGACTTTTATGTGTTTTTGGGCAGTAACAAGGCAGTGAGGGACAGCTCTTGGAGAAACTTGGTGATCAGATGCTCCTTGCGGCGTCAGGCGGTTGAACACGGCGTCTGTCTCTGCTAGATTATTGTAAATAACAGCCCGCATAGAATGTCATCTCCGTTGGCTGCCCGCTTATCCACGTAATTGTTGTTATTGAGCAACACAGAAGTAACAGGACAGCAGTCACACATCAAGCTGAGACGGACAAGAATACATGACTGCTCACCCTGGACACCAGACAGACACTGACAGGTGCTGGGTATATATATGAGCAAAGACCCGGGGGATTGGCTAGCAGGAGATCACCATACCCAGCCAGCACAATCATGGGCTTGTGCTGCTGGAAACCATAGTACTACAGGTCCCAGCAGCACAACCTAACACTCTGCTGACCGGACCTTAATGGGTCACTAACTTTTCACACACCTTGTGCTTACATGATAATCAGGGAACCCCCTTATAAGTCCCAGTCAGTGTAAAATGTCCTTCCAAATGTGACTTTATACTCCATCCTCCTCATTTTGTCCCAGGTGCCAGACGCTCAGAGCTAAGGGCTTGATTAAAAAATGACGGTCTTGTACATCAACGACCCACCAAGCATGGACAGTAACAGAAAGAACATGGCTACAGCAATATTCGAGCTCACCCTAGAGATAATCAACCTGCTAACCGGAGAGGTGAGAGCTTCACATGGGTCACTCATCTCTATTACTACAGCAGGTAAGGACCGGAGAAGAGAAAGATCCTTGTCCCCCATGTAGTGATCAGCGTCTCTCTCTATCCACAGGATTACACAGTAGTGAAGAAGACATCCGGTGACTCTGTGACTCCCATCATCCATCTCCAGGAGTCAGGAGGATGGAGCCGGACCCCGGGCCCCATCACAGACCCTCCCCCGCACCCCCTGACCAATAAGGAGAAGATCCTAGAGCTCACCAAGAAGATGACGGAGCTGCTGACCGGAGAGGTGACGCTGCGGGGAATGTGGGGGACATTATACAGTAACAGGAGGGTCTGGGTGATGACTGTATATTGTGTTGTCAGGTTCCTATAAGGTGTCAGGATGTCACCGTCTATTTCTCCATGGAGGAGTGGGAGTATATAGGAGGACACTGGGATCTGTACAAGGACGTCATGATGGAGGACCACCGGCCGCTGTCATCACCAGGTAAGAGGAAGCCTTTCTTGACTATACAGGAGAGCGGGTATGAGGGTCACCAAGATTCATACATCACCACATATATAATGTATTCAATCTTTGTGTATTTCCTACAGATGGATCCAGGAAGAGAAACCCACCAGAGAGATGTCCCAGCTGTCTGTATTCCCAGGACTTTCCAGAGGAAGACCCCAATGTCCCAAGGAACCAGCAGGTAGCTGACACTGAAGTCACAACGGTATCTGACTATGAAGTGATGGAACCAAAAGTGCATTTTACATTTTTCTTGTCTGTTTAGGGTGATAATCTGATGGATATTAAGGTTGAGGTTAAAGATGAAGCAGAAGATATAAGGGCTGAGCAACAGTGTAAGGAGAGCAGACGGACACTAAGGCTCACCGGGAGGCTCCCATCATCCCATGCAGATAATCGATCGCTGTGTGTTTCCTACAGATGGGCTCGTGGAAACCAATCCCCCGGAGAGACGTCCCCATCCTTTATGTACCCAGGACTCTCCAGAGGAAGACCCCAACGTCCCGGAGAACCAGCAGGTAGCTGAGTCTACAAATCCTCTATAGATTGATGTAATGCAGCCCTCTACTAAACATCTCCACCAGCCATGCAGCATACGCTCGCTTTCTCTAGTTGGCTGTGGTAGGTAGTGGTTACAAATGGGTTCTGGATTCATAAAAGATGGCTGAACTTCCACCTGTCTGGACATCCACTTTGCAATTGAGATTCAGTGTGGAACAAATGTAAAGTTCTGCAGTGTAAACTGTAGACTAACTGCACAATGCCAATCAGCTGCTGCCAAGGCTACCAGAATATTTGCATGTATTGAAAGAAGCATTTACTCAGTGGCTATATAAAGACAGATGCAATCCAAATAATTCAACCCCATTGCATATTAGGTTTAGGAACGTAAGTTCCTGAATCTACAAACTTTCAGCTGTCTGGTTTTTTTGCAATCAAACAACAATATAAATGACTCGACACAACTAATATAACAAGTTGTTTTCACAAATTGAACACCAAATGCCACTTTCACTGACTACTGCAGTCTCAGAGTTATCCAACCCCATGAAGAGAATCCCTCATGAGAGCGACATTTACAAATCAGGTGTTGTCTCAAGCACACCTGATGCCACCACTGAAGACTTTCGTTAGTTGTATCAGGTGTCCTTGAGATAAAACTCCTCACATACCTGGACTGGTGACTGCTTTGTTGATTGTGACATTCGGTTGCCTGTTAGACATTTGGCCAGTCAAGAGGGTCCAAAAACTTATGAAAAGAGATCATATTATTGTACAAACAGGAAAAAAGATATAAAAATGACAAATGTAGATGAAGCAATAAACACTTGGCAGCAAAGAGAGGTGCAAATCAGCTGTAAGCTTCCTTCTATTCTCCCATAAGGCAAAAAGTGACAGCTACTAGAGATGAGCGAGCCTACTCGGTAAGGCAGTTACTCGAGCGAGCATCGCTCTTCTCTAGTAAATGCTTAGTGATCCGAGCTGGGTCGTGTGGGCTGCGGGGCGGGGGGGCGGGGGGGGGAGCGGAGCAGGGGGAAGAGCGAGAGAGATCTCTCTCATTCTTCCTTTCGCAGCCCACCCGAGCCTGCTCGGTTCACTAAGCAGTTACTAGAGAAGAGCGATGCTCGCTTGAGTAACTGCCTTACCGAGTAGGCTCGCTAAATCTCTAACAGCTACGTTTCGGCCTCCACGGTCTTTTTCAAGCTTAACGCTTACAGCTGAGTTGCACCTCTCTATGCTGTGGCCCACTGCGGGGCACCCAGTATCACAGTAACCCCCCAACAGCGGCCCCCCAGTAACAGTGACACATCATAGCGCCCCCCCCAGTAGCACAGTGACCCCCCCCCCCACAGCAGCCCCCCAGTAGCACAGTGACTCCCCCCACAGCGGCCCCCCAGTTGCACAGTTACCCCCCCCCCACAGCGGCCCCCCATTAGCACAGTGACACCCCACAGCAAACCCCCAATAGTACAGTGACACCCCCCCCCCCACCGCGGCCCCCAAGTTACACAGTGACACACTCCCCTCCCCCCACAGCGCCCCCCCCAGTGCAGTGACACCCAACAGCAAACCCCCAGTAGCACAGTGTCACGCTCCCCCCCCCAGTATTAGTGACCCCCCTCCCGCAGCGGCCCCCCAATAGCACAGTGACCCCCCCACAGCGGTCCCCCAGTATCACAGTGAGCCCCCAGCGCGGCCCCCAAGTAGCACAGTGACACCCCCCCCTCTCCCCCCACAGCGGCCCCCCAGAACAGTGACACCCCACATCGACCCCCCCAGTATCACAGTGACACCCCACAGCAAACCCCCAGTAGCACAGTGATCCCCTCCCCTCTAGCGGCCCCCAGTATCACAGTGACCCCCCCCCCCCGCATCAGCCCACCAGTAACACAGTGACACCTCACAGCGACCCCCCCCCCCCCAGTAGCACAGTGACACCCCACAGCAATCCCCCAGTATCACACTGACCCACTGCTGCGGCCCCCCCCAGTATCACAATGACTCCCCTGCAGCGGCCCCCCAGTATCAGTGACCCCCTGCAGCGGCCCCCCAGTATCACAGTGGCCCCCGCAACATGCATTTAATAGTAGCACAGTTACCTCCCCACAGCGCCCCCACAGTATCACATTGACACACCCCACAGCGGACCCCCAGGAGCAAGTGACACCCCACAGCGACCCCATAGTAGCACAGTGACTCCCCACAGCGGCCCCCCATTTCCCCGAGACCCACATACTTACCCCCTCCTCCTTGTGGAAGCACTGCTCCTCCTCTGCTTAACCCCCTCCAGCAGCGCTGGTGGCAGGTGCACACTGCTATCCCCTGCTCTCGCGGAACCAAGTAGGAGACGTCGAGGGAGGGGTAAGGAGGATCCCGACTGCACACTGAGGTCACAGTGCGCGCGGCTGGGATGCATATTAGTTTTTTCTTCCACACTGCTGCCCTAATCAGCAATTCCAGCAACCTGATTGGTTGTTTGGTTTGACTGATTCACCAATCAGGTTGCTGGAATTGCTGATTAGGGCAGAAGTGGGAAAGAAAAAGTTAATATGCGGCCGGGATCAGCGCACATAGCAGCGCTGCTTAGTGAATGCCAGCAGGTGAGCTGCGGCCCCTGCCGGTATTCACTAACGTGGTGAGCGGCCAGCGGCGACGCGTGCCAGCAGGGAAGGCTCTGCATGCCGCAGGTTCGCCACCACTGGTCTATGCCAGGGCTTCTTGACCTTCAACTGGATGTGGATAAACTTGTCTTCCTTTGTCTTTCTCCTCGTGTTCTGTGGGATCCTTGCAGAAAAGTTATGGTGGAAGACCGGATGGACTGGAAGAGCCCACAATGGTGGCGGTGAACGGTAAGAGCCGACCGTGAACCTGCTGGTTATTCTGTCCTTCTAAATAGTAGACTGAGATGTAAAATGTTCTACCTGCCACCCAAGGGAGGCGACGGATATCATGTGGACACCTGCTGATCTCGTGCTCCTCCAGTCAGGTGGATCAGTGGGTATTAACAGGTTGTACTGGAAGGCTCAGAATATTACGTGATGGTTTTCTCTTCTAAGCCATTTTAGGCTGGACACACAGGACTGCGAATAGCGTAATAACATAATGTCAGACGTGATTGTGATTCTGAAGCAAGCATCAATCATTGTAATAGTGAGGGAGTCGCTGACCGGGGTGCAATAACCCCGATATATCTATACATGGTTATTAGAGCACCCCCTTGTTACAGTCCTGGGTATAATAGATGATGGCAGAGATCTCTGTACTGACCCCTGATATATCTATACATAGTTATTAGAGCGCCCCCTTGTTACAGTCCTGGGTATAATAGATGATGGAAGAGATCTCTGTACTGACCCCTGATATATCTATACATAGTTATTAGAGCGCCCCATGTTACAGTCCTGGGTATAATAGATGATGGGAGAGATCTCTGTACTGATCCCTGATATATTATACATAGTTATTAGAGCGCCCCATGTTACAGTCCTGGGTATAATAGATGATGGGAGAGATCTCTGTACTGATCCCTGATATATTATACATAGTTATTAGAGCGCCCCCATGTTACAGTCCTGGGTATAATAGATGATGGGAGAGATCTCTGTACTGACCCCTGATATATCTTTACATAGTTATTAGAGCGCCCCATTGTTACAGTCCTGGGTATAATAGATGATGGGAGAAATCTCTGTACTGACCCCCGATATATCTATACATAGTTATTAGAGCGCCCTCTTGTTACAGTCCCTGGTATAATAGATGATGGAGAGATCTCTGTACTGACCCCTGATATATCTATACATAGTTATTAGAGCGCCCCCTTGTTACAGTCCCTGGTATAATAGATGATGGAGAGATCTCTGTACTGATCCCTGATATATCTATACATAGTTATTAGAGCACCCCCTTGTTACAGTCCTGGGTATAATAGAGGATGGGAGAGATCTCTGTACTGACCCCTGATATATCTGTACATAGTTATTAGAGCACCCCCTTGTTATAGTCCTGGGTATAATAGATGATGGGGGAGATCCCTGTACTGATCCCTGATATATCTATAGATAGTTATTAGAGTGCCCCCTTGTTACAGTCCTGGGTATAATAGATGATGGGAGAGATCTTTGTACTGACCCCTGCTATATCAATAGGTAGTTATTAGAGCGCCCCCATGTTACAGTCCTGGGTATAATTGATGATGGGAGAGATCTTTGTACTGACCCCTGATATATCTATACATAGTTATTAGAGCACCCCCTTGTTACAGTCCTGGGTATAATAGATGATGGGAGAGATCTCTGTACTGACCCCTGATATATTATACATAGTTATTAGAGCGCCCCCTTGTCACAGTCCTGGGTATAATAAATGGTGAGTGAGATCTCTCTACTGACCCCTGATATATCTATACATAGTTATTAGAGCGCCCCCTTGTTACAGTCCTGGGTATAATAGATGATGGGATAGATCTCCGTACTGACCCCTGATATTTCTATACATAGTTATTAGAGCGCCCCCTAGTTACAGTCCTGGGTATAATAAATTATGGGAGAGATCTCTGTACTGACCCCTGATATATCTATACATAGTTATTAGAGCGCCCCCTTGTTACTGTCCTGGGTATAATAGATGATGGGAGAGATCTCTGTACTAATCCCTGATATATCTATACATAGTTATTAGAGCGCCCCCTTGTTACAGTCCTGGGTATAATAGATGATGGAGAGATCTCTGTACTGACCCCTGATATAATACATATAGTTATTAGAGCGCCCCCTTGTTGCAGTCCTGGGTATAATAGATGATGGGAGAAATCTCTGTACTGACCCCTGATATATTATACATAGTTATTGGAGCGCCCCCTTGTTACAGTCCTGGGTATAATAGATGATGGAGAGATCTCTGTACTGACCCCTGATATATCTATACATAGTTATTAGAGCGCCCCATGTTACAGTCCTGGGTATAATAGATGATAGCAGAGATCTCTGTACTGACCCCTGATATATTATACATAGTTATTAGAGCGCCCCCTTGTTACAGTCCTGGGTATAATAGATGATGGCAGAGATCTCTGTACTGACCCCTGATATATCTATACATAGTTATTAGAGCGCCCCCTTGTTACAGTCCTGGGTATAATAGATGATGGAGAGATCTCTGTACTGACCCCTGATATAATACATATAGTTATTCGAGCGCCCCCTTGTTGCAGTCCTGGGTATAATAGATGATGGGAGAAATCTCTGTACTGACCCCTGATATATTATACATAGTTATTGGAGCGCCCCCTTGTTACAGTCCTGGGTATAATAGATGATGGAGAGATCTCTGTACTGACCCCTGATATATCTATAGATAGTTATTAGAGCACCCCCTTGTTACAGTCCTGGGTATAATAAATGATGGGAGAGATCTCTATACTGACCCCTGATATATCTATACATAGTTATTGGAGCGCCCCCTTGTTACAGTCCTGGGTATAATGGATGATGGGAGAGATCTCTGTACTGACCCCTGATATATCTATACATAGTTATTAGAGCGGCCCCTTGTTACAGTCCTGGGTATAATAGATGATGGGAGAGATCTCTGTACTGACCCCTGATATATCTATACATAGTTATTAGAGCGCCCCATGTTACAGTCCTGGGTATAATAGATGATGGGAGAAATCTCTGTACTGACCCCTGATATATTATACATAGTTATTGGAGCGCCCCCCCCTTGTTACAGTACTGGGTATAATAGATGATAGCAGAGATCTCTGTACTGACCCCTGATATATTATACATAGTTATTAGAGCGCCCCCTTGTTACAGTCCTGGGTATAATAGATGATGGCAGAGATCTCTGTACTGACCCCTGATATATTATACATAGTTATTAGAGCGCCCCCTTGTTACAGTCCTGGGTATAATAGATGATGGGGGAGATCTCTGTACTGACCCCTGATATATTATACATAGTTATTAGAGCGCCCCCTTGTTACAGTCCTGGGTATAATAGATGATGGCAGAGATCTCTGTACTGACCCCTGATATATTATACATAGTTATTAGAGCGCCCCCTTGTTACAGTCCTGGGTATAATAGATGATGGCAGAGATCTCTGTACTGACCCCTGATATATTATACATAGTTATTAGAGCGCCCCCTTGTTACAGTCCTGGGTATAATAGATGATGGCAGAGATCTCTGTACTGACCCCTGATATATTATACATAGTTATTAGAGCGCCCCCTTGTTACAGTCCTGGGTATAATAGATGATGGCAGAGATCTCTGTACTGACCCCTGATATATTATACATAGTTATTAGAGTGCCCTCTTGTTACAGTCCTATGTGTAATAGATGATGGGAGAGATCTCTGTACTGACCCTGATATATCTATACATAGTTATTAGAGCGCCCCCTTGTTACAGTCATGGGTATAATAGATGATGGGAGAGATCTCTGTACTGACCCCTGATATATTATACATAGTTATTAGAGTGCCCCCTTATTACAGTCCTGGGTATAATAGATGATGGCAGAGATCTCTGTACTGACCCCTGATATATTATACATAGTTATTAGAGTGCCCTCTTGTTACAGTCCTGGGTATAATAGATGATGGGAGAGATCTCTGTACTGACCCCTGATATATTATACATAGTTATTAGAGCGCCTCCTTGTTACAGTCCTGGGTATAATAGATGATGGGAGAGATCTCTGTACTGACCCCTGATATATCTATAGATAGTTATTAGAGCGCCCCCTTGTTACTGTCCTGGGCTCCCAAACCCAGAGGACTTGAGTCAGGCCAATTAGGCAAATAGAGACAGTCTCCATGGCTTCCATTTCTTCTCATGGACTTCTTGTACTTAGCTGGTTATTCCAGAGCAGCATGGATCTGGCTATTGAAGCGGTTGCCCCGTTTGTGTTAATGATTGCTGAAGAGGATTTCCAAGCTTTATTATCCATGAAGCACCTTAATTTAGATGAGTCTTCAAATGGAATGTTTGTCTTTTTTGTGACTTTAGCCACTGGAATATCGATCTTTGGAACCTTATCCTACACTTTAGTGTCTTTTGGGTCAAGGAGGAGACCATTATTAAGAGGATGGGCATGATGGAAACCTTCATATATGTTACAGACTGGGCTCACATGACCATGTTTGTAAAGCCCTGCCTGAGTCACAGGACAGTTCACACCACGTGTAGCCAACACCTCCAGACCTACGCAGAACACAAGCCTGTAAAGGGAAAGGCACACAGAACAGGACCTCACACCTACTGTAGGGGGGCAGCATGCATGACACCAAACACTGAGCGGGAAAGGGATGATGGATAAATGAACGGCCCCTCTAGTAAGAGGGGTATTTATGTGGATAGACTGGTGGTGATTGGCTGGAGAGCTCCACACCATCAGCCAGCCAAACCAACCATACCTACAGCATTGGAAACCCCCAGAACTTCAGGTTCCAGGAGCACAACATGACAGAAACGTCCCCTATCACAGAGTGTTCGCTGAGCAGGCTACAGAACGGTTATTTACATGACGGCGGATTCTGATTGGTCTCAGCTGTTACTGCAGGAACATGGCTGTCACTCACAGCCCCTCCCCCACTGGGTGCAGCATTGTGCCCGTACCCTCATGATGAAGAACATATATGGCCCTGTGCAGGAACTACATACCACTGATGAACCTACATGTACGCTGTCTTGTTGGAAAGGGTTAAACAGCATTCTAGAACAGTATACAGAAATAATAACCACCATGTCGAAGCAAGTAATGAGTACAACCCCGAGCAGAAACCGCTGAGAACAGTACAAACCCCGAGCAGAAACCGCTGAGAACAGTACAAACCCCGAGCAGGAACCGCTGAGAACAGTACAAACCCCGAGCAGAAACCGCTGAGAACAGTACAAACCCCGAGCAGAAACCGCTGAGAACAGTACAAACCCCGAGCAGGAACCGCTGAGAACAGTACAAACCCCGAGCAGAAACCGCTGAGAACAGTACAAACCCCGAGCAGAAACCGCTGAGAACAGTACAAACCCCGAGCAGAAACCGCTGAGAACAGTACAAACCCCGACCAGGAACCGCTAAGAACAGTACAAACCCCGACCAGGAACCGCTGAGAACAGTACAAACCCCGAGCAGAAACCGCTGAGAACAGTACAAACCCCGAGCAGAAACCGCTGAGAACAGTACAAACCCCGACCAGGAACCGCTGAGAACAGTACAAACCCCGAGCAGGAACCGCTGAGAACAGTACAAACCCCGAGCAGGAACCGCTGAGAACAGTACAAACCCCGAGCAGGAACCGCTGAGAACAGTACAAACCCCGACCAGGAACCGCTGAGAACAGTACAAACCCCGAGCAGAAACCGCTGAGAACAGTACAAACCCCGAGCAGAAACCGCTGAGAACAGTACAAACCCCGAGCAGAAACCGCTGAGAACAGTACAAACCCCGAGCAGAAACCGCTGAGAACAGTACAAACCCCGAGCAGAAACCGCTGAGAACAGTACAAACCCCGAGCAGAAACCGCTGAGAACAGTACAAACCCCGAGCAGAAACCTCTGAGAACAGTACAAACCCCGAGCAGAAACCTCTGAGAACAGTACAAACCCCGAGCAGAAACCGCTGAGAACAGTACAAACCCCGAGCAGAAACCGCTGAGAACAGGCATCCTTGTTTTACTCCTATTTTAACCTTTAAAAGACCAACAAGATTTTTAATTTCCCTTGTTATGATTTTCATCCCCCCATAACTTTAGTTTTCAGCCGTATGAGGACTTGTTTTTGTCAGCGGGATAAGCTGTATTTTTGAAAAGTACTACTTAATGCGGCAGATAATGTATTGAAAAACTTTGAAAAGTTTTTAAGTGGAGTGAAGACAAAAGTCAGAAACTTGTGCCGTGGGTTTTTGGATCTTGTTTTTCTGGTTCTCAGACTGCAGCAAAGACGAACCGTTAACCTTATTCTGCATGTCAAGACTAGTGGACTGATGTGAAACTTTATGTAGTGTTGTTTTTCTTTCGAATCAATGATTATCAGGAGGCGCCTATTTCACATTTAATCACTATACATATGCGGACATTTTGGCGACGTTACCTGCACTCGGGGGCCTCTTCATCAGCTCCAACTTCTTAGTATCTGATAGGACCTTCTTAATAGCCTGAATTCTTGGTGGAAAGCTTTATTCTTGATTCTGATTGATGAGCAGACTCTGCCTATTCCACTAGACCCTGAAGGTCCTCTATAATAAGGCTGGAATCACACATGCAGCTTCTGATGCAGAAACAAAAGCAGAATTGGCTTAAAAAAGAATGGGATGTGTAAAGAAAGGACTACGGCTGTCTTCACACAGAGCGGACATGCTGCTGACACTCCATTGGTTTTACAGTACAAGCCATATGGTGTAGAACGTTTCCGCAATTAATGTGTTGTCTAGGTCTACACTGTGCAATTATGCTGTGGAATTAAACCATTGAAACTCAAGGGTTAAATTCTGCAGCAGATCTGCAGTTAAAAAGGCAGCCGAATCTGCACCATTTAGGTTCGGACTTCGGGCAGGTTTGCCACTGCAGAAAGCCCGCAGCAAATGCGCCATGTGTGAATATGCCTTTATACTGGCCCTTCCTGCTGGATCCACTTCTCGCTTTGATGAAAAAACCTGCACCCAAGCGTCATCATAAACTGTAGGTGTGTTTGCTGTCTGGTATGAATGTTTTATACCTACTTTGTGGTTTAAAAAAAATATCACAGAATCCATTTTTAATCCTAACAGAAAATCGCTCAGATGGAAACTTCACGTTATCAGTAAATGATGAAGTAGAAGATGAAGATATCCCGCAGCTCTCTTCAGGAGAAAACCTCATGACTCTTGATGTTCATCCAGGACTTCACTGTACAGATCTGTCCTATAATCCTCCTAACCAGGAGGAACCTTCTCTTGGCCGATCACAGATTGTTACCCCAAATACAGGTCTGGAAGGGGGCGAAAGGTTTCAGTGCAGCGAATGTGGAAAACAATTTACAAGAAGTTCAAGTCTTTTTATGCACAAAAAAAATCACACAGGAGAAAAACCGTACTCCTGCTCAGAATGTGGGAAATGTTTTACCCACAAATCGGATCTTGCTATACATAAGAGGAGTCACACAGGAGAGAAGCCGTATTCATGTTCAGAATGTGGAAAATGTTTTACAAATAGATCAAATCTTGTTACACATGAGAGAATTCACACAGGAGAAAAACCATATTCATGTGCAGAATGTGGCAAATGTTTTATAAATAAATCAAATCTTGTTACACACGAGAGAATCCACACTGGAGAGAAGCCGTATTCATGTTCAGAGTGTGGGAAATGTTTTGCAAATACATCTAATCTTGTTACACATGAGAGAAGTCACACAGGAAAGAGACCGTATTCATGTTCAGAGTGTGGGAAATGTTTTTCTCAGAAACCACATCTTGTTCGACATGAGAGAAGTCACACAGGAGAGAAACCATATTTATGTTCAGAATGTGGGAAGTGTTTTACCCAGAAATCGGATCTAGTTACACATGAGAGAAGTCACACAGGAGAGAAGCCGTATTCATGTTCAGAATGTGGGCAATACTTTGCAAAAGTATTAAGTCTTGTTAGACATGAGAGAAGTCATGCAGGAAAAAAGCAGTATTCATGTGAAGAATGCAAAAAATGTTTTACAAAGAAATCAAGGCTTGTTACACATGAGAGAAGTCACACGGGAGAGAAGCCGTATTCATGTTCAGAATGTGGGAAATGTTTTATTCAGAAATCAAATCTCGTTAAACATGAAAGAAATCACACAGGGGAGAAGCCGTATTCATGTTTAATATGTGGGAAATGTTTTTCTGTGAAATCAAGTCTTATTGTACATGAGAGAACTCACACAGGAGAGAAGCCGTATGCATGTTCCCGGTGTGTGAAATGCTTTAGAGATAAATCAAGTCTTGTTACACATGAGAGAATTCACACAGGAGAGAAGCCGTATTCATGTTCAGAATGTGGGAAACGTTTTATTAGTAAAGCCCATCTTAAGTATCATCATCAGAGAAGTCACATAGAAGGGAAGTAATTCTGAACCTCTGTACATGGAAAATGTTTTCTAAGGGAAGTCTTCAGATTTTTGTTTTGAATGCTGGAAACGTTACAAGAATGCAAAAGGATTTTTAACACATCCGGTTATTCACAAACATTACATCCAATTAGAGGGTTTAATTTTTTTTTAATTTTTTTTATAGAGGGTTTAATTTTTTAACAGAAGCCAAACGCTGTTTACCTGAGAGGTCATCATCTGTGATTGGTATCCATGTAAGAAAGGCATAGTAGATATGAGGATACGAAAAGCCTCGCTTGTTAAAATAGCAAGGACGCCGAACTGTCACCATGTACCCCTCTTCTTACTGCCCTCATGAAGTCACCCACACTGTGGGAGAATCCAGAGTGACAAAGGTGGAAAAGTAAGGACGCCCCATGTAAACTCTTAGTCTTTAAAGGATTTGGACCATCATCATTTTGGCTTCAGGAAAGTTGTGTTTCCTATACACAAACCTCCTTTCACTAAACCATCGCACGGATTAGATTGTGTAGTAATATATTATTTATGTAATTATGTACAGTTATGAAAAAAAAAACTAAGTACACCCTCCTTGATTTCTGTGGTTTTATCGAAGCGTATAAAGAAAATCTGGTCCTTAGGCCTTAAAATTAGGTCATTTCAAGCTACGCTATCTGTCTGCTCGGGTTACAACACGAGGCTCCGAACCTGAACCAGACTGTTACTTCAAGTTATTACTGCTAAATCTGTGTAATTGTTTTATCAGTCTCTCACCCTTCTGCAGGAATTCTGTACCAGGATAATAAATCCTCTTCTATCCGCAGGATCTCCTCAGGCGATCTTGATGATTTTTTGGTAATGATTAGGAAGACACTCAGCAACAACATATTATTGATGAGGAGGAGTTGTGTGAGGACACTCAGGCTTTGCAGTGTGTTGTAAAGGTGGAAGGTGTGATTGTTCTCAGAAAGAGAAACCAAGTAATCTTGTAGGTATGATACCTCTTACTGGCCAACAAAAATACATAATGTTACAGCGAGCTTTCAAACCTGGTTATACAGGGCAGTCCACAGCTTTGCCACCATAGGTTGTATTCCTGTATGGTGTGTCACACTTATCTATGGCTGGCATCCTTGATATATCAGTTAAGTGGCTGCAGGTGTGTCTGCACTGAACATTTAGTTCCCCTTACATTGCTCTCTGCATACGACCAGGCTCTATGGTGATTGGGCCTGCCCTGCAGTATCAGGTGATGCATGTTTGGCTTCTTTTTCTGTGAGTGATGTCTTTGTACATTTTTTTTCTCTCACCTCTGTGATTTTATGTAGCTATTAGTGAGATAGTGTAGGTTCTGACGTACGTGCGGTGATCTTGTCGTGGCCTTTCAGCTCACGTGTTTTGGCCAAAATGCAAATTAACACCTGCATTTTGCATTGTTTTTTTGCATGCAGTGTTCTAGATGCTGAGTGAGGCCAGGATGCCCTTCCAGTGTGGCACACTGTGCTTATACAGGGCAATCTAAAGCGCAGCGCCAGCATCAACGAGCGGAGAATCACAGTGATTCTCCGCTCGTGGAATTGGCGCGATTCTTTGCTGTGAGCCTATCTATCAAATAGGCTCACCTCGGAGACTGGTCAGGGTTCCCCCCCTCCTCCCCCGCAGCGGAATATTGCTAGTGATATTTTGTGGTGGTTTCATTACCCTATTTTTTTTCCTTCAGCCACAAAATTATGTTTGCTGCATTTTCATTTCCGTGACATATAGGGCGATTTTTTTTTTTTTTTTAAATTTATTTATTTTTTTAAATATCTTTTTCAGATTTTTTTTTCTGTTTTTAAGATTTATTGAAGGTAAAAAGCTAACAAATTATTTTCTTAACATTTATAGTTATTTTTTAATTAGTAAATTTACGCTAAAAAAAGGTATCGGGTCCCCCATTTTGTTTTGGACATTTTGATATGTAATATATATGGTTTGGGTTTACGGGGCGCATACAGCGACTGTTTTGGTTGGCATCGGATTTCTGTTATTTTCTTTTTTATGTATATATTTTTATTTTATTCTGTAATTTTTTTTTACTTAGTAAAAAAAAAAAAAAAATTACATATCTAGGTCCCCCATGATGCCATATAAGACCTCTGGGGGACATTTACATGTTTTTTTTATTTGACACTTTCCCGCTGTAGCGGGGGCATCCAGAGTGGCTCAAGTTACAGTGAAAAACATCCCCTGTAGGGACAATAGTTACTGGCAGAGCTGATCTGGGTCTACTAGGAGCCTGCAGCTCTGCTGTCCCATGGGATCCCAGCGGTCACATGACTGCTAGCTTACATAGTGGAAGAAACACTTTCACTTCTTAGTACTCATTGAGTGCTGTGTACTAGGGAAAAAAGAGGGCAGAAAGACTTAAAAACCACTTCTCCCTTTTCTTTGAGGGTTGTCATCTGTGACTAACAGCCAACAACCTAACCTGCTTCTGATTCATTGCAGAAGCAGGGGCTTTAATTCCTGCTATATTTTTACTACTGGCTGGAATTAAAGCCCAGGACCAAGTGCTGTAAGTTTACGGTGCTTGGTCCTTAATGGGTTAAAATGCTAAATAACCATCCAGCCCGTGAGAGCTTAAATAAGTAAATCGGACTGCTGAAACAAAATCAGATGATGGATCTTTTTATGCTAGAGAGGCTATGTGACCAGATAAAGCAGAGTGCTGTATAATAAAAGGGGTTAAATAGGCATCCAATCGCTGTGAGAGGGAGGAGCCGTGTCTAAACCTTAAAGTAGTAGATGCTGGTGGTTTTACCTCATGGTGGTTTCATTATAGTAGACCGTGGCCGGCTACTAGAGGGGGATTTAAAGTCATCATTTGGCACTAATACGCCATGAATCCTCGTGTTCTCGCACCGAAGGAGAGGTGGAGGCGCGTCATCGAAGGAAGTGACATTTTTTGCGTTCCGCTTTTAATGGTTGTGCGCTCTACGGGCCGGAAGTGGTCGGAATACGGGTGAAAAGGAGATACAGTGAAGAAATTAAGAAAAAGCCAGAGTAGGAATTTATTAAGAAGCAGGACATAATAATTATATGGCAAACATATCCCAGCTGTATACGGCTTACAGATAATACAGGAAATCAAGAGAGTTACAAAAAAAAAAAAAAAATCATTGCAAAAGGATAGCGAGCGAACATAATAAGAAAGATTAACATGTGGTACCAGAGCAGGGGTGAAAACCACTCAGATTGCAATGGTTTCACACAAAATGACCAAAAGGTGGTAAAACTCAATAAAAATAATAGACAAATACAATAAATGTCACCTCTACGGATTTTGGGGGAAACAGTTATAAAGACGATTTCAAAGTGTTGGATGTTGAGGCAACATTTACAATTTCGGATTCCACACTTGTTTTAAAAAAAAGTTTCATCTCCCCTGACTGAATTAGTTACCTCGAGTCCTGGATTTGTCCCCAGGCTCATTCTTTATCCGCGGACCTCTCACCAACTTCTGCGCATATGCCCGTCGGCAAAATAATGGAGACGGGTGCAGGAGCTGCGGAGGGTTTGGAAAAGCAAAACCTCCCTGCTCCTGGCTACTAAGGATAGTCAGGAGCCCAGAGCCGTGAGCGGAGGCCTCGTAGAGTGGTCCCAGTCACATGATCGCCATTAGCACATGCTATAAATGGTAGCGATCTACTTTAGGCCGGTCTCACATGGCTGCATAGGAGTTGCGGATTCTGCATGCGTTTGATTGGCGGATCAATGAAATGCCTTGGATCACACAATTCCGCTCACATTAGAGGGTCAGAATTATGTAATCCACTCGCAAATATGCATAGAGCCCATTGTATTCCATGGTCGCGGATATACCAACTATATTGTGTACGGGCTGCCGGTACCCATGTCATCGCTAGGCGAGGGCGAGGGCAATATAAACAAAGGAAAGTGTACCGTGCATGACCGCCTGTGTGAGTACGTAGTGATGCGCAGTACATTACACAGCCGTACGCAGGGTCACAGCCGGGCTCACAGCTGGAATCTGCTGCGCTCCTCTGCAAGCGGATTCCACATCCGGCTGTGTGAGTATGCAGTTATGTGCAGTACATTACACAGCCGTACGCAGGGTCACAGCTGGGATCTGCTGCGCTCCTCTGCAAGCGGATTCCACATCCACCTGTGTGACCCCAACGTTATTCGGACTGCAACCTGTAATACGTATTCTACAAGAAGCCCCGGGAACGCTCGCCTTCCTGCAGCTCCAGGAGCAGCTTGTTGAGTGTCTTCTGTGTGAGACCGCCACAACTCAACGAGCTTACGGACACTCATAGAGCGCCACTTTATACACCCCATCCCTGCCGCTGGGGTCAGGAAATACCCCCATAAAAAGCTTGGGAAGAGGAGGGATACCCGATTTTATTGCCCCATGTGCCCATCCCAACCAGCCTCCGTAATTACCTTAGAGGGGGGAGAAAGGATGGGGGTGTTTTTTTTTAAGAGAGTCAATATTCTTTCTGCACAAGTGAGTAATGGGGCCGGGAATGTATTCAGTTGTGCCCTGAAATCCAATGGGTGTTCCCTCCATTATGGGCCGAGCCCTGTAAGTAGATTGGGGCTACAGTGGGGGTATTGGTGAACACAGAACTAGTACCATAACATTTGGGGTGCGTCTCCCCAGTTTTTCTTGCTTGAAACAAAGTAAACTGTCATAAAAAAACATTGATGAAGAATAGAGATGAGCGAACGTGTTCTTCCGAGCTTGATATTCGTGCGAATATTAGGGTGTTCGGGATGTTCGTTATTCGTAACAAACACCATGCGGTGTTCTGGTTACTTTCACTTCCTTCCCTGAGACGTTAGCGCGCTTTTTTTGGCCAATTGAAAGACAGGGAAGGCATTACAACTTCCCCCTGTGACATTCAAGCCCTATACCACCCCCCTGCTGTGAGTGGCTGGGAAGATCAGGTGTCACCCGAACATAAAAGTCGGCCCCTCCCGCGGCTCGCCTCAGATGCGGTGTGAGTTAGATGAGGGACAGTGCTGTTTGTACCGGAGCTGCTGTAGGGAAAGAATTGGTAGTTAGTGTAGGCTTCAAGACCCCCCAAAGGTCCTTATTAGGGCCACTGATAGCTGTGTGTTGGCTGCTGTTAGCTTGTTTCCTCAAAATCGGCTCTGCAGAGCGTTGCACCCGGCATTAGGGACAGAAGTGCTGCATAGGCAGGGAGAGTGTTAGGAGTGAGTGTAGCCTTCAAGAACCTCAACGGTCCTTTCTAGGGCCATATTTATCCGTGTGCAGTACTGTCCAGGCTGCTGTTAGCTGTGCTGCATTTTTTTTTGCTTCTCAAAATCGCCTCTGCAGAGCATTCCACCCTCCATTGATACTGCAGGGAAAGAATTGTATGGGCAGGGCCACAACACAGTTATTATTCATAGAATATACGCAGTGCTGCCTTTTGGTGCAAAAAAAAGGAAAATAATTCTATTTGTCCTGCCTCTGTCCGTACTAACGCCGGTGGACACATGTCGGCTGCGTGTGCAACCTGTAAAAATCATACGCACCCAGCTACGTTTTACTCCTGGCTTCGCCATTTGCTTTCCTTAATTGGGAAAAAAAATACCTGCTCTGCCACAGTTAATAACTCTGCTACCCTCACGTTCTGTGACACATTAGCAGGAAAACAGCACAGTTATTAAACTTCTCATGTTCATAGAATATACGCAGTGCTGCCTTTTGGTGCAAAAAAACGGAAAATAATTCTATTTGTCCTGCCTCTGTCCGTACTAACGCCGGTGGCCACGTGTCGGCTGCGTGTGCAACCTGTAAAAATCATACGCACCCAGCTACGTTTTACTCCTGGCTTCGCCATTTGCTTTCCTTAATTGGGAAAAGAAATACCTGCTCTGCCACAGTTAATAACTCTGCTACCCTCACTTCTGTGACACATTAGCAGGAAAACAGCACAGTTATTAAACTTAGATTATTCATTCACTAGAGGCAGTGGGGCCTTTCGTTTTCAAAAAAGGGAAAAAATTATATTTGGCCTGCAGTCTTGCGCCAATTTATTAGCTGCCTGTGAAATCAAATCACTGGTAATACAGCATGCTGAGGGGTAGGGGTAGGCCTAGAGGACGCGGCCGAGGACGCGGAGGGCCAAGTCAGGGTGTGGGCACAGGCCAAGCTCCTGATCCAGGTGTGTCGCAGCCGACTGCTGCGCGATTAGGAGAGAGGCACGTTTCTGGTGTCCCCACATTCATCGCCCAATTAATGGGTCCACGCGGGAGACGGTTATTAGAAAATGAGCAGTGTGAGCAGGTCCTGTCCTGGATGGCAGAAAGTGCTTCGAGCAACCTATCGTCTACCCGCAGTTCTGCGCCGTCCACTGCTGCCAATCCGAATCCTCTGTCTGCTGCTCCTCCTTCCTCCCAGCCTCCTCACTCCACTACAATAACACCTGCTCAGGAGCGGGAACACTCCCAGGAACTGTTCTCGGGCCCCTGCTTAGATTGGGCAGCAGCGGTTCCTCTCCCACCAGAGGAGTTTATTGTCACTGATGCCCAACCATTCGAAAGTTCCCGGGGTCCGGGGGAAGAGGCTGGGGACTTCCGCCAACTGTCTCAACAACTTTCTGTGGGTGAGGAGGACGATGACGATCAGACACAGTTGTCTTGCAGTGAGGTAGTAGTAAGGGCAGTAAGTCCGAGGGAGCAGCGCACAGGGGATTCGGAGGAAGAGCAGCAGGACGATGAGGTGACTGACCCCACCTGGTGTGCAACGCTTACTCAGGAGGACAGGTCTTCAGAGGGGGAGTCAAGGGCATCAGCAGGGCAGGTTGCAAGAGGCAGTGCGGTGGCCAGGGGTAGAGGCAGGGCCAGACCGAATAATCCACCAAGTGTTTCCCAAAGCGCCCCCTCGCGCCATGCCACCCTGCAGAGGCCGAGGTGCTCTAAGGTCTGGCAGTTTTTCACAGAGACGCCTGACGAACAGTGGTGTGCAACCTTTGTCGCGCAAAGCTCAGCCGGGGAGCCAACACCAACAGCCTCACCACCACCACCATGCGCAGACATATGATGGCCAAGCACCCCGCAAGGTGGGACGAAGGCCGTTCAGCGCCTCCGGTTTGCACCCCTGCCTCTCCCCCTGTGCCCCAACCTGCCACTGAGATGCAACCCCCCTCTCAGGACACAGGCACTACCGTCTCCTGGCCTGCACCCACACCCTCACCTCCGCTGTCCTCGGCCCCATCCAGCAGTGTAGTTCAGCGCACCGTCCAGCCGTCGCTTGCGCAACTGTTGGAGCGCAAGCGCAAGTACGCCGCCACGCACCCGCACGCTCAAACGTTAACCGTCCGCATAGCAAAATTCATCAGCCTTGAGATGCTGCCGTATAGGGTTGTGGAAACGGAGTCCTTCAAAAGTATCATGGAGGCGGCTGCCCCGCGCTACTCAGTTCCCAGTCGCCACTACTTTTCCCGATGTGCCGTCCCAGCCCTGCACGACCACGTCTCCCGCAACATTGTACGCGCCCTCACCAACGCGGTTACTGCCACGGTCCACTTAACTACGGACACGTGGACAAGCACAGGCGGGCAGGGCCACTACATCTCCCTGACGGCACATTGGGTGAATTTAGTGGAGGCTGGGACAGAGTCAGAGCCTGGGACCGCTCATGTCCTACCCACCCCCAGAATTGCGGGCCCCAGCTCGGTGGTGGTATCTGCAGAGGTGTATGCTTCCTCCACTAAAGCACCCTCCTCCTCCTCCTCTGTCTCGCAATCAAGATGTGTTAGCAGCAGCATGTCGCCAGCAGTCGGTGTCGCGCGGTGTGGCAGCACAGCGGTGGGCAAGCGTCAGCAGGCCGTGCTGAAACTACTCAGCTTAGGCGATAAGAGGCACACGGCCCACGAACTGCTGCAGGGTCTGACACAGCAGACCGACCGCTGGCTTGCGCCGCTGAGCCTCCAACCGGGCATGGTCGTGTGTGACAACGGCCGTAACCTGGTGGCGGCTCTGCAGCTCGGCAGCCTCATGCACGTGCCATGCCTGGCCCACGTCTTTAATTTGGTGGTTCAGCGGTTTCTGAAAAGCTACCCACGCTTGTCAGACCTGCTCGTAAAGGCGCGCCGGCTCTGCGCACATTTTCGCAAGTCCCACACGGACGCTGCCACCCTGCGCACCCTGCAACATCACTTTAAGCTGCCAGTGCACCGACTGCTGTGCGACGTGCCCACACGGTGGAACTCTACGCTCCACATGTTGGCCAGGCTCTATGAACAACGTAGAGCTATAGTCGAATACCAACTCCAACATGGGCGGCGCAGTGGGAGTCAGCCTCCTCAATTCCTTTCAGAAGAGTGGGCCTGGTTGGCAGACATCTGCCATGTCCTTGGTAATTTTGAGGAGTCTACCCAGGTGGTGAGCGGCGATGCTACAATCATTAGCGTCACCATTTCTCTGCTATGCATCTTGAGAAATTCCCTGCAAACCATAAAGGCAGCTGCTTTGCGCTTGGAAACGGAGGCGGGGGAAGACAGTATGCCGCTGGATAGTCAGGGCACCCTCCTGTCTATTTCTCAGCGCGTACAGGAGGAGGAGGAGGAGCATGAGGAGGATGAGGAGGAGGGGGAAGAGACAGCTTGGCCCGCTGCTGACGGTACACCGGCTGATTGCCTGTCATCCTTTCAGCGTGTATGGCCTGAGGAGGAGGAGGAGGAGGAGGATCCTGAAAGTGATCTTCCTAGTGAAGACAGCCATGTGTTGCGTACAGGTACCCTGGCACACATGGCTGACTTCATGTTAGGATGCCTTTCTCGTGACCCTCGCGTTGCACGCATTCTGGCCACGACGGATTACTGGGTGTACACACTGCGCGATCCACGGTATAAGGAGAACCTGCCCACTCTGATTCCCGAAGAGGAAAGGGGTTCGAGAGTGTTGCTATACCACAGGACCCTTGCGGACAAGCTGATGGTAAAATTCCCAGCCGACAGCGCTAGTGGCAGAAGGCGCAGTACCGAGGGCAAGGTAGCAGGGGATGTGCGTAGATCGAGCAGCATGTACATCCCAGGCAGTGCAACAGTCTTTAAGGGCCTGGCCAGCTTTATGGCTCCCCACCAAGACTGTGTCACCGCTCCCCAGTCACGGCTGAGTCGGCGGGAGCACTGTAAAAGGATGGTGAGGGAGTACGTAGCCGATCGCACGACCGTCCTCCCTGACGCCTCTGGCACCTACAACTACTGGGTGTCGAAGCTGGACACGTGGCCTGAACTAGCGCTGTATGCCCTGGAGGTGCTTGCTTGTCCTGCGGCTAGCGTCTTGTCGGAGAGGGTGTTTAGTGCGGCTGGGGGAATCATCACAGATAAGCGTAGCCGCTTGTCAACCGACAGTGCCGACAGGCTAACACTCATCAAGATGAACAAAGGCTGGATTTCGCCAGACTTCGGTTCTCCACCAGCGGACAGCAGCGATACGTAAGCAATACGTAGGCTGCACCCGCGGATGGAAGCATCGTTCTCTCTCACCATCCAAAACGGGGACATTTCTGCTTCATCAATCTGTGTCTAATATTCCTCCTCCTCCTCCTGCTCCTCCTCCTGAAACCTCACGTAATCACGCTGAACGGGCAATTTTTCTTAGGGCCACAAGGCTCACTCAAATAATTTTTCAGAACAATTTTTATAAGTTTCAATGCGCTTAAAAGCATTGGAACTTTAACTTGAACCAATTTTTCGTTACACTGGGCTGCCTCCAGGCCTAGTTACCACTTAAGCCACATTAACCAAAGCGATTAATGGGTTTCACCTGCCCTCTTGGCTGGCCATGGCCAATTTTTGGGATGTACATTAGTACTGTTCATACAGCAATTTTTGTGGGCCCTCGCCTACAGTGTAATCAAATTAATTTTTAGGCCACCTGCATTACAGCTGACGTTACATCCGCTGTGTTGGGCAATGCAATGGGATATTTTTATGTACCGCCGGTGGGTTCCAGGGAGCCACCCATGCTGTAGGTGCACACTGAGTTTTTAATACATGTGTCCACTTCTAAAGAACCCGTCTGACTGGGGCATGCAGTGTGGGCCGAAGCCCACCTGTATTACGCACGACATTACTACCTCAGCTGTGTTGGGCAATGCAATGGGATATTTCTATGTACCGCCGGTGGCTTCCTGGCACCCACCCAGGCAGTGGGTCCACAGGGAGTTTAACCTACATGTGTCCACTTGTAAAGAACCCCAGTCTGACTGGGGCATGCAGTGTGGGCCGAAACCCACCTGCATTAACCCTTTCCAGTCCACTGTGTGACCTGTGAAGACATTAGGGTTTAAGGCTGTACAGCTCCGTTGTTGGTAGACGTCCGTCGGGGTTCTCTTACTGTATATTGCCAGCCTCTCTGCTGTCGGAGCCTATCCTACGTGTCAGCTCATGCAGTACTGGCTTTAGCCAGCATATAGCGCCGTTGTATAACGGCAGAAAAAGAGTAAGCCCCCTAGGAAAACCATATACAAATTGGATTGGAAAGGGTTAAGCACAACATTACTACCTCAGCTGTGTTGGGCAATGCAATGGGATATTTTTATGTACTGCCGGTGGGTTCCAGGGAGCCACCCATGCTGTAGGTGCACACTGAGTTTTTAATACATCTGTACACTTCTAAAGAACCCCAGTCAGACTGGGGCATGCAGTGTGGGCCGAAGCCCACCTGTATTACGCACGACATTACTACCTCAGCTGTGTTGGGCAATGCAATGGGATATTTCTATGTACCGCCGGTGGCTTCCAGGGAGCCACCCATGCTGTGGGTCCACAGGGAGTTTAACCTACATGTGTCCACTTCTAAAGAACCCCAGTCTGACTGGGGCATGCAGTGTGGGCCGAAGCCCACCTGCATTATGCACGACATTACTACCTCAGCTGTGTTGGGCAATGCAATGGGATATTTCTGTGTACCGCCGGTGGGTTCCAGGGAGCCACCCATGCTGTGGGTCGACAGGGACTTCACAATAGGGAGTTGTACCTGCCTGTGTCTATGAATTAAAAAGCCCGGTCTAACTGGGGCATGCAGACACCTTGACAGAATGAATAGTGTGTGGCACATAGGTTCCCCATTGCTATGCCTACGTGTGCAGCTCCTGATGGCGGTGGCACAGCATTCTATTTCTCATTGCTTCTGTACAGCATTGTGGGCTATCGCCCCGCCCCTTTTAAAGAGGGTCGCTGCCTAGCCGTGCCAACCCTCTGCAGTGTGTGCCTGCGGTTCCTCGTCATGGCAGACGCACTTTTAAATAGACATGAGGGTGGTGTGGCATGAGGGCAGCTGAAGGCTGCGCAGGGACACTTTGGTGTGCGCTGTGGGGGGGAGGGGGGGCGGTTGGGCAGCATGTAACCCAGGAGAAGTGTCAGTGGAGTGTCATGCAGGCAGTGATTGTGCTTTGTTGGAGGTAGTGTGGTGCTTAGCAAAGGTATGCCATGCTAATGAGGGCTTTTCAGAAGTAAAAGTTGTTGGGGGGGGGGGGGGGCCCACTCTTGCCGGTATTGTGGCTTAATAGTGGGACCTGGGAACTTGAGATGCAGCCCAACATGTAGCCCCTCGCCTGCCCTATCCGTCACTGTGTCATTCCCATCACTTTCCTGAATTGCCCAGATTTTCACACATGAAAACCTTAGCGAGCATCGGCGATATACAAAAATGTTCGGGTCGCCCATTGACTTCAATGGGGTTCGTTGTTCGAAACGAACCCTCGAGCATCACGGGAAGTTCGTTCCGAATAACGAACACCCGAACATTTTGGTGTTCGCTCATCTCTAATGAAGAAACTAAATTTCATTTATTTTTCACATGCTTTATAATACTTTATGCAAAAAACTGGAGGGTAAGAATACGCAGTCCAGCCCTAGATGAATCCGTTGGGGGGTCTAGTATTCAAAATGGGGTCATTAGTCGGGGCTCTCCATTGTTTTGGCCGCTCAAGGGCTCTACAAGTGGGTGATGGGCCATAAAACACCTCCCAGCAAAATGTCTGTTCCGAGAGCCACCATGGGGATGCCTCTGAACACGGGACAAACAGGGGGGTCTAGTTTGGGTGCAAATCCTCATTTTCTTGTGAATTCTATAAAATAACAACAACTGTCTTTGAAATGACATATTTGTAAAAACTTGTAGCACTTTTCACAGGGACTAACTGCTGCCTCGTTAGGTGGACGGCGTTTGATGGACTTCATTGAGTTGAGCCTTCTGTCCTCATTTATTATATGCCTTGGTTTTCCAGTTTGGTCACGCGTGTTCTCTGCATGTTATGGCGTCCGTTGGGTGATCAGTTACGCAGGTTGCAGTCATTCGTTTGCTGGATGCATGTTGTATTCATTACACCAATTTGTCATTAATCTGCTGACCAGTTTATTGCGCGAGGCACCTGCCATCATCTTATTGTACGGGGGGGGGGGGGGGGGGGGCTATAAACCATTGTAGTATCTTATTACACCCCCGTGTTTCTACCCTCTCCAAGCCTTTCAGATGCAGCGATGTTTGACTATTCTGATTAGACTGCACCCGGCTGCACTTCATAAGAATCAAAGCTGCCCGCTCTTTGTCCTCCATACCACCCACCCCCATAACTGCACCAAGGTATGTAACCTAAGGAACGTGCGTTCCAACACGGGGTACACCGTCTATAGCCCTGTGACGGTCACGTGCCCGGCCCGATGACGCCAGCACTAGTTGTGCCCACAGCATACTGTCTGATATTTGCAAAAATATGACATTTTAATTTTTTCTCTTCTAAGTTACATTACCTCCTGCAAAGAAACTGGGGGGGGGGGGGGGGGGGGGGGGCGAAACCCCCCCCTCAGAGGATACAGCACAGGGTGTAGTTTATAAAATGGGGTCACTTGTGGGGGTCTCTATCATTGTGGCACCTATAAGGCTCTGCAAGAAGGAAAATAAAATGTTCCTCAAAATGTTGATAACGGTAAGTTTGTCCGTCTCCTAAATGGTTAATAAAGATTATACATTTTTTTCCGCTGTGCAGCCAGAATAAGGTAAACAGATGGAAATACACGTCTGAGCAAAAAATGTTACCCAATTATGGCACCTTTAACAAATATACACAAATTCCATCAGTCTACACCTGTAGGAGGAAAGACCCCAGTACTGCAGAGTATTACACCTGTACGAGGAAAGACCCCAGTACTGCAGAGTATTACACCTGTAGGAGGAAAGACCCCAGTACTGCAGAGTATTACACCTGTAGGGGGAGAGACCCCAGTACTGCAGAGTATTACACCTGTAGGAGGAGAGGCCCCCAGTACTGCAGAGTATTACACCTGTAGGAGGAGAGGACCCCAGTACTGCAGAGTATTACACCTGTAGGAGGAGAAGACCCCAGTACTGCAGAGTATTACACCTGTAGGAGGGGAGGACCCCAGTACTGCAGAGTATTACACCTGTAGGGGGAGAGGACCCCCAGTACTGCAGAGTATTACACCTGTAGGAGGAGAGGACCCCCAGTACTGCAGAGTATTACAGCTGTAGGAGCAGAGACCCCCCAGTACTGCAGAGTATTACACCTGTAGGAGGAGAGGCCCCCAGTACTGCAGAGTATTACACCTGTAGGAGGAGAGGACCCCCATTACTGCACAGTATTACACCTGTAGGAGGAGAGGACCCCAGTACTGCAGAGTATTACACCTGTAGGGGGAGGGGACCCCCAGTACTGCAGAGTATTACACCTGTAGGGGCAGAGGACCCAGTACTGCAGAGTATTACACCTGTAGGAGGAGAGGACCCCCAGTACTGCAGAGTATTACACCTGTAGGGGCAGAGGACCCCAGTACTGCAGAGTATTACACCTGTAGGAGGAGAGGCCCCCAGTACTGCAGAGTATTACACCTGTAGGGGCAGAGGACCCCAGTACTGCAGAGTATTACACCTGTAGGAGGAGAGGCCCCCAGTACTGCAGAGTATTACACCTGTAGGGGCAGAGGACCCCAGTACTGCAGAGTATTACACCTGTAGGAGGAGAGGGCCATCAGCACTGCAGAGTATTACACCTGTAGGGGGAGAGGACCCCCAGTACTGCAGAGTATCACACCTGTAGGGGGAGAGGACCCCCAGTACTGCAGAGTATTACACCTGTAGGGGGAAAGGACTCCCGGGTACTGCAGAGTATTACACCTGTAGGAGGAGAGGACCCCCAGTACTGCAGAGTATTACACCTGTAGGAGGAGAGGACCCCCAGTACTGCAGAGTATTACACCTGTAGGAGCAGAGGACCTCCAGTACTACAGAGTATTACACCTGTAGGAGCAGAGGACCCCAGTACTGCAGAGTATTACACCTGTAGGAGGAGAGGACCCCCAGTACTACAGAGTATTACACCTGTAGGAGGAGAGGACCCCCAGTACTGCAGAGTATTACACCTGTAGGGGCAGAGGACCCCAGTACTGCAGAGTATTACACCTGTAGGAGGAGAGGACCCCCAGTACTGCAGAGTATTACACCTGTAGGGGCAGAGGACCCCAGTACTGCAGAGTATTACACCTGTAGGGGGAGAGGCCCCCAGTACTGCAGAGTATTACACCTGTAGGGGCAGAGGACCCCAGTACTGCAGAGTATTACACCTGTAGGAGGAGAGGGCCATCAGCACTGCAGAGTATTACACCTGTAGGAGGAGAGGACCCCCAGTACTGCAGAGTATCACACCTGTAGGGGGAGAGGACCCCCAGTACTGCAGAGTATTACACCTGTAGGAGGAGAGGCCCCCAGTACTGCAGAGTATTACACCTGTAGGAGCAGAGGACCCCCAGTACTGCAGAGTATTACACCTGTAGGGGGAGAGGACCTCCAGTACTGCAGAGTATTACACCTGTAGTGGGAGAGGACCCCAGTACTGCAGAGTATTACACCTGTAGGGGGAGAGGACCCCCAGTACTGCAGAGTATTACACCTGTAGGGGGAAAGGACTCTGGTACTGCAGAGTATTACACCTGTAGGAGGAGAGACCCCCAGTACTGCAGAGTATTACACCTGTAGGAGGAGAAGACCCCCAGTACTGCAGAGTATTACACCTGTAGCAGGAGGGGCCCCCAGTACTGCAGAGTATTACACCTGTAGGAGGAGAGACCCCCAGAACTGCAGAGTATTACACCGGTAGGAGGAGAGGACCCCCAGTACTGCAGAGTATTACACCTGTAGGAGGAGAGGACCCCAGTACTGCAGAGTATTACAGCTGTAGAAGGAGAGAACCCCAGTACTGCAGAGTATTACACCTGTAGGAGGAGAGGACCCCAGTACTGCAGAGTATTACACCTGTAGGAGGAGAGGACCCCAGTACTGCAGAGTATTACACCTGTAGGAGGAGAGGACCCAGTACTGCAGAGTATTACACCTGTAGGAGGAGAGGACCCCAGTACTGCAGAGTATTACACCTGTAGGGGGAGAGGACCACCAGTACTGCAGAGTATTACACCTGTAGGTGGAGGGGCCCCCAGTACTGCAGAGTATTACACCTGTAGGAGGAGAGGACCCCAGTACTGCAGAGTATTACACCTGTAGGAGGAGAGGACCCCAGTACTGCAGAGTATTACACCTGTAGGGGGAGAGGACCACCAGTACTGCAGAGTATTACACCTGTAGGAGGAGAGGACCCCAGTACTGCAGAGTATTACACCTGTAGGAGGAGAGGACCCCAGTACTGCAGAGTATTACACCTGTAGGAGGAGAGGACCCCAGTACTGCAGAGTATTACACCTGTAGGAGGAGAGGACCCCAGTACTGCAGAGTATTACACCTGTAGGGGGAGAGGACCACCAGTACTGCAGAGTATTACACCTGTAGGTGGAGGGGCCCCCAGTACTGCAGAGTATTACACCTGTAGCAGGAGGGGCCCCCAGTACTGCAGAGTATTACACCTGTAGGTGGAGGGGCCCCCAGTACTGCAGAGTATTACACCTGTAGGTGAGGGGCCCCCAGTACTGCAGAGTATTACACCTGTAGGAGGAGAGGACCCCAGTACTGCAGAGTATTACACCTGTAGAAGGAGAGGAACCCCAGTACTGCAGAGTATTACACCTGTAGGAGGAGAGGACCCCAGTACTGCAGAGTATTACACCTGTAGGAGGAGAGGACCCCAGTACTGCAGAGTATTACACCTGTAGGAGGAGAGGACCCCCAGTACTACAGAGTATTACACCTGTACGAGGAGAGGACCCCAGTACTGCAGAGTATTACACCTGTAGGAGGAGAGGACCCCCAGTACTGCAGAGTATTACACCTGTAGGAGGAGAGGACCCCAGTACTGCAGAGTATTACACCTGTAGGGGGAGAGACCCCCAGTACTGCAGAGTATTACACCTGTAGGGGCAGAGGACCCCCAGTACTGCAGAGTATTACACCTGTAGGGGGAGAGGACCCCCAGTACTGCAGAGTACTACAGCTGTAGGAGGAGAGGACCCCCAGTACTGCAGAGTATTACACCTGTAGGTGGAGGGGCCCCCAGTACTGCAGAGTATTACACCTGTAGGAGGAGAGGCCCCCAGTACTGCAGAGTATTACACCTGTAGGGGCAGAGGACCCCCAGTACTGCAGAGTATTACACCTGTAGGGGGAGAGGACCCCCAGTACTGCAGAGTACTACAGCTGTAGGAGGAGAGGACCCCCAGTACTGCAGAGTATTACACCTGTAGGTGGAGGGGCCCCCAGTACTGCAGAGTATTACACCTGTAGGAGGAGAGGACCCCAGTACTGCAGAGTATTACACCTGTAGGTGGAGAGGACCCCAGTACTGCAGAGTATTACACCTGTAGGTGGAGAGGCCCCCAGTACTGCAGAGTATTACACCTGTAGGTGGAGGGGCCCCCAGTACTGCAGAGTATTACACCTGTAGGTGGAGAGACCCCCAGTACTGCAGAGTATTACACCTGTAGGTGGAGAGGCCCCCAGTACTGCAGAGTATTAAACCTGTAGGGGGAGAGGCCCCCAGTACTGCAGAGTATTACACCTGTAGGTGGAGGGGCCCCCAGTACTGCAGAGTATTACACCTGTAGGTGGAGAGGCCCCCAGTACTGCAGAGTATTAAACCTGTAGGGGGAGAGGCCCCCAGTACTGCAGAGTATTACACCTGTAGGTGGAGGGGCCCCTAGGGCCGCACATTCTTCTCTCCTCCGTTTTTCGCTCATCCAGTTTTCAGTGCAGATTCCTGCAGTCCAGCAAACCAACAATCCCTTCAGCTCCGCCCACTCAGGCGGTCACATGTCTGGTCACATGGGCGTGATGTCACCGCAGGTCCTTTACCTACTTGAGTGTCCTGTGCTGCTGTGAAGTGACTGGAGGGTCTCAGGGCTTCCTGTAGTTGTGGCGGAGGGGCGGTGCCGCACGTCACATGACTAAATGGCTTATTGAGTCTCCTCACTCACCGTCTAGGTGGCTCCCTAA